>JAHLGP010020635.1:7158485-7333215 GCA_020141445.1 Bruguiera sexangula
TGAAGAGTATCCTACATGTCTTGATTTTGGTCTTATATTTTAGTCTATTAATGATTGTTATTGTAGGAATATATTGATTTTGTGATTTATTATGGTTATTTATTTATAGCTAACAAGTTATGTATTTTTTATATATCACTTTGTGACTTTTTGGTTTGGGAAATGCATGCCAATGGGTTAACTAGTCATTTAGAAAGGGATAAGACCATTCACATTTGTTGAGGATAGGTTCTATTAGCCTTCCTTACAAATGGATGTATTTAGGATTTTGTCATAGTGCCATTCTTTTTAGGTTACTATAGTTAAAAAGCCTAATGATGATTTGTACACTCCATCTTCTATTCCATATACACTTTGGCATGATATAAGCATAAATTTTGTACTTGGTTTACTTAGAATGACTCATGGCCATGATTCCATTTTTGTTGTTATGGACAAAATTTTTAAAATGGCTCATTTCATTCAATGTAATAAGTCCAATGATAGATTTTATATTGCCAAACTATTGTTTAGAGAAGTTATCAAGTTGAATGGTTTTCTTACTTCCGTTATGTCTAATAGGGATGTCAAATTTGTTAATTACTTTTGAAAGATGCTTTGGAAATTATTTAGGACTACTTTGAAATTTTCATTTGCTTTCCATGCTTAAACAAATGGTTACACTAAGGTAGCTAATTAAAGTTTGGATGATTTATGTAGGTGTCTTTTAGATGAAAAACAAGGCAATTGGGACTTAATCTTACCAATTTTTTTAGTTTGCCTATAATAATTTTATTAATAAGTCCATTAGTAAAAATCATTTTTAGATTGTTCATGCTTATACTCCATGCACAACTATTGATCTTATTTCCCTTTTGACGAGATCCATGAAGGGCTTCTAAGAATCCATTGAGCATTTATGAAGGGCCAATAACACATTTAAGGACTAAAAAGATGAAAGAAGCACTAAATACACTAATTGAGGATATTTGGGCCAATCAAGTTGCAAATGACATGACTTCAAACTTGAAAAAGAACTAAGACTTTATTAATATGATTGAAGTGCTTAATAGGTTATGATTTAATATTATTGTTTTCTTCTAACCCACAACTTTTATTCATTATACTTTCCTAAAGTTCTTTGATATTGATTTGTTGGAATTATTTAGTTATGAGGTGACTTTGATTAAGGTTGTTTAGTTTAATAAAGAATTAAGGGAGATAATTTGAGTGGTAAAAGGTAGGAGTATAAACACACGTTGAGAAAAAACCTTGAAAAGTGTAACCACGAAGGTGTGCAACACCATTTTTTATTAAAACATGTGAGGAAGTGTTTTATGAGTTATCCTAACTATTTTGTGTAGAATTAACACTATGTCTTTAAAAGACAAAAGTGAAATTGAGAAAGGAGGTGGTGATGTGTTATTCATGATTAAAGTTATGCAATAATAATTTGAATGCATGAACACTAGATTTGATGATATGAGGAATAAGATGAAGGAACAAGCTAATATAATAATGGGATTGAAAAGAAAGCACGAGGACTATAAGATTCCTAATGTAAGAAAGAATGAGAGATGGGACTATGGCCATGTAAATGATGATGAATTTGATGATTTAGCTACTTTGGTTAAAATTGCCAATAATATAAATGGTCAAAGAGATTTTAGGAGACAAAACGTTTATAATTATGTTTTTAGTAGCATTAAAATGAAAATTCCTCCATTCCAAGGAAAAAAATAATCCAAAAACCTATTTACAATAGGAGAAGAAGGTTGACTTGGTCTTTGACTATCATAACTACTTTGAAGAGAAAAAAAAGTAAAACTTGCTATTATTGAATTTACTAATTATGCTATTATTTAATGAGATTAACTTGTTTTGACTTGGAGAAGGAATCATGATAGGCTAATTAATATATGGAAAGAGATAAAAGTTATCATGAGAAGAAGGTTTATTCCTAATTATTATTATATGGATTTGTACCAAAGATTGCAAAGGCTTACTCAAGACATCAAAAGTGTGGAGAACTACCATAAAGAGATAGAGATTGTCATGATTTATACTAATATGGATAAGATTAAAGAAGTAACCATGGCTCAATTCTTGCAAGAGTTAAATGGAGATATTGTCAACATAGTTGAATTACAATATTATATATAGTTGGAGGACATAATGCACATGACAACGAAAGTTGAAAGGCTACTCAAATGAAAGCATTTTATATGGAATGGATAAAATGTGGGTTCCACTACATTATGGAAGTTGAATTGGAGTAAAAGGGAGGAAAGGGTTAATTATAAGCCTAAGGCCAAATCGTACAAAAGTAAGGAAAGGAGTTCTAGAAAGGGGAAAAGTAAATTCTAATTCCCAACCTAGTAAAAGTAAAGGTGTTAAATGTTCTAAGTGTTTTAGAAGGGGACATATTGTATCTTAGTGTCTTACATCTCAATGTCTAAATAAGTGTAGCATGGTGTTGTAAGGTAATGGTGATATTGAGACCAAAAGTGAGTCTAATGATGACTCTATGCTACCATTAGAAGATATAAGTTATGGGGAGGAATACCTAATTGAGGGAGATATATTGGTGGCTAGAGGAGTATTGAGTGCACAAACCAAGAAAGATGATAAAGTGCACAAAGATAATATTTTTTATACACAATGTTGTATTAAAAATTAGGTATATAATATGAACATTAATGGAGGTAGCTGTACAAATGTAGCTAACACTACTTTAGTTAAAAAGCTTTATTTACTTACCATGAAGCATCTTAGGTCATATAAACTTTAATAGTTAAATGAATGTAGCAAAGATAAAATAAATAAGCAAGTTTTAGTACTGTTTACTATTGAGAGATATACTTATGAAGTCTTGTGTGATGTTTTACCTATGTAAACTAGGCATATTTTGTCATGAAAACCATGACAATATGATCGATATGTAATGTATGATGGGTTTAAGAATAGGTACTATTTTATAATAAATGATAAATCTATTAATCTTGTACCTTTAACACCTTGGTAAGTTTATAAAGATTAATTGAGGATTAAAAAGGAGAATGAGAGGAAAAAAGAAATTAAGGCCAAGAGGAGAAAGGAGGGAAAAAAAAGAAAGGGAGAAAGGATATGGACCAAGAGAAAAGAAGGAAGAAGACAAAAGAGAAAAATTGGGAGTTTGTAAAAGAAAGTGATGTTAAAAGACTTTTTGTATTCAAAATAGCCTATGATTGCCCTTTTGCACTGAGAGACTCATTTTAGTACAAACAAACTTAACCTCTCTTTACTTAGTGTTATTGTTTTTCTTTTGCATGAATTTGGTTATGTTTATCTTGAAGAACCAAGTGGTTTGCCATCATTAAGGAGAATAGAATATCATATTGAATTCATCCTTAGTGCAAGAATTCCAAGCTGACTAATTTACAAAAGAAATTATGAGGAGATAAAGGAGATTTAAAGGCAAGTTAAGGAGCTTATGACAAAGGGATATGTAAGGAAGAGTATAAGTCTATGTGTAATTCTAGTATTACTTGTACTCAAGAAGGATGAGACTTGAAGAATGCACATTAACTATAGAGTAGTCAACAAGTCACTATAAAATTTTGTCATCCCTTACCTATATTAGATGATATGTTAAATAAATTGCATGACATGCCTTGGAGTATTATTTCAAATCAAGATATAAAGTTTTTCAGCTACTTCTGGAAGACATTGTGGAATAAGTTAGGAACTAAATTAGTATTCTTAACTACTTATCATTCATAAACAAATGCAAAAACCAAGATAATTAATTGAACTCTTTCTACTTTTTTGCATGTTATTATTTGAATAAATCTGAAAATATGGAAAATTGTTTGTCGCATGTATAGTTTGCATATAAAAAAATGTTCATTCTTTTATTAGTTACTCTCTATTTGAAATTATGTATAATTTTAATTCTTTAACTCCTCTAAATTTGATGTCTTTACATGTAGATGAGTCTGTTAACTTAGGTGGTAAATGCAAAGCTAAAATAGTGAAAAAAGTTACTTAAGAAGGTGCAGCAACAAATTGCAAAATGAACTAAGAAATATGCATCCCATTTTAACGAAGGATGAAAGAAAGTGGTGTTTAAACTGGTGAGTGAGTTTGGGTGCATATGCATAAGGAAAAATTCTTGGCTTAAAGGAACTTAAAACTATAGCCTAAAATAGTGGTTCATTTCAAATAATGACAAAATTAATGACAATGCCTATAAATTAGACCTTCTCAGTGAGTATAATATCAATGCAACATTTAATATTTATAATCTTTCTCCTTTGATGTAAGTGATGATTAGAGGATAAATCCTTTTTAGAAGAGGGGGAATGATGAGATCCATGGAAGAGCTTATGTATAGAGGGCTTATAAGGATCCATTGAGTATTCACGAAGGGCCAATGACACATTTAAGGGTTAAAAAGATGAAAGAAGCACTAAATGGGTTAAAGAATATTCGGGTTAACTAAGTTACAAATGACATGAATTTAAGTTTGAAAAAGGACCAAGGATTTATTAATATGAGTGGAGTGCCTAATGGGTTAGAGTTAAGTAATAAAATCCACTTCTAAAATAGAATTAGTTATAAAATAATAATTTGTTATAAAATAAGAGTTTACAATAAAATAAGAGTGTTCATATCTTTTAGGAATATATCATTGTCTTTACTTTTAGGGTTTTGAGGATTGTTTTTTTAACCTATGAATAAGCTTGATTTTATTGTTAAAAGGAGGAGATGATTATGTGAATTGAAAAGAAAGAAATTTCCCCTTTAATCCTTTTAATATGGGTGATTTTGTCATGGTTCACATTTGTCTTAAATGCTTTCTTAAATATTTCTCCAAGAAATTACACGTCTTACTTATTAATCTTTGCTTCATCATTGAAAAATTAAACCTAATGCATATTTACTTGATTTGTTTACTAACTTGAATATTAGTCTTATTTTCAATGTGAAGGATTTATTACCTTATTGAGGCACTTTTGAGCCTTTTTATTTGCCTTCTAATCTTCTTATAGGAATTGTTGTGCTTAAGGTGACATCTTTTGCTATACATGTTAAAGACATTAAGACTATATTGGATGATGAACATATTGCTTCTTAAGGTAGATTTTGATGTTACCTTGTGTAATAAAAAACACATCTTGTTTTTTATGTTACTTGGCTTCTTGAGGATGACCACTATCTTGGATAAAGAGCAAGCAACTTCTTCTTAAGGCAAATTTCAACATTACTTTATCCAATGGAAAGCACGTCCTGTTTTTTATATTACTTGATGAGCTTTGTTTGTTGGATCCCACTTTGCTTAATGCTTACTTAGCATCTACCTTAACAAAGTTGAGTTATTTTCAACTAGAGAGAAATGACATAGTAGTTGATAAGGTAAGATATTTCTAGAAAAAATACTCTAGAATATCTTATTTTTCACTTAATTAGGATTCTTTTACTTAGGATATTTTCATTTTCTATTTAGGTTATTTTGAGATCTTCTCCTTTTTAGTATAGATTTTCTTTTTATTATTATTATTTATATTTTCTTCTTTAGTTAGCTTTATTAACAAGGTTTAGTATTAGTTTTTGGGTGATTTCTTGCATTTAATTTGAGTTATTGGATGGATTCCTATTTTATTTATTTATTCTATCTTTTGGTTTATTTTTATCCTACATTAAGAAATCTATTATGCTTTTATTTTGTCCACATCCATTAACAATTATTAACTTGTATAACTCATGATAAATGCATATATTAAGGTAGAAAATAGATATACATTGTATTCTAAGTAAAAATGAAACATAGATTTAGATGTAACTTTACAAATCTCATCATTTACATTTGCTAAATACTTGTCTTTCCTTAAACCATTAATATGGGTACATGGTTCTGAGTACCTAATAATAGCAAAGAGTCCAAAGGTTATGTTGTACAACAATTATGAAAGCTCTTATTTGAACATACTCAATTATAGCTTCAATAATTTCTACTTCTACTATTAAGGTTGTTAACAATGCATCTCTTGTAGAAGTATGTAGGGTATTGTAGCCAATATTTCCCTTAAATACATATGCTTCTAACATCTAGAAAGCTATTGAAAGAAGTGTTGAATTTTCTCCCTCATTTTGTCTTCCTCCTTCAACCAATAGCTTCTTTCTTTATAGAATTTTGTTATTTGATTTTTTTTGTTGTCTATAGATATCACTAGCATGCAAGAACTTGGTTTTACAATCTCTATAAGACAACTAATTATTCCTAACTTACTAGTGCTAACACATTTCTTTAAGCTTCCAACATCTATCAATTTCCTATATTAGATGTAGTTTTTTTTCCTTTGATTCCAACATAGTTGGTCCTCTTTAAATTGTATCTAACTGAATCTTCAATGCCTCTATTTTGGCTATCGAGTTCCCTACTTTTTTTTGTTCTCATTACTTGACAACTATGTTGTAATGCTTTAGCTTATTGGCTTAAAGTTCAAAGACCCTATACTTAAAAGGCTTAACTTTCTTTGATAACATTAGTACATTCCTTTAAACTAATCCATTTTGATTCAAATTTAAGACATGATCTAGGCATGTAATTGGATGAGATGGTATTTAGGACAATGGGATTATGGTATAATCTCAACCAAAACTCATGTAATAGGATAACAAGGAGGAAGAGTTTGCACCATTCCATAATTTTATAATGCAACTAATCTTTCTTGTATATTTGTTGCTCTTGCTTGGCAATTAATCCAAGTGAATTGCTGCCTTTTAAATTTGAAATCTATTATAGAGTAAATTTTGTAAAAAAATATATAAATAATTCCCTATCTTTATTATTTACTTGTCTCTGCCCTCTCTTCTCCATGGCTCTAATGAGTGTGTTGAATTCTCTTATGCATAACCATTATTGGAGCCAAAATTTAAGCTTTTTGATTTAGTGCTACAAACCATTCCAATTTGAACTTGTTAGAAGTTCGTAGACAATAGCTAAGTATCACTTTCCTATAGCTTTAGGACAATTACATGCTACATGTATGAAATTCTTTGTTTTCATTATTACACTTACCATTATTGCCTTGTCACGTCACAATTAGACATTTGGCTTTTTCTTCAGGATCAACATATACTACCTTACTATAATGAAGCCTCCATTTGATTCTTTCCAATTGGTTATGTCTTTATTTGGTCTCAAATAGGAATACCATTGATTAGTGATGCTTTTGGATGAGCTCTTTAAGAGTTTAAACTATTAGGGGTTGCCCTACTCCATAATAGTTATAATATAATATTCTTATTAATGGTTGTGTGGTTGTAAGCCTACTACAATTGCCAAGGTTTCCACTCCTACCATTGGAGAGCTTTCTTGGATTTCTTAGACTATTTCCTTTGTTTTTATTATCAAACTTTATGGATTAATAGCTTTGAGGGATTCCTTGGGCCTTTTCACCTTTTAAACTTTAGTTGGCTTAACATTTAATTAAGCCTTTCATTTTAGCCCCTTCATAATGCCCAACCTCTCTAAATCTCGATACCTTTAAGTTCATTTGCAAGCCCAATCCTAATTGCTTTTGTTAGTGAGGCACCTTTTTCCTACACATTCTTGTAATGAAGTGGATTCAATCTTATAATATTAAGGCCTAAGAGTTATTGTAGCCTTTTTAGATAAAATTAGAAGTAAATGATTAATGTATTTTCTTTTTCCTTTCCTATCCTTAGGGTGAAGAATAAGGGTTTTTAAAGCATGACTCAAATATAGTGTTGACCAAAGATCTTTTAGGAAAGTTTAATACCTAAAATACATTGGGAAACACCATAGTTTGTTAGAGAGTCAACCCTTTTGATTCGGGAATTAGCAAGCCATTATTAACATTGCTTGACAAGTTAATAGCATGTTTTAGTTCCTTTATTGGCTCACTTATAATAAAGGTTTGCTTTAAGGCTAATAGTACCCTAAGGTAATCAATAAGCTTATCATTTTCCACCAACTCAGCCCCACTTCTATTGGTGTATGACATTCCATCTCTTTCTCATTTAGTCTTTTTCTAGGAACTTGCACTTAAGCTACTATTCTTTTGTTTCCTTTCATGGTCGACCTAGTTCCAAGGCTATTTAAGTTTTTAGTCAGTAAGGGTTACACTCCTATGCTAGGACTAAATTCTTACCTTTTATACTATAAACACTCTTTTAGAGTCCTAAGCTCCTTAGGTGAACAATTCCCAATAATGTAACCTAAACGACCACATTTGTAACAATAATTATGTAACCATTCATACTTAAAGACAACCTAATCCATTCCCCTTGGATTTTTATTACTAAACCTTATCCATAGTGGTTTATCTACCTAAAAGTTCATAAGAGGCACATTAAACTATTCCATTTTATGGAATTTTCTAGTATGAAATCAACCTTAACCAATTTTGCAAGTAGATTGGTTACTTAACTTAATAAGAACCTATGCACTTAGATACAAATCAATAATTTAGAAAAATTAATTGATTTTGAGGCTTTACTTATTGGAGCTAAGGACAAGGAAATGTCATTCAACACCTTCCTTTTGTTAGTTTCTTGACTAAATCAAAAAAGGAAGGTCTAATTGCGTAAATCTTGCACCTTTATATTTGCTTGGACATTTATGCCTTATAATGCAAATTTTCAATTGACCAATAAAGTAGTATATGTAGTACTGAGTGACTTCTTTAGTTAAATAATTTCATACTTTATGACCATGGATTATTCATAGCCAAATTAAGGAATTACTTGTAGAACTATGCCACAAAATTAGGTTACTAGTAACCACATTAATGTAATTCCTAGTCAAAGATTTAATTATAACTTAAGCTTGTAGTTGAGGGATGGAAAAATAAAGGAAATTTAAGGTTAGAGGTGCTTTTTTATGTTAGCACTTTTGACACTCTAGTTAGTATGTATGGGGTTTTTTAGAAGGAATCAAGCTTTCCTTATGCTATTTTGGCTTCTAATGTAGATTAAGAATGACTTAGAGTTACTTACCTTGTATTAGAGATTTATAAGCCTTTTTTGTATGGGTCCTAACTAATGGGTTTTCAGTGCTAATAGGATGGTCAATTGGACCTATTAAGGTCAGTTTATTTAGGAGGGAGAATTCGAGCTAAGGCGAGCTTATATTGTGCAATGAGCTTAGTCATGAGCCTAATCATAGGTGGGGAGTGAGCATATTAGGCTCTAAACTAGGATTTAGACCTACTGTGGGCTTGAGTTCAAATCCTTATCACATGCTCCCTCCATAAAAAGGGAGACAACTATCATCTTTGTTGCTAGATATTTTAAAAATCTTTGAACTTTTGTTTGCCTTTGTTGTTATGGTTGGTAGTTTTAGTGTTAAGGCTTGGTAATCCCTCTCATGATGATTGCTAATACTTACTTTACTCAACTTTTGAGAAGTTAGTCTATTTAAAATTCTTGCATCTTTAGCAGTAAGTTCATTTATATCGTCTTTAAGTTTAATTTGCTTTGCTATTTATGGTCAAATTTTTGAGATTTTAATTTTTCTTGTTGTTCCAAGAGTTGTTTATCTCTTTCATGTTTAAGATGAAAACAAATAGTTGTACAAGTTCAAATGGTTGATCTTGAGCTTATTCCCTTTTACGAGGAAGAGTCTTTTGTTGTTAAGGTGTTCATTTCATAAGTCTCCTAGTATCTTATTGATACTATAAGGAATACTTTCCCCTTTGAGTTCAACATCTTAATGTCAATTAAATAGGAGAGTAGATTTTTAATAACATGGTTAAGTGGGCACTTTATTGGGTAGGTTGGTTACACCACAATCTCAAGGATCTAAAAAAGAGTAGAGGCAAGTTTAAGTTTAATGGTAATTAAGGTACTATCAGGGGAAGTCCAAGGCACCTCATTCTTTAAAGCATAAAAGGGTGGCAAAGGCTTATAGACCTATTGTGCCAAGGTTTAAAAAGGTTTGCAAGACAAGTGGGGTTATTGTTAAGGACTCGTAGCTCACTTTGTGTTCCTTTTCTAAAATTTGATCTCATAATTCTCCTAATAAGCAAGAGGGTACTTATTCTACAATCTCTCATAAACCTCTCATTACCCTTGTGCATGCCAACTTCATAAGAGAGGAACATAAGGATATAATCATTGGAAATTGCACTTTTGGGGTGCTTGGCAACTTTGATTTGGATATGGTAGGAGCAATGGCTCTTGCTCTCTTAATCCATCTCTTATAAGTGTTAACCACCTTTTGAGGTTGCTCAAGCCACAAGCTAATTGGTGAGATGTATTATGCCAGTGTGTTTATCTTGTCATTTTGATTTATTAAGGCCTTGATGTCATATAGGGTTTAAGCTAAGAGAAAGCAAAGCTTAATTGCATACAGAGAAAACTTAAAAAGGAGAATGACAAGCTTTAAACTAAGGTGGTCAAGCTAAAAAATAAATTTAAAAAGACTTGCTCTAATGTTATTAGAAAGGTAAGAGAGTTGATTGGGGCTAGAAATGAGTTGGGAAAAGTGTGCTCAAAGCTAAAGTATAAGATAAAATAACCCTCTAATGAGATAAAGGGTCTTTGCTTGGAGAATGTTAGGCTGAAGGAATGGTTACTTGTTAGAACCTTTGAGGCTACTCGTATGGGTCCTTATCTTTTGCCTTAAAAGATTTACAAACTCTTGCAAGGAGGAATGTTGACTTAAAGAGTGAGCGATTGTCCTTATCCCTCCTTATCCCTTAAGTAAATAGAGGTTTAGAAGGAAAATGCTTCTTTCACTTTGAAGGCATATGTGTCACCTAACTTGCTAGCATGAGCTATCAAAGACATTAAGGAGAAGGCTTGAAAAAAAAAAGATGATGGCAGGGTTTTGAGAAAGTGTTAAAGGGCTTACAAGTGGTGGTTATGATGGTGGATATAAGGAGGGTTATACACAAGGATAAGAAAAGGGATACACTTAAGATAAGAGTAGAATGACTAAATTACTCCCATACTTTAATACTTCTTCCTTGGACTTCTTAGAAAAAAAATGGTAACTAGTCTATTTTTCTTTATTGCAATGAATTCCTTATATTTCAAATACAATAAAAGAATTTTGTTCCCTTTTCATGCTCACATGCTTCATTACTTAATCTTGAGGCAACTCATGTGTCTTCTCTTTCTAATATAGTAACAATGGCTATTATTAGTCATCACTTTGAATTGCCATGGAATCATTGTGAACCAATTTGTGATATTGGTGAGCTCAAGCCAAGTTTAAGCTTTTTTAGGGTAAGCTACCTTTTGATTTATGCTACTTGGTGTTCCTAATCATATTAGGTTTAATGGTCAAGACAAGTTGCCCCTTGGCTAGTATTCATAATGATGCTTTATTCTTTTATCTCAGTTCATATGATGTTAAGTCATTTGATGATAAGCTCAAGTTAAACTTTTCTAGACTAAGATGTTTTTTTACCCTTTTTTCTCTATGCTTTTGGTTACATCAAGTTAAAGGGCATTAAGAGTTGGTCCTTGTTAACAATTTTGTTATGATGCTTTATTCTTTATCTTGATTGTTATAATGTTAGGTTATTCAATAACAAGTGAGTTTTTTTGTTTTTTTTTTTCCAACACTTATGGGATGCAACATATTCTTAAGAGTCACATCCCATTATGTAAAAGAGGAAGACACTAGTTTTGAAATGGGCAATGAGATTAACTTCATGCATCCTTAATCTCTTAGGCTTTCCTTTTAGGCATTTTTTGGAAATACTAGGGTTTTTTTTTACCAAGGGTTAAGAAACTTTAGTATTGCACTATACTACCTAACTTTTCATCATCTTTGGCAAAGTTATTCTTGTGAGAGATTTCTTTTAGGTTTGCTTTTTTTAGGATTAAGCAGCATAGATAACAAAAGAGATGGATCGATAGGTAAAAGTGCATTCTTTTCTTCCTACTTTAGTGCATGTAGTGGGCAACCCCCATTAAAGCCCTTACTAGGGCATGATCATTTATAACGCAATACTTCTTCTTTAACTATTAATGGCTTTATCAAGGGTTATAATCGTGGAGTTATAGGTAGGCTTGGTTCTTATGCTAAATATTTGTTGTGTTTACTCATTGTTCTACTATCTACTTCTTCCTCAACTTTAGTTTTTAAAACTTTGGAGATTAAAGAATGTTTACCCCTTAGCCATACTTATAATCACTTGAATTGCATCATAAGGTCATATTTTTTTGTGTGTTAAGTAATAGGACCTTAATGGTAGGTTATGGAGCAAGAGTATCACATTCCTAAAAGGTATCAATTGTTGGCTCTCTTCATAGAGAAAAGGGCATGTTGCCTCCTTTTTTGGGTACGTTACCTTCTATAACAAGCAATTTGATATTGGTTTGTGGCTTCCCATGCATCATTCTTTGTAAGAATTTTTGCTATGTTATTAGTCTTGCACTTGCATAGTTATTACCTTTTAGTTAGCATTGGCTAATGGGTTGCTTGTGTTTTATGTTTGAGCTTGCTTGAAGATGGTGGGAGTCATGCTTATTTGGTGCTTTATGGCACACTTTGCATGTCTCCCTCTAAAGGTTGGCTTGTACTTATTAGTTTATGACAAGTAGTTGTCAATGTTTTGAATAACTTTTTTGGAGAGGGAACTACTAGCTTTAAACTTGTCTTATCATGACTTTTTTTTTTATAAAGATTTTGGATGAGGTTTGGTTTCAACAGGATTGGAATCCTCAATTATTTTATGATTTGTAAGATTTACCAAATATTGACTTCTATAAGCATGGTTGCTTAAAGTTGCTATCATCTCTAGAAGGCTACTTAGAGCATATTCCTTACCTACAGCAACAAAAAAATTGTGTGGTCATAGTTATTAAGGATATGTAGATAAAATATGGCTTAATCTATCCAAGGAGTGAGGTTCAACCTTATATTCCTATGTTGTTTAAGAAGAGTAGGGAGTATTTGGGGGTGCCATGAAAAGAGGGTCAAAAAGCCATTTAATGCTTCCTTGAGCTTGCTTGAATCTTTAAGGTAAGAAGACTTGGACACTATGGTTGCTTTGAGTTCTAAAGATCCAAGTGAATGAAGTGGTTTCATCATTCTTTTATCTTTAAGGTTATATTGTCTTACATTAATTATGACTTCATTAATGCAAGTAAAGAAATTGATGAAGATCTATGGGACCTTACAAGTCTCTTGAAAGGCATGGGACAAGATAAAGCTAAGTATCAGCCAATGAGCCTTTTTATCATTGGGCTTTTAAAACCCTCTATTTCTGTTGTTTAGTAAAATATTGACAAGTCGTCCCTTAGAGGGGAGCATAAAGATGACCTTGTTGATGTCATGAAGCAACATAAAGGATTGATTCATGTCGAGGTTCAAAAGAGAGATTTGTCATCTTGACCTTAAGGGAACAAGTCGTTTGTTAAGGAGTAATAGACACTTGCCACACTAGAGTAATAACATAAGGCTTACCAAGTAAAATGTGTCATTTGCAGATCTTATTTTCAATAACATAAAGGCTTTTAGTCGTGCCATCCATCCAAGTAAGGTTTTATCAAGAAAAAGGTCTTAAACTAAAAGTGCCAAGTTACCTTTGGGTGCATGGGAGAGTAGTTTTTTTTTTTTTTTTTTTTTTCAATCTTATAGATGATGACAATCCCTATACCCATCAAGCTACTATAACTAGTGAAAAGTTTGGTCCTCACTTTTGAAGTTGATCAACACTAGCAAGTTTGTTTTTTATAATGATAATTTTATTAAAGTCAAATCCCTGTTTAGCTTGCTTTCACAATCCTTAGAGGAAGTGAAGAAGAGAGTGCTAGAGCACTTTCAATCTAGTTGAGATGACCAAGGTGAGCTTTCAAACTTAAGAGAGAAAGAGGTTGGCTTTTAGTTTGTTGGAAGCAATTTGAGAAGCCAAAAGAGAAAGTAGTGAAGTTAACTAAGGAGATAAGGGGAAAACTTGTTGTAAAGTAGGCCATTTGTTCTCACCTCATCTCTTGAGTTACATCTTTAGGCAAGTTGTTAAAACCCTAGAAAAAGCTTCATACTAACCTAAAGGCCTCCTCTACAAAGGCTAAGGTTAAGCTCTAGAGTAAGGTGAGCGAGTTAAAGTACCGAGTTGAATAAAATCTAGGAAGTCAATTAATGTGTGTTACCAAGTGTGCGAGCCATTTGTGGGCAAACTAGGTTTTGGGGAGTGTGCACTCCAGGTTTATTGTGGTCTCTAGGAGTAGAAGATTTCATAGGATTTAGAAATTTTGCAGTTACCCTTTTGGTTACTCTTATTGGCTAAGGTTTAACTTTGGTTCCATTTGTTCTTATGGCTTTTTTCTACTCTTACACTCCATTAGGCTGTTCAAAGTGTTAGTCCAACATGATATGTTTGTGGTCCTAGTGCTTAAGTTCCTTTTAGACTCTTATTAGCAGTTGAGTCTTGAAGCAATTTTGTTTCTAAGTTCCAGTGTTGTTTTAATTTTCTTGTCACTTAAATCACCTCACTTTTTCACTCATACTATATGGCTTTTAAGGTTTCTTAACTTTCTTAATGCTTTGCAGCATGATGTCACCAATATATTGTGATTATTATTGAATGAAGGGATTTTGTAACTAGACTTTCCTTTGCCTTTCCTTTTCCTAAGCTTGTTACATCACTTTTCTGCTCATTAGGCTCTATCATTAACTTAGCTCCCACATTCCTCATTTGGTTACCTTGAGCTTTTCCTTGCTCTTTGGCTCCTCGTTTGGATGCACCAATCTTTGCCTGTTGCTCTTGGGAGCCTACAGCTAAGCCCATAAGGCTTTGAGGTTGGGTTAGCATTTGCTCTTGCTCACTAGGCTCTTTTTTTGGACAAGTTGAAATCTACTTTGTGTTTTTGGGAGCTTATGGCTATGCCTGGTTGTTGCTATGGTGAGAACGGCCAATCGCTCAACTTAGAACCTCACTTGGTCCTTGAATCATGGTGGGCTGTAATATTGCTTAGGTTTTTAAGTTTCCTATAGACTAAGGAGTCAGTTATTACTGTGAGGTTAAATAGTTGCATTTGTTAGGTTTTGAAATTGATGCATCTTTAATCTTTAAATTAGCCTACAAATTTGTGCATGATATGCCTCCCAAAATTGATGTCGTTTTACCTCTCACCAGTTGGTATCCACGTGGGATTCTCCTACTAGTGAAGATCATTTATAAATGAGGGATTTTTTCTTGATTGCGTACACGCCTTTATATATCACTTATGGTACATATGTTCTCTCACTCTACAAGATTTCCACAAAGGCATCACTTCTCCATACAAGCTAACTATTTTTCAGTGCACGCTTTGTTTTTTGTAACACAGACTCAATCAGTGGACCCACTACCCATGCGAACAGATTGTTATCAAAGATGCATACTTCTTATTAAGACACGACTTCTTTATAGCAAGCTCACTCTAGGCGCACATATTTATAAAGGTGTGTTTCATTGTTCCTAGTCTTTTTAGTGAGTTTGCTTTTGTCTCAAGCTAGTCGTCTAGATGGGTTAACTATTGGTCTCGTGGGGTTGCTTTAAGTGGGTTCGCTTTTTGAGCGATTTATTTCCTAGCAAATGGTCATTTGAGACTTGGTAGATTGAGTTTTTTACAAGTAAATTGTTTTATTTTTTAACAGACTTTTTCATTTTGAAATTAGTTGACTTTTAAGGATCGTAAGTCATTATCTTTTTTGAGAAAGCTAGCTTTACAAAGTGAGCTGACTTTCTTAGTAAGGTCTACTCTTGTCCAGAAGAAGATAAGTATATGAGCAAAAAGACAACTTCTTCATTGATTCAAGAGGTGTTTACATATTGTAAGAGATATTACAATTTGATTTAAGGTACTTAGGCAATGAATTCTTGCCAATGGATGTACATCCTTAATCTAGCAGAGTTTCACACCCTTAGTATGAGTGTTCTATCCATTTGTTTTAGCCTGTAGCTACTTAGGACAACCTGTTCAATTACACAATAGGGCCCTTCCTAATTCGATGCGAGTTTGCTAGTTCCCTCGTTGCTTTTACCAGCTTCCCATCACCTGAGCATGAGGTCACCCTTTGTAAATGACATTTTTTTTTTACCCTTTTATTATGGTATTGGGCCATTATCATTTGGTAAGCTGTTGTTCGAATAAGGGCTTGCCCACACTTTTCCTTTAAAGAGTTTAAGTGGTGAATTAGTTGTGATTCATTGCTTTCTTCATTGAAGAAGAGATTCTTTTAGCTTGGTTCTCCGTTTTTTTTTTTTGTCGAGAACAAGGCTTCTGTTTCAAAGGCCATAGTAGAAGGAGTTTGCCCTGTTGTCATTCTTGGGGTTGTGCATTAGGCCCGTAAGACTCCCAGGAGTTTGTCTCCCCATAAACTTTTCTTTCTTCTAAGGTGCTTCTTAAGGCCATGGATTATGTCTCTATTTGTTACCTCTACTTGACCATTGGCTTGAGGATGTTTGTTAGTTGTGAACTTTAGCTCGTTTTTCAGGTTAATGTAGAAACGTTTGAATGTGTTGCTGTCAAATTGCTTGCCATTATTTTTTATGAATACTCTATAGAGACATAAAAGAATACAAGAAGTTGCAAATAATAACCTCGACATACACCAAGCCAGTGTACCAAAGAATCCATAAACCCAACTTCCATGATACATAGAGTAATATATGGCAATGACTAGGACAAAAATTAACAAACCTAACATGAATTTCATCATCAAGTAACTTAAAGGTATTAGATCATGTGTTATACATTTTGATATCTTCACATAATTGAGTTGTTATCATGATTAAGTAGTTTTCATGATTGCTCTCATTGTCCATTTGTGCTTATTCAGTTGTCTTAAGTTAAAATTCTTTAAAAATTCATATTTGTGCACCTTATGAGCACTTATCTAAATGATAAGTTTGTGGGCTACATGATAAGAATTTCCTTTGAAAAATACTCTTGGCAATAGGTCCTTGATCTTTTGTATTGTCATGCCATTAACTTTTATCTAACTGTTTTGTAGCTGTAAATCATTGGTTATAAATGGATTTAAAGGGACAAATAAAGAAAAGATTGAAGTTCAACTTGATGTAAAGAAAAATAAGTTCGTGTTGGTGAAACATAAATTGTAAGTAAGTTTGCACTGGTAAAACTTAAATTGGGAAATTCATTCACGTTGGCGAGTGCGGGTGGAGCCTTCCATCTCTAAAGTACCTTGATTCAATTTATTTATGGTACAATTTGTGCAATACATGGTCAAGCAGATCAAAGACAAAATATTTGTTAAAACTCTTCAAGAAAATAATTTTTTGGTCCAAAATAAAGACCACAATGTCACCGAGATTAAGCTGCAGTAAGGCTTTTCTAACTAGAGAAATTTTCATTTTTGGCAAGAAATTTAAGATCTCAATGCTAGAATTTTTTTTAGTTACACAACGTTCATATTTTGATCAATAAGGAATGAAATTAGAGTTAGAAAATCTTGTCCAAACCAAATTTAAAAGCCTTGAATATCAAGATTCTATCCAATGGCAAGAAGGCCAAAGCAACTTTCAAATTTCATCCTACAAGGAAGGCTTTCATGGTCGAAAAATCTTGTCCAAAATAGATATGGAAGCTTAAATTAATCACCAACGAATATTTGTGTAATCTTTCCAATGGCTAGGTTTTTAAATGGATTCTTAACCACTCCTTAGGTGTATAAATACTACCCCATGCAGCAGCTAAAACCATCCTTATAAGAAGCTTATATTGAGTTGTTAAGTCTGAAAAATTAAAAGTGCGCAGAGAAAATTATTCTTAGGAGCAAATGTAACTCCAAAGAAAATTTTTTGAACATTTTAAGGTTGTAGAACGTGATTGAGAGCTTGAGAAACAAGTTTGTGTGATTGTGTAACAAGGTTGTAGACCTTTGCATTGTGATTGATGAGCAATTTGTTGTTGTAATTCGCCTCCTCTTAGTTAGGGTGTTTAGTAGTCGATTTGTATGTGCTCACACACAAAAACAAGCTTTTCACCGTATTGTGTTTTTATATTCTACACTGTTTTTAACATGGGTTGATTACTATTCTTGTAAATTAAATTTGTTTGATTTATTTTGTCTCTAATCTATATAATTATTGATATAAATATTGCATTAACCTATTTGCCTACCATGATCAAGTTTTTTTCTACTGTGACCTTTTTATTTATCATGTTATTTGAATCATAGATACATATCCTTTATCAACCCAATTCACGCACCCTTTTGGATATATTCGGGACCAACAAAAGGCCTCACCTTGAATGCACAAGGAGGTAACAATAATCAAAGCACCACCCTTTTACTAGTAGCCTTACTCCAAAAACTTTTTTATTTCTCTCAATTTAAATGTGCTAACAAATGCAAGTTGATGGCTCAGGAAGCCACGAGCTAGGTTGAAAATCTCAACAGTGCAAGAAATTCAACACTGAACAAGGAAAAGAAATGTGTCAGCCTAAACACCACACAAAAACCTACCAAATGTTTCTAGAGAACTTGTAATGGAGCACTAGATGATTTACATCTTCATTATTAGCACAACATAAGGAACACATGTTAATAAGGAATCACCATTGTCTGCATAAATTAGGAATAGTGAGAATTCCAAACCTAGCAATCAGAAGGAGAATTAAGGAAAATTTTGATAGAATACACTTGATGGTACATTTGTGTCGATAGCAATAAATAGAAAAATTGTCTCATCAAAAATTGTATTTGTAATTGTATAAAATCATCGTTGTTGTGGAGAATAGTATCGATAACCCTTGACACATGAGGGATATTCCAAGAAAATGTATCAATGTGACTTGGACTCCAGTTTGTACTTGGTATAAGGTTGTAGGTTTGGGTACATAACACAACCAAAACCCCGAAGATGCTTAATTGGAGTAAGTAGTCAATTAATAATGTGAACTACACTCTCAAAAGCAAAATCCTAAAAGTAAAAGGAGATAAACGCATGGTGCATAATTGTCAAACCTACTTCAACTACACACCTATGTTTACGCTCAATCGAACCATTTTAAAAGTCTAAATGAGGACAAGATGTTCATTTATAAATATCACACTCCTGCAATAGTTTATTAAAAGATGCAAATATAAATTCTCTAGCTTCTATATCTATTTTGGACAAGATTTTTCGACCATGACATAGAAGTAAGACATCCCAATTTACAAACCAAACTATCAAAGGAAACAATGACATATCCTAATTTAACTATAATCTCTCCATCATTTGCTCAATCTTCATTAGCTACAATCTCTCCATCAATTGTTCAATTTCTGTCAGCTACAATCTCTCCACCAATTGCTCAATCTTCATCAACTACAATCTATCCACCAATTTCCAATCTCCGTCAACTACAATCTCTCTATTAATTGCTCAATCTTTGTCAGCTACAATCTCTCCACCAATTGTTCAATCTTCCTCAACTACAATCTCTCCACCAATTGTTCAATTTTCGTTAGCTACAATCTCTCCACCAATTGTTTAATTCTAGTTTTTTTTTCTCATGTGGATAGGTCACTATGGTCTAGGCAACAAATTCTATAAAGTGGGCAACACTTAAACCCACAAAATTCAGCCCTAAATTACTCACCAAATGTAGTTAATTCCAAAAATCAAAGAAGGGGCAATGTTTAATGTCAACTCTATAATCGTTTTGGCAATTAAGTCAATGTGTGTTGTGATCATGGATCTCTACCATAATCTTTAAGCTTGACACTACAGTTCTACATTATTGAAATTCTACCACCATTCTTAATATTTTCAAACTTATGTATCCAAATTTTGGTGCCACACACCATATTACAAACAATTTGTCTCAATTATCCACTCTTTAACTTTATACAAGCAACCAACATATTATCATAGGTAATAGGTCTAACCTCCTAATAACCCATAAAACTACTCTTATTTCTCAAAATTTTCATCTCTTTAATGTCCTAGTTATTCTCTCTATAAAGAAAAACTTATTCTCTCTATAAAGAAAAACTTATTTTCAGTAAATCAATTTTCACAAAAAAATAACTATGATCTCATTTGCTCTCCTAATTGTTTTTTAGTGAAATGTTGTTGTACAGGTAAGATTATCTTCTAAAGGAATCTTAATTAGAGATTTTATCAACTGTCAAATTAGTTTGAGATTTCTCCTTCAACTTATTACCTGTCTCAGTCTACCTCTCTTGTTCACTGACATCATTGTCTAGGTCATGTTGCATATTCAACTATATCTCGCATGTTCAACAAGTTATTAGTTACACAACCAACTTGCTTGGCATATGCATTTATCAAAAGTCATCGTTATCCCTATCCTTTTACTTCTTATAAGTCCACGACCCCCCTAGAATTAATTCATTTTGACATTTGGGTGCCAGCTCTTGTGACATCTCACCAAAATAATAAATATCATATTTATTTTATTAATGATTATTCCAAATTTTCCTAACTTTATATGTTTAATTCTCATGATCAATTTTTACATTTTTTTTTGGTCTTTTGAAACTTCATTTAAAACCAACTCAATACCTGAGTTAAAACTATTCAAAGTGATTGTGCTAGAGAATTTATATTTGCATTTTTTAATAAACTATTGCAGCAATGTGACATTTATAAATGAACATCTTGTCCTCATTTGGACTTTTAAAATGGTTCGATTGAGCGTAAACATAGGTGTGTAGTTGAAGTAGGTTTGACAATTATGCACCATGCGTTTATCTCCTTTCACTTTTAGGATTTTGCTTTTGAGAGTGTAGTTCACATTATTAATTGACTACTTACTCCAATTAAGCATCTTCGGAGTTTTGGTTGTGTTATGTACCCAAACCTACAACCTTATACTAAGTACAAACTAGAGTCCAAGTCACATTGATACATTTTCTTGGAATATCCTTCAAGTGTCAAAGGTTATCGATACTATTCTCCACAACAATGATGATTTTATACAATTACAAATACAATTTTTGATGAGACAATTTTTCTATTTGTTGCTATCGTCACAAATGTACCATCAAATGTGTCTCCACCAGCATCATTGAAGTTTACCCCTTTATGTTGCTCCACCAATGCATTTGCAATATGATAATTAACATATGCAAAAATTAAGTATTGATACATAATGATTCATATTTATAACATAATACAGTATCTTCATGCTTGTCTATATCGATAATATAATTTTTATAGGATCCTTTATAGTACTATTGTTTACTCTTTTAGAGACTTTACAAAGGGAATTTGCTATCAAAGATTTGGGTGAATTCAATTATTTCCTTAGGATTGAATTATAACACACTTTAGATGGTATTTTTCTTCGTCAGGAAAAATATACAGTGCATCTTCTTGCACGAGCAAAAATGCAAGATGTGAAACTTGTCACTACACCCTATGTCGTCTGCTCAAATATTTCATTTATCCATTGTGGTGAGTTATTCCTGGATCCTACATTTTATCATAGTACTGTGGGAGTATTATAGTATCTTAGTCTCACTCGGCTTGACATTACCTTTACTATCAACACTATCTATCAGTTTATGTAAGCACCCATAAAGATCCATTGATAATTTGTCAAATGCATATTGCACTTTGTTCGTGGCACGCAACATCATGGTATCCTCTTTATCCACAACAACAATTTCCATCTTTATGCTTTTTTAGATGCAGGTTAGGCTAAAGACCATGATATCAGACGATCAGTTAGTAGCTTTGGCATATTCCTTGGCTCTAATCTCATCTCATGGAGTTCTCGTAAGTAACAAACAATTGTCTGGTCCTGTACAGAGGCTGAATTCAAAAGTTTAGTTAACACAATTGCTGAACTCATTTGGATTAAAACACTTTTATGTGATCTCAGTGTCTCTTGGCAAGGCCCTCTAGATTTTTGGTGTAACAATATCTTTAGCATCTATCTAACAGGAAATCTCATCTTTCATGCTCAAACAAAACATATAGAAATTGATTACCACTTTGTACTAGAACGGATCGTCAAAAATCTATTACATGTTTAATACATCTTCATTACAGATCAACCTACCAATATCTTCACCAAAAGGCCCTTCATAGCTCCCTTTCAACTTTTATAGTCCAAACTTACTGTGCATTATACCACATCAGCTTACGGGGGTAGGGGGTGTTTAAGGAAACAATGGCATGTTCTAATTTAATTATAATCTCTTCATCAATTGCTCAATCTTCGTCATTTATAATTTTGCCATCAATTGCTTAATCTTCATCAACTACAATCTCTCCATCAATTGCCTCTCCACTAATTACTTAATCTTTGTCAATTATAATCTCTCCACCAATTGTTCAATCTCTGTCAGCTATAATCTCTCCATCAATTGCTCATCAATCAAAATTAATTTTTTCCAAAGAGAAAAGATCATGATTGTATCTCATATTAAAGACATAATCTTAACTTACATTATAAAAAGACAATACACTGCATAACTAATGTATGAACAAAGTATGTACAAAATTCTATCAATAAAATACAATTTACTCATTGGTAATTGCCACACAATTTCATCTTGTTAGTTTATTGTTTTACACAAACTACTATTATTGCTCTTTATGTTAGAGTTGATGCATTCATTTGCAATTAAAGCAATATCTAAAATTTAACAACCTTAAATAAAGGGACATTGGTATGGTGATATTACTGTGTGCATGACCAACTTCAACCTCCCTTGGCAAGTGCACGAGCAAACCCTTTGCAAGTAAGTGGCTCCCCTCAACTGAATGAATGATCCCTCTTACATTACATTGAACCTTATCCACAAGGTCCTTTTAACTTGTTCCACGTAAAAGAAAAGGATGGCCTTGAGGAGTCAATTAGTACATTCTTAAGCAAGGAAACAAAGCGTACCAATTATTGATGACAAGTAATGCCAACCCTTCAAGGCATTCCTTTACACTTGCAGGGGTAGGTGATGCATTAGCTTAATGTCTAGTAGAATGACATAGTGTACCAACTTGAAAAACATAACCATGCATTAAACACAATCATATTATCACTAAAAGGGTGGATATGGACATCCCACATAGGAAGATGAAAAAGGTGACACTCAACAAACCTTTGTTCAACTAAGATCATGAAGATGTGATATTTAAAGCACTTTGTCGTGAGTGAAGTCACCACATAGCCTACATAAAGAATTGACACTAAGGGCACTTTAACCTAATTAAATTCATCGTATATGAAGATTTAATACTTAAGGCATTTCTTTTTAAGAGAAGTCACCATATAGATGGCTTGCAAAGACATGGCAATTAAGGTGCTTTGTTGGGAGCAAAGTTGCTACATAGGTAATGGATTGATCATTGTCAAAAATACATAGTCAAATAATCATTATTAAAAATTAGCCAATTAAAAGATTTTGACATTGTAGAATTATCATTTCATGTTAATTTAGTGGTGTAATAAAATTAAAATCTTAATATGTATCAAGTCCTTCTGTCTGTTTTTTTTTTTTTTCAAGTATTATGGATTGAACTTCTTATTTCTATTGACTATGATTTTTCTATTATTTTTTATAAGTAGAGATCAATATAAGCATTATCTCTCAAACTCTACAATTGCTTGGTTAATTTTACTTTCTATGATGGGTTCACTCTATGTTCCATTAGCTCATCAACTTTGACTCATATGTATATATAATTGATACAAAATAATAATTATTATTATTTTAACTTGTTAGTCTTATTAATAAGTATGTTATGTGCATTATATTTACTTATATTTAATTCTTTTAATGTATTTTTTTTCCTAAATGTACTTATTTGAGTTGATTCTATATTTTAGGAAAGAAAATATATTAGAGCAATTATAAAGTTTAAAGATGCAATTTTGAGAAAATTTAACCACTATAGGTTATTTTAGAAATTTCACATTCTAAACATTACTAAATGAATTTAAGACCTTTATAAGAATTAGACATCTTAAACTTTTAGAATGGGTTTATTTACAAAGATCTAAGAAGAATTAACCCATAAACAAGTGTTTTTAATTTAGCTTATAAACTAGTCAAAGTTTTCCTAATTCAATTAGGAATTGTTCTCCAAACAAACTAAGTTGGTTCTAAAGAGGAAGTATCCATCTTTCTTTAGGTTATTTTTATTGTCCCTTAGAGTTATAAATAGACATGTTAAGTTACCAAAAATATATATATACACAAACCTCTCTTTTCTTTCTTTTTTGTACATGCCTATAATATGTTTTATTTTCAATTATAAGGGCTAAAAGTCATTAGAGGAAACATTATGAGACTTATTGGTTTTTATTTCTAATATAATTCTTTACTTTGAATTCTCTTGTTGTTATATTATAACTGTTTATAATTATATTGTTTAATTGCTAAAATATATACAAGACAACTATACTTTATGATCTAATGTTAATTTAGAATTCAATTTTGTAATTGTTTAATAGAAATTGATAATTATGATCACATCTTTGTCTAATTTATATAGAGAACATAGTCTAAAATTAAACATATCAGCATAAATTTGTTGTTTAGATTCAATTTTTTTTCTTATCTTAATGATATCAATAAATTATATTTAGAGAACTTGTCATAGGTAGTTTAATTTATACGAAATTAATAGCTTGTCAATGAAATTAAAATCATTGTTCTATGCTAAATAATAAAATCATTGTTATTATTCTAAGCTAAACACTTAATTGAAGAATTGATGACCTTTATTGTCAATGGTCAATGTATGAATCTAATAGTGTATGTATCTTTATTGTTGAAGGTGTGTTTATTTATTAATTTTATTTGCAATTAGTTTTTTATTTTGATTTTATTAATTTAATTAAAACTAAATTCCTTTCTCTTTTCCTTTTATTTGCATGAACTTAATAGGACTAAAATCATTAGTTAACTAATTAATCAAAACTCAATGTCTATGGATTCAACCTTTATTCACCTTAATTATAAATTTTTTAATTAAGTGATTAGAGTAATTTTGGTGTATTTGATATACATCAAATTTTAGCACTTTTGTCAGGGATTAATTGTTTAATTAATTTATTTTCTTATAATCATAGTTTTATATAACTTGTGTTGCAAGCTAATATGTCGAACAAAGAGTCTGAGCAAAAACTCTGTCAAATAAGAGACTACATTCAAGCCAATGAGCACATGATTTTTCTACCTTCACTAGGACCTATACTCGTATCCAACCTTACATCATCATTATGCTTATCAAGTGATACTAAGACATAAATTATGACTACAAATGTCAACAACAACAAATGAACTCTTAAAGAGTTGACAACTCTTAATTTAAACCAACAATCTCTTTTGGTATGATTCATCTCTTGCTAACTTTTCATGGTCTTGTAGGTGAAGATTTATATAAGCATCTAAAGGAATTCCATGTACTCTATTTAAGCATGAAACTTGTTGGGATATCTGAAGAGTAAATCAAGTTAAGGGCTTTCCCATTCTCCTTAGCAAACCTAACAAAGGATTGACTATACTATTTACCTTTAAGATTCATCACCATATGGAATAAGAAGAAGAAGCTATTTTTGGAGAAGTACTTTCCAACTTTTAGAGCAATTACCATTTGAAAGGAAATATATGGCATTTGGCAATATAATGAAGAGTCCCTATAAGAATATTGGGAACATTTTAAGAAGCTTTGTGTGAGTTGCCCCCATCATCAAATCAATGATCAATTCTTAATCCAATACTTCTAAGGACTTATTCCTATAAATAGAATTTAATAGCAAATATGGTTGTGAATTTCCAACAATTTTGCACTTGGCATGATACACCATCTAAGAATATCAATGAGGTAAGTACATCTTCCCTTGAACAACAAATTGCCAATTTGACTTCTCTTATGTATCAAATGACTATAGGAAACATACAACAAATTCAGGCATATGGTATTTGCTTAAATCAAGGACATTTAATTAATATATGTCCAATACTTCAAGATGATCCAATGGAGCAAGTCACTGTTATGGGAGAACTCCAAGGGCAATCATAACAAAAGTATGATCTTTTCTCTAACACAAAATTTTGGATGGAGGGATCATCTTAACTTTAATTATAGTAATCAACTAATGACTCACAATGCCTTAATCACCAATTTCAACAAGTACTACCACCTTTTCAAGGTAAACAAAATGTGCCCTAAAATTGAGGTATGTCTCTTGATGAAATTTTTAAGGCTCTGACCAATAACACTAAATAATTTCAACAACAAACAAGGACAAGCATTCAAAATTTAAAGAATCAAATGATTTAACTTGCCATGAGCATGAGCAGATTTGAGTCATAAGGATTAGATCAATTACCTTATCAAATCGTGGTAAATCCCAAAACGATTGCAAATGTCATAGTTTTAAGGAGTGAAATACAAGTGGAAGTACCAATAAAAACACCTCTTTGGGTAGAATGAGAGGCCATGAAAGAGAAAGTTATGCCCATTAAAGATAAATCCATTAAAGCCTAAGCTTCACCACTTAAGGTAAATCCTCAACCTCTTATTTCCTCTAATGTTACCTTACCTCTTTTCCCAAGCAAATTTGAAAAATCTAATAATAAAAAAAAAAGAGCAAGAAAAGGAGATGTTATGAAAGGTTGAAGTAAACATACTCCTTTTTTATGTAATCAAACAAGTGCCCAGATATGCAAAATTTCTCAATGAATCATGCACTTCTAAGAAGAAGTATAAAGGGGCCTTATTCTCACTCACTCCCCCATATATTCAAAGAAGTTTAAGGCTTGCACTTGGAATTTGATGGCAATTGGATTACAGGTTGTTTGAAGTTTGAGCACAAGATTACTCGGGTTTGGATGTGAAAAATGAAAGAAAAAATGAAAAAATGAGGAAAAAATTAGAAAAAGGAAACGAAAGATAGAAAGGTTGGTACATGACTAAACAATGCAAGAAGTCTAAAAGGAGAGAATTGACAACCCTACGGGTCCTTAAACTAATCCCAAAGATAGAAAGGCTGTTTTTGGGTAAAAAAATTGCTAAAGCCCAGTGCATCATCGGACCATGAAAAGGACCCTTCCCTTCTCAAAAGCCTATGACTAAGTATCTAAAATTATACAAGTGCAGCAATATCAACATGCCAAAAGGGCTCTTGACCCTCTCTCCAAGGCCTAATGGGTCGATTCAAGTATAAATCCTATAAGTCAATAATACACAAAATGTTAAACATGTGCAAAAACGGAAAACCAAATTTAGCTACTCAACAAAAGACAGCAAGCGAGTAAAAGAGCCTCCTCTATAAAAACGATGGGCCTTTTCACAATTAAGAGGACACCAACACACACGAGCAGCAAGAAAGACATAAATAAAAGAGATGGCAAGAGAAAATAACCAAAAAAACAAAAAACCCATTTGGAGCAAAAAGAATATGCAGAGAATGTCAAGACACTAAGAAACACAACAAAAATAATGTTAGGATGTCATCCTAAGAGAAGGAGTAGCTCTCACATGCCATCAGTGGTAGGAATAAAGGTACCTATAATAGGATTAAAAGCCCCTTTGTTGTTTTCTACTTTCATTCTTGTTAATAATGCAATTAATACTCTAATTTGAAGTAATAAATGAATTAATCTAGCTCAAATTAAACTTTCAAGAGGCAATTCGAGAACGCTCTTTTAGCAAACTATTGACATATCATAGTAAAGGAAGTCTAAGTAATAAATCACATATGATTATTTGAGATAATCACTCACATAAATGATTAGAATTAGGAATAAGTCCATGGTCATGTCAAGTAACAAAATTAATTTCATGCATTAATTTTAGAATCTTTAATCATTAGTCATTGTTCAAACCACCTCAAGAAGTCTTCAATTCCTTAAACATGATTTTCCTTGCCTTATTTAACCCAAATAACCAAAGGCAACAAGATTAGCCATTAACACACCTAAAAAACAAGTAAACACAGCAACACCAAAAGGCTAAAGCACAACAAAACCATAAGCATAATAAAATCTAGCCAAAGTAAAGGATTAATAAAAGAAAGATACTTACCCTGAGCATTTTTGTGCTCATTGGGAACTAATCGGTCTGAGCTTGTGAGAGACCCCCTTGCACAGAAAAACTCATAGATTACCTATAGTGAATCTTTTTTTTTTTTCCTTTTTCTACATAATATAAACTGATGAGGTAAAGAATAAGAAGATAGTGAAAAAAAACAAAAAAGTAACAAAAGAAATGAAAAAATCGGTATTTTGTCCCCAGAACACTTGTCGAAGCCTCGTTGTCGTCGTTGCTTCTCATGTCCCATGTGCTTCCTCTGCCACCGCCACTACCACCACATGAAAGCAGCAATAGTGAACTCCTTTGCCACCAATCTCCCCGACTGTGCCCTCCACATGTCAATCCACGGCCAATAACGGCTAGGTTGCCAACAACAACTCTTCTCCCCTCTCCACCACTGACCAATCCTAAAATTTTCAGCAAAATCACAATCCTATGAGCAAATCTAGATTCGAACATTAAAAGTCTTGCTTAAGATTTGAGTTCAAGGAGTATCTCAAAATGTTGAAAGAAAAAAAAAACAGTCAAGAAAGGATAAGGGAGAGACTAAAAGATTCAGATAAAAAGGAGAGGAGAAGGTAGGGGCTCGCGTGTTTTTTTTTCTTTTTTTTTTTCTTCACACTGTATCTAGGTTTTTGGGTAAATGAAAATGGCAATGCCCAATTAATGTTCAGCAGGTAAGGATTAATGGTCAATTTTCAATTTTCCCTTCATTGCTTAAGCTTTTGTTCCACCCTTAGCCAAATTTATGTGAATGAAGGAGATTTTTGGAGATTATGTTGTGGAGTACAATTCAGATTACTGTTTTCTAGACCCATTTTCTAAATCATTGTAGCTTTGTTTTAATAACACAACTCTTAATGCATTCACCTTTGCTCTTTGCATGGGTACCGTGCAGTCTGAGGCACTAATGCACTGGGTTTGGGCAGTGAACCGAGGCAATCCAGTTCATGAAAATGCAACTCTAAGATTTGGAGAGGATGAAAACCTTGTCCTGATCAATGCTGATGGCTGGATTGCTAGGCAGACCAACACTGCCAATAAAGGCGTGTTAGAGTTAAGGTTACTTCCAAATGGTAACATTGTTTTCCATGCCTCAAAGGACAAGCTAGCCCATTTGGCAAAGTTCTGATTATCCGGCAAACACCCTCTTAATTAGTGCATCAGTCCCATCAGACTTGGGGTCGCAGCTAAAGTAGCGAGTTAGCCGTCTGTTAATGACAACACCTATAGGCCATATAGCTTGGCCATGGAGGCAAAGACTTTGCCTATGTATCATAAGAGCCCAAGTCCTCGAGGTCATACCTTTACTTCCATTTTCTAACTTGCTTAGTGCAGACAAGGGTTCTCTACAGCATGTGACTATTAACCTTGACCTATCTTGGACGTACCAGGTTACAAATCCTCCAGTGGAAGAACACTTTCTTTTGGTACTCAACCATATAACACTACTTTGTCATAAATTAAGTTGGAAACAAATGTATCAATGTTATTGGGCTAGGTCGGCCGTCTATCATAAGCCATTCCAACCCAATTAAAGAGAAATTAGAGGGAGTTTAAACTCCCTCTAATATACAGACGTTACCAAGAACTTGTGGATAATGGTACTACGGAAACAAACAGATGTTCTTTAGCTTATGCCTTTGTAATTTCAATAAAACAAAATGAGATTTTTCGTTAATTCAATAAGCAAAAGGTTTTTGGTCTATGGAAATATGTGTTAACCCACAATTAAAGGATCCCATACATGGTTGGAGAGGAGAAGGTGGAGCCGAGAGGGGTGGGGGCTCGCGTGAGTCTTGTATATATAGATTAGCGTAAATTCAACGTTTAATTTCATCCTTCCTGCTTCCATCTTGCCCTGTCTATATATCGTTTTCCATAAATATTTCAACGCTCCATGGGACGAGAGTTGGTGCTCCGTAATCATAGTTCAATGCAAAGCTTTTAATTTTTCTTTTGTTTTTTTAAACATATACATCGGAATAGACGACGCAAAATTTACAGTGAGGGAGTAAAAGACCTACTTAAGAGATGTCTAGGGAGTGTAAATGTCCCATTGACTGAAAAGAAAGACACGACCAAGACTTGCAGAACTTTCGTTTTTAGACCTGTGTAATCAGTAATTTCAATTGAATGAATGAGAGTGATGTATTTGGTTAAAAAAATAGGACCAGGACTAGAAATACAGAGGACAATTGCGCTCTGGTCTAGAAAACGACAATCAGACTACAAGATCGAGGGCCTTATTTCATTTTTCAGAAGCTTTCTCCTCCAGTACAAGCGCAAGGAAAGTGGGTATTGATTGATTCTTGCTCGATCTTCGGCCAGACTCTTAATTGAAACGTCACCTTTCTCACCAAAAAATTTTTATGCCATGCAACCGTCGAACGCACCCCAATAAATGGGATCCCATGTTCTTAAACTTGAAAATATGTCATCACACCTCTTAATTAATAGGTTAAAAAATATAATTACAAAAATAAAATATATAATATATGCACATATATATGTACAGTGCTATATTGGTCATTTGAAAATAAAATTCATTAGATAAATGCGATAAATTTATATTATTATAATTATTATATATAAATTTATTATTAAAAATTGAAAAATAAAAAATTATTATTTTTATAATTAATTACTACCAAAAAATTTAAAATATATAATAAATAATATAATGTTATATTATAATCATATAATTTTAATATTTGATTTATATACACTTATTATTTATAATTAAACTCATATTTTTTTGACATTTAATTTAAGATATTTGTTATAATTATTTAGTATTTTTTTAATTGTGTACCATACATTTATTTTATAAATCTATTTTATTTTTTCATTTCAATTAAATTCCACATACATTTTTGTTTTTCATTATATTTAATATTAAATTAATTTAATTCATTAAGAATTTATTTGACTATGTTGTCTCTTCACAAAATAAAGTGAGAAAGACAAGATGATGAGAGAAAAATAAACTAAAAAGAACAAAATAGAACAAAATAAATTATAAAAAAATAGAAATTAATAATATAGAGAAGGGTTGAAAAATTAAATGGCATTAAGAATAAAAAATTAAAAAAATGACCTTTTTTAATTTTTCCAAGGTTATTGTTTTTCCTACGATGCTTAGAATTTTCTTTATGTTTCAAACTAAAATAGCCTTTAACTAGGTAACTTTAAAGTGCTAATTTTTTAAAATTATATGGTGTGAGATATCTTTTTAAGTCTTAATAGTTTTATTGTACAGCATAATTTTCATATGCTCTTAATTTGATGGAAAAAAGTGAATGACAACCTAAACATACTACTCATCCTATATGGGTATGGTCAAATGCTTCGAGGTCCTTAATCATATTAAGCATTACCTTCGAGTGTTATTTTATATTATGATATGGCTTCTTCTTATAGATATCAAAATTGATTGTAAACTTCCTTAACCTGGTGGTTAAAGTATCCCCAAATTTTCTTTCTAAAGCCAACCACATTGCCTGGCCAGTTTCATACACCTCAAACTCAAAAATGAGATCATCCTCTATGTTCAAACAAAGTAATGTGAGCCATATAGTTTTTTCTTTTTTAAGTCTTAAAGGCCTCTTTGTCTATCTTTTGTTAAATTGATGAACTGTCTTTAGGGTCTATAACTACATATTCTTAAAGAATACACTGAATCCTATGGCATTAGATATTATAGATTTCACCATTCAGCTTATCCTCCTCTTTGTAGTCATAGTTACAACAATCTTAAAACATTTATCAATTATTAATATTAGCACTTTAATTATTTATTTTACATAAATATTAAGCTAAATTAATAATAATATAAAATTAGTTAAAAAATAAAAAATTTATAGTGTTCATAATCATCTTCTTTTATAATAATACTAAATTATATTAATTTAAATGTAAATGAGAATAAACTAAACGGGTCAAACTTAAAAATTAAAAAAAAATTATTTAAAAAAATAAATAATAGATCTCTATTTTCTATCCCACCGATGGAAATATGAAATACACTTAAGATAAAAAAACAAAACGCCTAACTTTAAATCAAACACCCAGATCTAAGTCAATTTTGGCTTATCAAAGTGAAAGAATTCTTTTTTGACCAATAAAATCAAACGTTTTCATTGATGCTAAAAGTGACCATCAAATGCAAACGATCTCTTGCATTCAAGAGTCGCAACCTAAACCCAATGTGTCTCACTTCTCATTTAACCAGCCCTACGTCTTCCATCTCAACTCCATGAACCAGCCTAGAAAATAGCTAGCATCTCCTGCCAATTCATGGACACAAATATACCCTGTAATCACAATCCTCCCCTGTCCCATAGCCAAACTAGACACATTTGTCAATTAACTCCGATGCCCAATTCTTATTATTTGCAATTGATTAATTAGAAGGACGATATTGGATAAGAAGCTCAAATAGGAAGCTAAACCAAGAATGGTGAAGATGAAGAAGCAAATCTGTGTCTTTGGCGTAGATAGAAGAAGGATAAAGGAAAAACACATCTAGTACCCTAAGTCTAGGAAATAATTATATTTCACATACTATGTTTCCAGACATTATAAAGAATATACTATGACTCATGTAGGTGAAAATCGTTCAATGACATTTTTACCTTAATGTATTATCTAAATGTTCAAAAACAAGTCCTCTCACTTAATCTAGAACGATTTTCATTCTCATTATCATTGCTATTGTGGTTGCCATCATTTTTTATGTCACCCTTTCCAATCTCCTTCTTGGAACCATTTTTCCCAAGAGCGGCTTCTTCCTCCTCCTGAGCTAAGATATGGGACATAGAATGATTCAAAACAATTGGGGGGTTTCTTTAAGCAACAACTTCGAAGCTAGATATAGCCACTAAAGGCTACAGAGATGGCAGGAGAAACTGTTGGGGCTTGATGTCGGGCTAACATTTTAGCATGGGTATTGATTCCATGGTGACGTTGACATCTATTACAGCAACCTCTATAGCCGGTTTGGTTTTCTTCACTCTCATTATGAGAAAGAGAAACGAAGAAAGCGAAAAGTTGACAAGTAAAGAGAAGGTGGTTTATAGTAGTCGATGGCTATAGAGTGAGAAAGAGAGATAAAGGGAAAAATGAAAGAAACAAGAAGAAAATAGTGTGTTTGTATAAAAAAGAAGGAGGGAAGAGAGAGAAAAAAGTTAGGGTAGGGTCAAGAGGAAAATGATTAGGTTTTGGCGAGAACGAGAAAAGTGTAATGGTGGGCGGGTAGGCGGAGATAATGGCGGAGGAGGAGGGAGCGGGGTTAGTGAGGAGGAAGATAAGACAATTTGGGTATTTTACATTGTAAAGAAATTTTGGAACCTTGAAGTTATTTATAATAAGTTTTTGTTCTTTCTTCGTCTGGGTTGTTAAGTGGATTACAATTGCCTTGGCTGCGTCCTTTTGAGTGCATACGATGAAGTTAGAAAAAAAAAAAAAACAAACAAAAAAACAAAGAGTTATATTCACTAAATTTTGTAAATAGGTTTATTAAATAAGACAAATTGCTAGATCACGAACTAATGAATTTTCAAACGTAAGAAACAAGTCCTGAATTTTGATAATTAAGAAGATTTTCTACTGGGATTCACTAATGTTATATAGTATTAATTAAAAATTTATGGTTGTTTTTTAATTTATAAAAGGAACATTACTGGGATGCAAATCAATGTTCTCTTGGGTCTAAATCAAATATTATTTATTAATATTTTAATTCAATCTCTTTCGAAAAAAAAAGAAAGAAACTAATTACCCAAGCACCAATGAGTCCCACGATTTGTTTTACACCTAAGATACAGACCATACGAAGCCTTAGTCATATCTATGAAATATACAAAAAATTAGTTTTAAATTTTTGTATATTTTTACAATATAATTTTAAATATATTTATATTTTTATTTGAATGGTATATCTTTTAAATTTGTTTTAAATTAAGTTTTTAAATAAAAAATAGTTAAAATTATATATTTATAAAATACAAATTCTTAATAATTTAATTATTTTTCGTGTAAATGGGACCTATTTAAAATAAATTTAAAACTATCACTCACATAAAAATATATAAATAATTATGATTCAATTATAAAAATTTAAAATTAATTTTATGCTTATCTCGTCATATAGACCTCCAAGTTCTGTAAACAAGCGAACTGATGTGCATGTAGTAGTTTGAAACTTGATTGGGTGCCTGAAGACCCGTAAAAACATCACTCAACTCGCACCATAAGTGGTTGTGCCGGGTATTTAAGTTTGGAGGGAAAATAGCTTTGCAAATGAAGTACGCATGGTGGGAATTAGGAACAAAATCATTATCGAGATTACATAATTCGACTGCTCCACGTTAGGTATCTGCTAGTACAGAGGCAAGAAAACATTTCAAAGGAAACCAGTACGAAAACTACAAGAAACACATAGCGAATTTATTACCCTCAAGCAGACCATATCATAGGATTTTGAAGGGAAATTCCAAGTCACAGGCTTGAAATTTTGGGATCTGGAGAAGCAAATGCCAAGAATTCAGGATCCCGTTCCAGTATAGACATTCTTTTCTCATCCAGGGTGACCCAAGCCTCGATCCCTTTGTAACCTTTTGTCTCGATGAAAATAGTGAGATTTCTGAATTCAGGGCCAACCTTGCCCATGGTAGCAAGCCAGATCGGTTCTCCCCATCCAAAATTGAGCCGTGTGAACCCAAGATGACACCAACTTGTGAACGCAAAAATATCAGGTTTCTCCATGGAAAATAGCTCTTCCAGCTGGTCACAGTACTCAGAAACAGTGTCAAACCCCTGCTCGCCCTGCAGAGTCTGTGTGTAATCTGTCTGATATAGCGCAATGGCTTCGTTCAACAAGTTCGCCAACTCAGGCAACTCCGTGCTTGCAGCGTCTGTAGGATTGGCAACTGCAGTTGCCCACCAGAAGATGTCTCCAAGAGAAGCATCAGACATCGGTGGCTTTGTTCGTGGCCTCAGATTCAGCGCCTCCACCAGAATAGACGGCTTTGAGTGCCCACCTGAGATTGACTTGGATGCATTCATACAACATTTCCAGATGAAACAGGACAATGCCTCGACCCGGGATGGTGCCTTGGCTTCAGGTTTGCTTTTGGCCTTAGCCCTTATAGAGGCTATGGCTTTGGCATCAAAGACAAACCTCCTAGTAATGTAGTTGGCTTCCGTGAACCAGAGACTTTCCATTAGAGACAAATGATTCTTGAGAAATGAGTTTCTTGAAGGAAAGAACGTGGATGCCTCGTCCAGATCAGGGTGAATAACTTCGCTAGCATGGCCGCGGGATATGGCAGCCCAAGTAAAAATGAAGGCTCTACCGGTTGTTCCATCCACAAGCTTATGTGAAGCACTCCAGCCCAGTGCTATGCTCCCACAAGTGAAAAGACTCAGTTGAAAAGCTACAACAGGAGAGTTAATTGATTCCCGAGTGAAGGGTTGGAAAGGAAGGAAAAGGTTCAGTGAAACGTTCTCATGACGTTTGAGGAAATCAGACAAGCGACAGCTGACCAGGGCTTCATAGAAAGGAACACCCTGATCAAAACCATCAATGAAAATGTTTTCTCTTATTCTGCCGGAGAATGGATGGTAGAGATCGAGGGTCTGCGAGAGTGACTTCTTGAGGTGAGCTGAGATTTGGGTGAAGTTATGATTGGGATCATTGACATCATTCATGGAGTAGAAGAAGATGGCAGGTATGTAAGTTGTGGGAGTAAGCTGGTCGAAAAGGCAGAGTCTGTAGGGCTTCTTGTGCTGGATTGCCGCCAGGGAAGATGGTTTTACTAGTTCCCTCGAGACTATGCTTACCTCCATCTTTCTGCTAGCAACTAAGGTGGTGTGTGGCTTTTGGGTTTCACTTCCAAGTCTGTATGGAACAACTCTATCTCTCTCTCTCTCGCTTTCTCTATATATATTTAAATATATAACTGTAGCCATCAGGCCAATAGATTAGTAAATAATAAATGTCTACCAAATTATTTTCAATAATTAACCTAACCTGTACCCCCTAGCTAGATCGTTTAAAATGCAATAACCCTTTTTCAAAATAAATATTCAGAACTTCATCAAATCCGATGCCTGTCCCCTTCAAGGCCCAAACTAAAACATTTTCTTACCTGGATTCCATTCGTCTTATTTTTATCCGGTGAACGATTGATATGCATAGAATTTAATCCTGAACAGCATTTTCTATACAGTCCTCTACTCCTCTTAATATTATTCTACATTTCTACATTATATTAAGTTTACTTATTTCAACAACGCAAAAACAAAAACCCTTAATTAAGGCATTTTCTAATTTAGGGCCTATTTAATATTACTGTAAATTTTTATTTACTTTCAAATAAATAACAAAAATTATATTTAGTAATTGATTTTTAATCATATTTTATTTAAAATTGTAAAATCATTTCTTAAGAAAAAAATAACCTTTGAAAAATTAAAGAAAGGTAATTTTTAATTTTTTATTCTTGATGCCATTTATTTTTTCATGCCTTCTCTATACTAGTAATTTCTATTTCTTTTATATTTTATTTTTTTTCCTTTTAGTTTATTTTTCTCTCTTCATCTTGCCTTTCTCACTTTATTTTGTGAAGAGACAACATAGTCGAACGAATTCTTAATGAATTAAATTAATTTAATATTAAATATAATGAAAAACAAAAATGTATGTAAAATTTAATTGAAATGAAAAAAATAAAATAGATTTGTAAAATATGTGTGTGACACACAATTAAAAAAATACTAAATAATTATAACAAATATCTTAAATTAAATGTCAAAAAAAATTGTGAGTCTAATTATAAATAATAAGTGTATATAAATATGATCTTAAAATTATATGATTGTGATCTTAAATTTATACATTATAACATTATATTATTTGTTATATATTTAAATTTTTTGATAGTAGTTAATTATAAAAATAATAATTTTTTATTTTTGTAATTTTTAATAATAAATATATATATAATAATTATAATAATATAAATTTAGCACATTTATCTAATGAATTTTATTTTCAAATGACCAATATAGCACTGTACATATATATGTGCATATATTATATGTTTTATTTTTGTAATCATACTTTTTAACCTATTAATTAAGAGGTGTGATGACATATTTTCAAGTTTAAGAACATGGGATCCCATTTATTGGGGTACGTTGGACGGTTGCATGGCATAAAAATTTTTTGGTGAGACAGGTGACGTTTCAATTAAGAGACTGGCCGAAGATCGAGCAAGAATCAATCAAGACCCACTTTCCCTGCGCTTTTACTGGAGGAGAAAGCTTCTGAAAAATGAAATAAGGCCCTCGGTCTTGTAGTCTGATTGTCGTTTTCTAGACCAGAGCGCAATTGTCCTCTGTATTTCTAGTCCTGACCCTATTTTTTTAACCAAATACGTCACTCTCATTCATTCAATTGAAATTACTGATTACACAGGTCTAAAAACAAAAGTTCTGCAAGTCTTGGTCGTGTCTTTCTTTTCAGTCAATGGGACATTTACACTCCCTAGACATCTCTTAAGTAGGTCTTTTACTCCCTCACTGTAAATTTTGCGTCGTCTATTCCGATGTATATGTTTAAAAAAACAAAAGAAAAATTAAAAGCTTTGCATTCAACTGGGTACGGAGCACCGACTATCGTCCCATGAAGCGTTGAAATATTTATGGAAAACGATATATAGACAGGGCAAGATGGAAGCAGGAAGGATGAAATTAATGTGACAAGCGTTGAATTTAGGCTAATCTTGCATACCATTGCTCCCCATCCCTCTCGGCTCCACCTTCTCCTCTCCAACCATGTATGGGATCCTTTAGTTGTGGTCATAAATGTACCGTACTAGTCCTTGGCCATTGACCACTGATTTGCGTTTCTCACACTGTACCTAGGTTTTGGGTAAATGAAAACGGCAATGCCCAATTAATGTTCAGCAGGTAAGGATTAATGGTCAATTTTCAATTTTCCCTTCATTGCTCAAGCTTTTGTTCCACCCTTAGCCAAATTTAAGTATGTGAATGAAGGAGATTTTTGGAGAGTATGTTGTGGAGTATAATTCAGATTATTGTGTTCTAGACCCATTTTCTAAATCATTGTAGTTTTGCTTTAATAACACAACTCTTAATGCTTTCACCTTTGCTCTTTGCATGGGTAACGTGCAGTCTGAGGCACTAATGCACTAGGTTTGGGAAGTGAACCGAGGCAATCCAGTTCATGAAAATGCAACTCTAAGATTTGGAGAGGATGAAAACCTTGCCCTGATCAATGCTGATGGCTGGATTGCTAGGCAGACCAACACTGCCAATAAAGGTGTGTTAGAGTTAAGGTTACTTCCAAATGGTAACATTGTTTTCCATGCCTCAAAGGACAAGCTAGCCCATTTGGCAAAGTTCTGATTATCCGGCAAACACCCTCTTAATTAGTGCATCAGTCCATCAGACTTGGGGTCGCAGCTAAACTAGCGAGTTAGCCGTCTGTTAATGACAACACCTATAGGCCATATAGCTTGGCCATGGAGGCAAAGACTTTGCCTATGTATCATAAGAGCCCAAGTCCTCGAGGCCATACCTTTACTTCCATTTTCTAACTTGCTTAGTGCATACAAGGGTTCTCTACAGCATGTGACTATTAACCTTGACCTATCTTGGACGTACCAGGTTACAAATCCTCCAGTGGAAGAACACTTTCTTTTGGTACTCAACCATATAACACTACTTTGTCATAAATTAAGTTGGAAACAAATGCATTATATGTTATTGGGCTAGGTCGGCCGTCTATCATAAGCCTTTCCAACGCAATTAAAGAGAAATTAGAGGGAGTTTAAACTCCCTCTAATTTACAGACGTTACCAAGAACTTGTGGATAATGGTACTATGGAAACAAACAGATGTTCTTTAGCTTTTGCCTTTGTAATTTCAATAAAACAAAAAGAGATTTTGCGTTAATTCAATAAGCGAAAGATTTTTGGTCTATGGAAATATGTGTTATCCGATTTTGTGATACCGCTAAGATAACAAGCAAGTCAAAAAGCTGGTGATTAGTTTATCGCTTAAATTTGGAGATCTTTAAAGTTGATCATGTTTTTACCCTTATTATCTTGTGTCTGTATTAGAGTCTTTTAGACTGATTCTAATATGAAAAATGCCCAAATTCGCTGCTCAACATTTTCTTTATTTATTAATATGCAATTTTCGTGCATTTTTTGGGCTAATTTATTTAGAAATTTACATATTATGAACTACAAATATGTATAACATGTAAAAATTTTGTATTTTTTACTTGTGTATTTTGTGATAAATTTATTTTTCTTGTCATAAATTATTTTTTGAAAATTAATATTGTAAATTACAAGTTCGAGAAACAAAATTTATTTAAATAAAAAGTACTTATCATGGGTCTTGTCATAAATTATTTTTTGAAAATTAATATTGTAAATAATAATTTTGAGGTACAAAATTTATTTAGATAGAAAGTACTTATGGTGGGCCTTTAGATCATACATATTTATTGTCAATTTTGGTTGTACCAATTGAGAGTTATTGACTCTGAAAACTTTGAATAGAATCTAAATTTATAAGAAAAAAGATGAACAATGTACATGAATTTTTTAGTCTTATGAGTTTATATGTTTTTCCGAACACATAATTTAAAATGTTTATTTTTAAAACAAACTACACCAATGAATTGAGAAGAAAAAAAATTATGATGGTTCTCAAAATTTCAGTCATTGGAAGTCCGTAAGGCAATAGGTGGTTTGCACTCTCAATCCTAACAATGAGTTAAACATTCCTTTTGGTTACTAATATGCGGAAAGGACTACCCTTAATAAAAGTTGGACATATGGTGTTGGTTAATTAAAGTTAACCACAGACCATTAATTTTTCAATTTTGTACCCAAATTATTTATTGCCACATGTCAATTTTTGCTAATAACATACGTAATGTTTTATTATATTATAAAATTTTCAAAAATAAAATATTTCTTTGAAAATTCATAATAATTAAAATAATATCATAAAAAATATGAAATTTGCAATAAAATTTTGATAATTTTGTGTTCTACAAGATTTTAGTATTTTTTTTTTTAAAATTTGATAGATTATAAAAATGATATGTATGATGTTAGTAATTACTTTTTCCTTTTTTATATTTTTAAAAAATGAAAAATGAGAAATGATGAATACCTCATAAGACATGTTAAATATATGAGATTTTTAATCAAGTATGTTGAAGTTTAAATGTGTAACTAGCTTAAAAAAAAGAAAAAATTGACATTATGCAAAGTCATTCATAGAATATTGGAGAGCTAAAGTCTTATACGAATTGGAATACACTAAATGAATTATTAAGTGATATGATGATCTAGGATGTTTTTAAGAAAGTATGGAAGTATCACATTGAATATACTACAAGGTGATTTGTTGTGTTGTCAATAAGTTATAATCTTTGAACTTCAAAGCATATATGCTCTGACAACATGGAGCATGGCTTTTAAGAGTTGGGTTTAGAGTTATTTGAAAAGTCATGAAAGATGAGATTTCATTAGTAAGCATTTTTCTAATTAATGATTATTACTTTTTTTTTAATCATATGTAAAAGGATGCTTAAATGTTAGTTGTGATGGATAATGCCATTATACGTCTTCTTTTATTTTTGATCTCATGTATGTAAATTTACCTTATTGTAAATGATTACTGTGTTGTTATGTTTTTAATTATTATCAATTATTCTTGACACATTTATTTTACATAGATGATTAAATTAATTAATGAGTCCATTTTTTAGGGGGAGTTATTAAGTTGGTAAGATTATGAAATCTTTACTTGAGAACTTGAACTTTGTATAATTTAAAATAAATTAAGATAATTTAATATTATTATAAATGAAGATGATTATGAACACTATGAGTTTTTGATTTTTTGACTAATTTTAGATTATTATTAATCTATCTTAATATTTGTGCAAAATAAATGGTTAAATTGCTAATACTAATCATTGATAAATGTCTTAAGATTGTTGTAACTATAGCTACAAAGAGTATTATAACTAAGCTTAACAAGGAAGATAAGCTAAATGTTGAAATCTATAACATTTAGTACCATAAGATTTAGTGTATTCTTTAAGAATATGAAGTACTAAAAGCCATCAATTATGTCATTATAGACCCTAAGGACAGTTCATCAACTTAACAAAGGCTAGACAAAGAGGCCTTTAAGGCTTAAAAAAGGAAAAACTATATGGCTCACATTACTTTGTTTAAGAACATAGAGGATGATCTCATCTTGGAGTTTGAGGAGTATAAAACTGGATAGATAATGTAGTTGGCTTTGAAAAGCAAATTTGGGGATACTTTAACCACCAAGCTAAGGAAGCTTATAGTCAATTTTGATATCTATACAAAAAAGTCATATCATAGTATAAGACAACACTCAAAGGTAATGTTTAATATGATTAAGGAGCTTAAAGCATTTGATCATACCCAAATAGGATGAGTAGCATGTTTAGGTTGTCATTCACTCTTTTCCATCAAACTAAGAGCATATGAAAATTATGATGCACAATGAGACTATTAAGACTTAAAAAGATATCTCACACTATATGATTTTAGAGAATCAACACTTTATGGCTACCTAGTTAAAGGCTATTTTGGTTTGAAACATAAAGAAAATTATAAGCATCATAAGAAATAATAATAATAATAATAAAAAGGAATAAGCAAGCATAAATAAAGAACAAAAGTGATTTAGTAACTAATTGGAATCCCTGAAGGATGTGTTAGAATGTCTCATTTAGTCATAATTTAGTCATATTAGAATATTCTCAAATAATATTCTTATTAAGGGTTCATTTGTAGTATGACCCAATTAGTATTAAATAATTTTGTATATTATTATGTTATTAAGGATTATAATCTTGAACATAATTCAAACATTGATGGATATGTCTAATTTGAACTTTTAATTATATGTGTGTGTGTATATATATATATAGTTGGTTCTCTCTCTTCCTAATATAAATGAAAACTCCATATAAAAGTATGTAATTACAATAAAAGTTAAGAGAGAGAAACTAGTTATTAAAGTAAGACAAACTCTTCAGACGTATCAACAGTTTTAACTTTCACATAGTCATGTATATTATTTATATAAATATATTCAATTTCAAAATCCAAAAAATTAACATTTAATAATGATACTCTTATTAAAAAAAATCTAACAAATGATATCAAAGTATGTATTTTGAAATTAAATATATTTTATATATGATAAAAAACATATATATATCTAATTAATGATTGCTTAATAATTATTCTTTCACCCTATAAAAATAATAGGGTTTTACATTAACCTATGATTGATTATTGGGCTCTTATATGGAAATTCAAAAAAAAAAAAAATTCTTATAAGGCTCCCATTTGACACGTGAATAAGAAAGTTTTTCTTAGTATTAAAGAAGATTGAGGTTGAAAGAATTCTAATTTTTGGTACGTAAGGTAAGAATAAGAGTATTCAGTTTAAGGAATTATTAATTTCATATTTTACAGCTTAAAGGATAGTCTTAAATATTGAAAAAACTTGCATTAATTTATGGGTTATACTATATAATTGTATGTCTTGTCCAAACAAGTATAGTTTGCTTGTTTTTTTGAAATTCAAAAGCATGTATTTGATAGACATATAGACTTGAATGTTATAATATTTGTTGTTAATAAATATTAAGCTATAATTTCATATACATGCATTAAGATTATAGTTTCTTAGTCATTAAAGTGGTCTAACTAGTAAATTTAATGTTATACATATGTTACAATTATAGTTTGATTGTTACTAAAGTAACCAAATTAAAACGTTTAAAACAAATTGTGTACATTATTATTATAATTTATTAATCAACAAAGTAACTAAACTAATATGTTTAAAGACATACATAAATAAGTCATTTATCTATGGTTTTAAAGAAATATTATGAATGAAAAATGATCGAATAAATTGATATTATTAATTATTAGAACTTCAAGATTTATCCAAAGGTAAATTATTATTTTATTATTAATAATATAATTAAGGTATATTAATATTTTTGGTTAAATATATTTATTTATCCAAAAATATCAAATATTTTTAGTTGAAAATATTTAATTACTTATTAAAGTTAATAATATTATTTATGATAGTATATTGTAAAATTTCCTAAATGAGAGTTACAAAATACTTTGATTATTTTATTTGACTTATGATAATTATAAACATTTATGGTTATATAGTTGTTATAATTCACTTAGATGTTTCAATTGTTATTTTGTTCAAAGATTGAACTTTTCAAAATGACATGAATAAGTTAATGCTTACTTAGGTGTTACAATGTTGACTTATACTATTAATGAGTAACACTTATATTATTGCATATTAAAGTAGTAAGTAAGAGAAATTACATTAGTAAGTTTGGAAATGAAATAATAGATTGAATTTATGTTTTTGAAAGTGATTATTATCAATAATAATAAGAAAACTATTTCATAGAGTGTTAAAATATATATATATTTGCAATTTGTTGAAGGATAGTTTTGTTTTAGCAACAAGTCACCTATTGATACTTGTATGATAGATTTTGCTAACATGAAGTTTATTAGGTCATGAACTATATAAGAGTATATTACTAAGATGTCTATTTTGGGGCAAAATTTAAAACTTTAAGATTAAAGGTAAACGAATCTTTCCTACTATAATTGATTTTGAACTCACTCCCTATTGAGTATAGGCCATTTTCATATTCATTATAACATTATAATGGAAAAGTAAAATGTTAATAAATTTACTAGTATATCAGTTTAGGAGAAAATGAGATAAAAATTAAATGAGTCATTTCATTAATTTTATAGACAAGAAAGTTGGGATAGGAAAGAAAGCGAAAATCAATCAATTAAGAAAGGAAAGAGCCTACTTATATTTCTTATGCTAAAACAAAAAGGGAGATAACCTTCATTTATGTGAAAAACGTTAGACATTATCAAAGGATTACTCGAAGCGTAAAGTTTGATTAAAAAAAAAGTAAAATTAAATACCTTAGTATGTTTTGAATCAAATTTAATTAAAATTTCTCATAATACTTGGTGGTTTAATTCTAGTGCCATTATTCATACATTCATAATGATACAAGAATTCATTATAATTTGATACAAGCTTTAAAACACTTATGTTTTCTATAATAGCAATACCCAACATAGAGGACAAAAAGATCATCTTACAATATGTTCTTTACCTTAATATAAGTTATGAGATTAAAAGCAAAGTTGCCTTGTATTTTCCTTTAGAATAGGAGCACTTTGTCACAAGGATGCTACTTAAGCAGGCCCATCCAACATCTTTAAAGACAAAATCAGGTTAGATTAAACCTCTATAAGCTAACAACTTTGTATAGTCCATTTGCTACCTAACATAAGACAAGGAAGGTCTTAGAAGCATATCAAAGTGCTTATGTCCAAAGACTTCTAGTAAAGGCTATTAAGGCACTCATTTAGAGACTTCTTGAAGGGTTTGTCATAATTGCTTATCTAGAAGATTCTTTATGAATATTCTAGACATTCAATTGTAGTCACATATTGAGGAGGTGGAGCAAGTAAAATAGGTCACTCCTTTCATTTGTATAGCACATATGTTAAGACATTTGCTCACACATTTGTAAAAATGTTTACTTACTCAATAAAGCTCACACTTACAAAACTCTCTTATACTCTCTACTTCTCTAATACTTCCAACTCTCTTATTGACCTCTCAACACTCTTAAGTTCATTCTCTTAAACTCTCTAAGGTTTACTTAGTTCATCTTCACTTATAAGATCGACTAAGTGTTGTTTAAGTTAGCACAATTGAGGTCTAACTTTATGACAGGTGGTATTAAAGTAACGGTTCAATCCTAGGTATGACCTGATTGTTGGTGAAACTACAAGTATAGCAAGTGAAGAAGGAATTGTTGTGGCCATTATGTAAAAGCAATAAGTTCATAGGTGAGAAGAGCAATGTATTTTGTCTAGGCGTGGTAAATCTAAGGCCCCAACAAGAGAACCTATAAAGTCTCTATTGCTGACTTGGAAAAGAATGTCATTAATTTGACTTATGTAATGGGCAAACTTAGTGATTAAGTTAATAACTTGATCCATGAGAATACTAAAATCACAAGGGTTATCAAATGCATGATCAAAGAGTTTGACCACTTTTTTAGGGAGAACTACACTCCCTTAACCAACGGCTATTCGACCTACTTATATTCATTGAAAGAGAGATTTATAACCTACGTAGGGAGATGGTGTTGCTCCATTGAAGCACTTCACTTTTAGTTAGTATAGCTACCATTACTAGCATTATTACTATACATGGCTTAAAGGTTCATAAGTTTGCCATTTATAATGACACCTACAACGCCACTACTATGGAGAATTTCCTCTTTGGTCTCAAACAATACTTTAAGGCCATAGGAGTTGTCGCGACCTTACTAGGGTAAGCAACACCTTGATATTCTTGAGGATATTATCGAACTATAGTGGAAGCAAAAGCATTCTAAGAGGGAGAAAGACTTATGTGTCATCAATATTTAAGAGTAATTCAAAAATAAAATACGCAAACACTTTGTGCCCCACAATATAGACAATAAAGTTAAGGGAAAGTTACATCACTTAAGACAAACAAGTAGTATTTCTGACTACATCAAAAAATTCACTACCTTTATGCTTGAAATTGATTTGCCTGATAAAGGATTTCTCTTCCATTTCAAAAATAGCTTGAAGGATTGGGCGAGATTAGAGTTGGATATATGTGATGTGTAGACTTTGGATATTGCTATTGCTGTTATTGAGACCCTTATTAACTACTTCACCTATTCTAAAGGAAAAAGGCCTAACTTTAACAAGAGTGGAAGAGAAAAGAACAGATAGAAGAAGTAAGATACTGGTTGTAAGGAGGGTAGACACAAAAAATTCTTAAATGACAATCCCAAGCATGCTTAGAGTTTATTGAGTAAACATAACATAGGTAATCCCTTAAAACCTTACTTCATCTATGATGAACCACATTGGTTAAATGAATGCCATAACCAAAAGGCAATGAATGCTATGGTGGTTGAACTCAACAGGAAGAAGCTTAAAGAAAAGCCCCAAGTCGATATGGGATCTATCCATTAATTGGGTAATCTCTCTAAACTTTTCTCTCTATCAGTACCCAAGGAGAAAGGATTGTTGTACACTAATATCACCATTGAGGGCAAAGCCACTTGTGTAATGCTAGACATAGGAGCAATGCATAACTTCATTGATATACAAGAAGCCAAACACCTAGGCCCTAAACTTACAAAAGGAAGTAGCACCACTAAGGCTATTAATTCTAAGGCAAAACCTGTTCAAGGCACAACGTATGAAGTAGTTGTCCAAATTGGCAATTGGACTAGTAAGTTAAACTTCACCATTATCTTTATGGACAATTTTAAAGTAATGCTAGGTCTTGCATTCTTTTGCAAAACTTTAACTTTTCTCGTTCTTACTTCAAGTTCCCTCGTGATCCTCAATGCTTGCAAAATCTGAATGATTCCTTTGAAGAGTATGAAGAAGTTGAAATCATCGATCATTTCTACCTTACAATTCAAATGGGGTCTCAAGTTGGGTCAAAGCTATGTTGCCACTAGAAGGGAATTGAATAATGGGAAGGATGTAGCAACACTTACTCTTACATTGCTACAGACCATCCAAGCTATTGTTGTTGAGTTCAAGGATGTGATGTCTTTTGAGCTACCGAAGAAACTTCCATTTAGGCAAGATATGGATCATCACTTTGAACTAAAACTTAGTGTCAAACCTCCTACTATGGTCCCCTATCCTATGGTACCTTCAAAGCTCATTGAATTAAGAAAGTAGCTTCAAGACTTGATCGACTCGAGCTTTATATGACCGTCAAAAGCCCCTTTTGGTGACCAAGTCCTCTTCCTAAAGAAGAAGGATAAATTGCTATAAATGTGCATTAATTACCGAGTCTTGTATAAGGTTATTATTAAGAATAAGTATCCAATACCCTTGATAACTGATCTTTTTAACTAATTAGGGAAGACGAGGTATTTCACCAAACTAAATTTGCGATTGGGATGCTATTAAGTCCGCATTACCCAAGGTGATGAACCAAAGACGACCTACGTGACGCGTTATGAAGCATTCAAGTTCTTACTCATAAACAAGATACTCCATCATTTCTTTGACAAATTTGTGGTAGTTTATTTGGATGACATAATGGTATATAACAACACTCTTAAAGAGCATATAAAACACCTTGAGCAAGTCTTCCAAGTTCTTTATAAAAATAAGTTGTACATCAAGAAAGAGAAATACTCGTTCATTAAGCAAGAGATAGACTTCCTTGGTTATAAGATCAAGGACAGTAGGCTTATGATATATCTAGCAAAGGTTGCAAGTTATCTAAGCATGAGAGCCTCTAACCAAGGTCTTAGAAATGTGATCTTTCTTAGGGCTAGTCAATTATTATCATCAATTCATTGAAGGGTACTTTACCATATTGGCACCTTTAACCAACCTACTTTAGAAGAGCAATACATGGAATTGGTTAAGAGAATGCCAAGTTTCGTTTAAGAGCTAAAACAAGCAATCTTCAAGGAACCCGTTATGGTGCTACCAAACTACGAAAAGCCTTTCAAAGTCCATACAGATGCATTTAGCTTCACCGTTAGGGGAGTCTTGATGCAAGATAGGCACCCCATTGCCTACGAGAGTCACAAGCTAAATAATACAGAAAGGCAGTACACCATTCAAGATAAGGAGATGATTGTTATAATTCATTGTCTGCGCACCTAGAAACACTATCTCTTCATAAGTAAGTTCCTAAGAATGACTAACAATGTCGCCACAAGCTATTTCCAAAAGTAGAAGAAGTCTAGCCCCAAGCAAGCTTATTGGCAAGACTTTTTGCCCAAGTTCGACTACACGTTACGATATAAGTCAGACCTAACCAATGTTGTTGTCGATGCACTAAGTCAGAAGGTGGAACTAGTTGTCATATCCATTAATGCGCCTAAGAGCAACTTCCTTAAGCAAATCAAGAAAGGCACAACTTAAGACAATCTAGGTAAGAATTTGTGGAAGTTGGCTAATAAAAGGAAGACTCGTTGATTCTGACTGGATAATGGAGTCCTAAAAACTGTTGGCAATCAGGTCTTTGTGCCTAAATAAAGAAACTTGCAGAAGGAAATCCTCAAGGAATGTCATGATTCCCTATGGACTAGTCACCTAGGTATGACATGAACCTTTACTCTTATCCAACAATATTACTTTTGGTCACAAATGCATGCTGATGTCACAAATGCATGCTGATGTCAAGGTTTATGTGCAAATTTACCTAGTTTGCCAATAAGATAAAGTAGAACAATAATAATGAATTGGTTTATTTGAGCCATTACCTATTACCGAGAAACCATGAGAGAGTGTCTTAATGGACTTCATTGTAGCTTTACCTAAGTCTGATGAATTTAGAAGTATCATGGTAGTTATCGATCGGTTCAACACATATAGTACCTTTATTCTAGCCCCTACTAATTGCAAGGTGAATGAAGCTGCTTACTTGTTCTTTAAGAGCATGGTTAAGTTATGAGGTGTACCTAAAAGTATAATTAGCGATAGAGACCTTCACTTTATAGGGAGGGTTTGACATGAACTATTTAAGTTGTTGGGGACCAATATAAACTTTTTTATAGGCTTTCATCCTCAAAGCGATGGATAAACTAAGTGAATTAATATCTTACTAGAACAATGTCTAAGGCACTATGTTAGTGCTCATTAGTGAGATTGGGTGAAGTTACTCAACTTTGCCTAATTCTCATACAAACTTTAACGAAGTGAGGTAACAAACAAGAGCCCTTTTGAGATTATCATAGGAAAATAACCCCTAACTCTAAGTATTATTGCCTCTTTCTATACAAGGAATAACCCTTTTACCTACAAGTTTGTAAAGGAATGGCATGCAAAGGCTAACATAATAAGGGTTTGTCTTGATAAAATGACTAGGTGGATGAAAGGATGGACTGACACCAAGTGTTGCCTAAAGGAGTACATGAAAGGAGACAAGATAATGGTGGAGCTACTGCTTAACCAATTCAAGTCCCTACTCAAAGTTCATAAGGGCTTGGTAAAGAAATATGGAGGGTCATTTCTTATTGTCAAATGTGTGGGAAAGGCCGCTTATCAAGTCCAACTCTTACCAAAACTCAAGATCCATAACATCTTCCACATAAGTCTTCTAAAACTTTTTCATGAAGACGATGAGGATCCAAGTCGAAGCAAGTATATGTGTGTATCGATTATTATGGTCACCAAATTTGACAAGGAATTGGAGCACATCCTTACCGACAGAGTGATCTGAAAGAGGAGAGTTCATAACTAAAATGAGTACTTAGTGAAATGGAAGGATTTGCTAAATCATTAGGTTAATTGGGAATGAGAGGACCAGTTTTGGTAGTTTGTTGATCACATTCAGCAATATAAGATAGAAAATGTAACAAGGACATTACATGATTGAGTAGGGGAAAGTGTCATAAAAATGTTACTTAAGTAGGCCTATCTAACATCTTTAAAGGCAAAGTTAGACCAAATTGAACCTCTACAGGCTGGTAGCATTGTTTAGTCCTTTTGCTACCTAATATAAGGCAAGGAAGGTCCTAAAAACATATGGAAGTGTCTATATCCAGAAACTTCTAGTAAAGGCCACTAAGACATTCATCTTTAGACTTCTTAAAGGGACTATCATAATTACCTATCTAGAAGATTCTTTGTAAATATTCTTGACATTCAATTATAAATACATATTGAGGAGGTGGAGCAAGTATAAATAGGTCACTTCTCTCATTTGTACAACACACTAAGATGTTTACTTACATGTTTGTAAAAATGTTTGCTTGCTCAATAAAGTTCTCACTTGCAAAGTTCTCTTGTACTCTCTACTTCTTTAACACTTTCAACTATCTTACTTGCCTCTCAATGCTCTAAGTTCATTATTTCAAACTCTCTAAAGCTTACTTAATTCATCTTCATTCATAAAATCGACTAAGTGTTGTGTGAATTAGCACGATCAAGGTCTAACTCTGTGACAATATGCTCATGCAAAATGATCAATTTGAATTGATGATTTTGCATGAACATATTTTCACAGAGTCAATTTGAATTGATGATTTCAGGATTGGTGTTATAAGCCAACACAGTTCTAGTTAATTGATACGAGAAATAAGGATTCATGTGCAATTGAAAGTCTTCAAGTATCTCTTATGTTCAAAAGTAATGGAATTCTATGTAATTATATTTTGAGGCTAGAATTGAGGAGTGATAATGTCAAACCAACTTGATTGAATTCAAGTAGATTTGAATTATACTCGAGTATTATCAAATAATCAAAATAAAATACTTTAAAAAAAAGTCTTGTTAAATTGAAAAATTTTGCCAACTTGATAAAAATAACTTCTAGAATTGTTTTAAGTTAATGTTAGACAACTAGATTATTCGATGATTTTCTCAAAAAGAAGAAAAAAGAAAAGAATTTATTGATTTGCTATAAATGCATGATCTTTTCTTTCCCATTCCTACAAAAATTTTAAGGCCTATGGGTAAAATGTTTTAGTGTTATTTCTCAACTTGGTATAGGTACATATAATAATAAAATAATAAATAAATAATTTATTTATATTAATACTTCAGCAATTCTTAATAAATATTGGGAAAAAAAAGTCAATTACTCTCCCCTGTATGCCTAGTTATTATTGTAAAAAAAATTTTAAGAGAAATGTACAAAGACTTAGGCCGCCCAAAATAAATGGGAACATATATAATTCAAACTCTTTGATATGCTTAAAAATTAAAACTTTTCATTAGATTTAGATTCTGGGAGTCTCAACTCGGTAAATTAATCTTTGCAATCATCAATAAAATTATAACAAAGATTTGACTACCTCTTTTTCTTTTTTTTAAGCAAACATGACTTCATTATCACTTTTTAGGTTCTTGTTGGGCAATTTTAACTTGAAAAGATATCTGGCATCACGTGCCAGAAAAAAAAGAAAAAGAAAAAGAAAAAAAGAACCCTGGATTGCCTTATCCTACCGACACTGACAGTAACAGGTAACGAATGAGTTGGTGATAAGTAGAGCAGATAGGCCCAAAGGATAAAACGGTTGGAGTTGTCTGGCAATGTTTTCTGATGGCTTTCGAGATTAATCGTTGTTTAAACACCACGCATGATGCATTCTTCTGCTTTCTTCCTCCATTTTCATCAAACCCTGTTCCTTCAGCTTCACCGTCGTCCATAGTTTCCTCTTCCTATTCTTCTTCTTCTTCTTCTTTATCAACTGGAACTGGAAGAAGTATTACTCGTCGCGTGAAGCTTAGGCGTCCGTCGCCATTGCCGCTAACAAGAGCTTCCAGCGACGAAAGTATACCCCTTTTTACGACTTTCCCATTTTACTTTTTGGAGTGCTCATTCCATTCTAAAATGAATATGTGAATTGTGGGTTTCTGTTAACCTGGTCGGGGTTTGGACGCCTGGCTGAGAAATGCAACAAAACGTTGCTTATCTTCACTGCGTTAAAGTTTCAAGCCTGGTCCAGGGATGATAATTGGTGTATGTTTTCTTGGAAAGTGATTTTTCATTTTTTTTGGCTTTTCATGCGTGCATCCTGCAGGAAATCCTAGTGGGTTAATTGAAGAGGAATCAAAGTTTGTGCCTTTAAATTCTGATGACCCCATCTATGGTCCTCCTGTAAGTTCTGGTTAGTTCATTTCCAAGTTACCCATTGCATTTCATGTCAGTTTATCTTCTCATCAAAAGATTTCGGAATTTCGATTTGCGGAAAATTTCCTTAATTGATCAAAATTGGAGCTTGCAGAGTTGAATTTCAGTTCACCTTCTTTCTTCTATGCCTAAACAACTTTTTCTGCCTTACCAGTCGGTAATCTGTTAATGCATAGACCAATCCATTGATGCATTTTCTCCTCGGCAGGCTCTGCTGTTGTTGGGCTTTGAAGTGGCAGAGGTGGCAAAGGCAATACTCATTCTCTTATTCATGAATTTTTTTTACTTCAAATTTGATTCAAGTGTTGAATAGTTACACGCTTCGTAATAGCATAGTAATCTGTCTAACTTGAGGAACAATGAGGTATAACGTGCACTCTTTTTTCAAGGATAAGGGCTCCTGTTTGATATTCTATTAGTCCTTTGCCTTTCTCTCTTCTCTGTTAGGGTGGAGAGTGGGATATCAGTGGATGAGGGTTTGTCTGCATTAAAACCACTAAGTTACATGTATGGGAATCGCAAAGGCATCTGTCCCTCATTCTCATAAGATAATACTGTAGTATTTTAAATCTTCAAACAGGGATTCTTGGCTGGAAATTATATAGTTTTTGTAATTATTTGTAATATGCCTGCGATATCTTAAAGGAGAATTTCTTATTGGTTGCTATCATTGAGATGTGCATTCATATCAACATTGTATTCTACTGGAATTTTTGGACTTATAACTTCATGAGACTTGGTTCTAATGCTACCTGCAACTATAAATTTCCCAAAACAGATTCAGCAGCTTTTGAAACATCTAGATGGCGAATTTTTACAGGTGATATTGTACATCTCACTATTCCTTCAATGATGTTTGATTTACAAAAATATAGCAGGAGATATGTTTGCTACACATATTTTCTCATAGGATGTTGATATTCTGTCTACAGATTGAATAGTGATATAGAAAAAATTTATAACCATTTTTGTGTAAAGAAGCTGAAATAAGAGTTGAACTTAGGTAGAAAATTAAAGTTGGAACAAGAGAATTGGGGTCAGGATTTTGAGAAAACCACAATTGTCAACAAACATTGAAATTTTGATAAAATAGCAAATCTTTCAAATCCAGCAACCTGCTTGTTTATTTATACAAAATTTTGATGAGGATAAATCTCAATCCTTAATAAAATAAAACTCTATTTAATTCTAATAATTCATCTATTAAAATAATCAGATACTAATCACATGATTTTCAACTAACACAAATAAATAAAAGAAAACAAATAACAAATTGAAACAACTCCTGTGGCATTTGGTTGGTAATCTACAAGCAGAGAAGCTAGTAGAATTTTTCTAGAGAAGGGATCTCAAGTGGTTGTGCTTTATGTTTAGCCTATGAGGTGAGTTTGTGGATGTAACCATCAGTACCAGTATACATAAGAAACTGAAATAATTAAATTGCACAAGCCTTATGCATAGACATTGTTGTGGAGATTTATCTGTTTTAAGAGCTCTGTGTAATGGACTTGGTGCCACAATCTTTTTATTTAACCATACACTTCAAGCCGCAAGAGAGAAATGAAAATGTCTTGAGGATTTTTTGGGATTGGGCAGGTGGAACTTTATAACAAGTTAACTTGTTCATTTTTTCTGTACCATTGTATTCCAATGAGAGGATTATTAGCATCATCATAGTAATGGCCATCATCTTAGGAATACCTGTGTAGATGAATTACAATTGACATATTACAAATGGAGATTTTGATTTAGTTGTGTCATTTACTTTAGTTTGTCTTTGCTGTTCATTTGTAGGTTATTTTATGTACTGAAGCAATGATTCTTCGTCCACTTTGGGAAGCGATTCATATGAATCAACCAAATTTGGAAGCAGTAGAGGTTAAGCCTAAACATCTTGACAGCAATTACCTTTTTTCATTTTCTTTCATGTTTGCTTTTGATTCAAATTCTTCTTATATTTGCATTTTATGCGCATGAAACATGTACAATCTTTCCCCAGCTGGAGGGGAAGACTGATAGGAATTTGAAATATGTCTGAGCTAGTTATATTCTGTCTTGCAGATTGCGAAATCACTGCCTCGGATTTGCTTCTTGTCTGGCCTAAGTGGAGAGGAGATGATGATGTTCATTGATGCTTTTCCTGAAGCAGGTATTGAACAATTACCTTTTCTGACGCAGTTATCAATTTGACAGCCATTTGACTTCCGAACTAAAATCAGATGGTTTCAGACCTTCGGTATTATGACACCTTTTACCAATTAATTGATCTAAGTAGACAGGAGCAGAGGGTTAATGGTCAAAGGAGGGTCATGGCAGTAGCCTTCCAACCACAAGTTTTGCTTGAAAAGATAATGGTTTGCTTGTGATGACTATCATCGATACTTCTTATGATGAGCTACTTAGATCGGTATTCTTTGGGCTTGTATGTAGGACTAGAACCAGCTGTATTTGCAGCCCTTGTTCCCAACAGTGCTCATAAAACACTGCAGGAATTGATAGAAGAAATTATGGGGGACCATGAAATGCTGGTGAGCTGAAGATCCTGCTAATTACAGTAAATACATAAGCATACAGATCCTGTGTTCGTACCCATGATGCGGTTTGACCTTCTTGCAGACAGGAAAACAGGAAGGTTCCGACGGAGCAACATAGGTGAAATCAGATTTATAGGCAATCGAAGGCTTAGAGAGATTGTGATTCATGCTGAATCCAGGACAACCTAGTTTTAAAATGGAAGCATTTTTCATTTCAAACTGTACTGCCTATTCTATTACAACCAGGTTTACTGGAAAGAATTTGAGAAAGGTTCAGCAAGACAGCATCACTGATGTTTTCCTCCATGCATATTAAGCAGAAGATAATCGGATCTTGAGTACAAGATCACTCCTCATGACTCTCGTCTTAAATTAAGCGTGGATCGTCCCGAACCTGAAAATGACGCATATTTAAAACGACTCAACGTAGACCCAACTCATTTGAGGTTACTAGAGACCAAGTTTTCATTCGACGCTACTAGGTTTTTCTCTAAACTTGTAAAAAAAATGTGGATTTGCAATTCAGCCAACAGATGCAGACCCATATATTCAGATTTTAGAAAGAGAAAGAGAAAGGAAAGAGAAAACTTAGTTGGGGTCAAATGATCCTTTTGGATTTGGCCCTTTTGGAGAGAAAGAGGAGAGAGGATAGAGAAATTTGTATGAGAGAGAAAGGGACACGAGAGAGGGGATTGAAAGTGAAGAGGGGTCAAGGCACTGAAGGAGTCTCGATGGGTCTTTTCACGAACCCTGTCATTGGTTCTGAGGCAATTGGAATCCTTGTGAATTTGACACTTGATTCAGAATCCAAGCACAATTTGATGCAATCTCAAATGCCATGCAACTATTAGAAGTTGACTAGATGAGTGAGTTTGGACCATCAATTGCCACCTCAACTCTTAATTGCTAAATTAACGATTTAAAAGTTATTAATTCACTCATTAATTTTTTTAACGGAAATGACCTTATTTAAATTCTTTATAGTTATTGACCAAATAGTAAATTTATCCCATTTTCGTTGTTACTAAATTTAATGTTACATGGTGATACTTAAGTGCCACATAATCTCTTGGCTTAAGTAAATACATTATTTACAGGAAATATAATGTTGCAGCAACGGGAGTTGCTAGGGTTAATTATTTTAAAATTCAAAGAACACAAGTGAAAGGATTAATAGAAGTGAGGTAAGGATCAAGTATTTCCGCAAAGAGGATGGACAAGTGGCAATGAAAGGAAAGGAGTTTGAAGACATGGTCTTTTTAAGAGGCAAAGAAATTGTCAGTGTCTAGGAACTATAAGAGAGAGAGAGGTAGGTTATATGCAAAAGAGAGTAGTTAGGAAGAACAAGCTAGGACTTAAATGTAGTTAGAGGTTGATAGAGAGTTATGATAACAAAAAAAAAAAGTTACTAAGAGTCTATTAGGTTGATTGATTTCATAATCAAGAATGACAAAGGCATTTTAGAAAAGGAATGTGAATCGAAAAGTTAGTGTTTTCATTTATGTAGATTTTTATAGAATTAATCTTCAAAAGAAAATTAATGAATCATAAATTTGTTAGAAGTTGATGATTGTACATCTTGTGAAATTATGGTGTGAAGTGTTATGATTACATGGGCAAGAGTCCAAGTCATTAAGAATTAGGAAAGTTAAAGATATAACATGAAGTGGAAAAGAAAGTAGGTTGGGAAAAGGGTAAGCAAGGGCTAAAGAGGTGGAGAAGTGAAAAGGAAATCAAGACATAATAAGATTTGATAAGTACATTGTAAATATGTTTTAGGGTTAAATTTTTCAATTTTGTAAATATAATAATGATAATAGAATTCTTTTTTCTTTTAATTTTTGTTAGTGATTTGTGAAACTTACAATAATGAAGTTTTCTTTGAATGTAATTGTGGAAGTTGCTAGCAAATTAAATGAGTAACAAATGCAATGAGTGAATGAGATGGGATTTAAGGCATCATGTTACATGTCTCTATTCAGACTAAATTGAAGGTTGTGTTGTTAGTTAATGGAGCATTTTAATTTGTACATAAAGAGGTTACAAATTAGGCCTAATTATAAAAAGTTAATAAATGCAATTACAATTGCTAGATTTTAGGTATTTCATTTAGAGGTAAAAGAGTGGGTAATGGTATTGTTGAAGAGAATATGGAAAAGTTGATAAGAACCTATATGGTAAAGGGGAAAGGAATCATCCAAGCGATTGACACAAATGATGAGTGAGGAGAAGAATGAGGATTTACTTAAGAGAGGTTTTCTTTTATATGCCCTTAAGGTTTTGTTTTACCCAAGCATTAATTTTTCTATTAATGGAAAATTGCTTCCTGTAATTTAGGATGTGGTAAGGGCAAAAGGCTACAACTAAGACAAATATATTCTTATATGGCTGGCTAAGTATGCAAAAATGTCCCAAAAAATGTTAAAAGAGAAAGGTAAAGTAGTTGAAGTGGGTGCATACATGCTTGTTCTAATGGTAAATGACTTAGCATTATGGTTTTTGTTGATATTGTAGTTATTTGTTACTTCAATTTCTTTCATACTGAAGAGAAGTGATGGAGTGAGTATAAATGTAATAGTGTATATGCTTTTCTTGAATGTAGATGGTTTATTCGAATTGCATTGATATAAGACACTTTGTTAAATGGGACCATAATGTCCTCATCACAAGATGGGACAATATGGTCAAAAGAGAGTTGATAACAACTGACATGAAAGACGACAAGGTGTTTAGGCAAAGGAAGGTAAGTTCGGTTAGTGATGAATTTATTTATTGAGAGTTAGTAATAATGAAAAATGTTACAAAGATTGCAATTGTTGTTAAACATTTGAGTCAACATTTATTGGGTTGTGCATAGTGTCATATATGGAATTGGACATCTAGTTGATGAATTGAAACCAAAATGGTAGGAAGTTCAACTTAAGTGGTAAGACAAGTTGATTAAGTTAGAGGTAAGGTAATCATTGTTGAACTACGATAAGTAGGATGGATTTTGTTCCCTTTGTAAAACATTTGGTGAAAATTTGTATAATAATTTATAGGTTTTTATTGACATTATTAGAAAAAGAAGACAAATCTTAAATGGATAGACATCAAGCAACCATATCCATATAAATACAATGAAGAGAAATAAATAAGATGATTATAAAGTTAATGATGGATTAAGAGAGAATGTACTTGATAAGAGATTATTGTTATGAAAAAAAAAGCATGGGGACAAGAATTTAGGGATTGACGAGAGAGTTGAAAACAATAATAAGGAAAAAGGAGATAATTTTAAGGATTTTTCAAGTATAAATATCAACCATGCAAATGAATTAAGGGATAAGGAGAGTGGTAATGACAATGTTAAGAAAGTAAATGGACACGAAGATGATGTACATTTGGAGGGGAAACTTTTAACATGGAAAGTCATAAGGATGGTTTAGAGGTGGAAGAGGTGACAGAGGATCCTAAAGATATGGGCTATATGGATTATTGGTTAGCGATGTTGTTATAAGTGTTAAAAGTGATTTTCTTAAGGGTTTCCATTGAAAGGAAAATTGATGGGTATAATAAGATTAATTGGAAGCATAGGCAATGAAGGTGCAATAGTAGGTGGAAACAATTTTCATAAAGGAGCTGATAATAAATATGTTAAAAGGAGTGATTCGTAAAACTATATAACCATTAAAGAGGTGCAAAGCAAAGAAGTAAGGGATTCCTAGCTATTTGCATTTGCAAACACCTTTATGCAAAAAAAAAAAAAAAAAGAGGTAAATCATTAATCATCAAGACTTAATTTGGAAATAGTAGGACAAAATTAGAACAAAATATACTAAAGTATATCCATACAATCAAATTAGCAAAGTTTGTTAGGTACTTATGTTTCATTACTAAAGTTTAGTTGGTTTTTCTTGTAGTGTCAAACTTTATGGTGCAGTGACAACATTGTCTAAGTATATTGGGAAATGACCAAATATAAATTTTTTATTATAGCTTATTTGGTAATTGTTGTGAAGTCATTTCAAGTTTGTTTTGGTGGTCCATTCTTGTAGCATATGGATAGCAAAAGTTTGAGGTGTATAATTATGTATTTGTACATAGTTTAACAATGTGAGAGGTTAAGTCAATTTGTTATTGAAGGGTTTGTTTGGAATATAAATCAATTAATGTATTATCTTAATGTTGATTGTCCTTTAGATCTATCAAAATTATATTTGTTGCATTTTATTTAATTGTATTTGTAGTTGTTACTTATAGATTAGTAGGTAAGATGATAGAAATCAGATCAGTATATTATTGATTCTCAATATACAATATGTTTTCTTATGGATAAAAGTTGTAATTGAATATATTTATATTTTAGCCCAATTGTGTAGTATTTAAGTTTGGTAATTTGATCTAGTAGACTTAGTATCATAAAATTCTTTTTATAATCTCTCATCCTAAAAAAGAGGCATTGGTTATGTAGTAATCCAATGAGAGGGGTATAACCAATAAAAGCAATAAAAATATTGTAAATATTTGGGTTAAGAAGTTAAAGGAATTTGTAGGTAAATATGCAAACTTGATGTAAGTCAAGCTTGAAAGTAGCTTTTGAAAATGTGACTTATTCCATTACTTCATGATGACTATTAGGATTTACTTTTGTTAACCTTAAAGAGTGCAATATTGCAATATTGTTGTTATTGACTCTCTATATAAGTTGCACTCAAACAATCTTAAGTAAGTGATTGAGAAAATGGTTGGTTAAATTATCCATGGTTTTGCATAATTTGAGAATTATTTATTAATGGCCTATTGTAATAATTATCTAGTGTACTTGTACTACTATCTATTGTTATTCCTACTATTGTGCAACTTTTTACTATACATAAGTTGTTGTTAGAGGTGGACTATGAGATTGATATTGATATTAGAGTGGGAAGTTTAATGCATAAAAAGGTTTTCAAACTAGTTAACTTTTTGAGTTGTTACTAGTTATGTTTGGCACTTTATATATTTAGACTGTGCATTTCATGTAAACTTGTTGCACAAAGGTGGCTGCATAAGTGTGAGGTAAACTTTGGTTGTCTAATCATAGGATTTTTAATGTTAATTTTCTTATGAATGTAGATTTGAGTGCAACATATACAATTTGCTTGCCTTAAAATAATGGGTAAGATTTATGTGTGTTTGAAATTAATTTGTTTTATGACCAATAAGTTGTTGGTCTCATTATTTATAATAGTAGAGACATTTCATTGCTACTCAGAAACATATTACTAATGTTTATTGAGGCATAACCTAAATGAAGAATGAGATACCTTTTATATCATTGTTACATAAAAGTGGTGTTTTGTCATTTTCTAGTATTGATGCCATATGTATATTTAGTAGAAAGCAATTTTGTTGTTAAAAGCTTCATAGTTGTGTTTATAATAGACAAAATTCTTTAATTGATGTTACCCGTTGAATTGTATGTGTCATTTTTGGACAATGGTAAACATTAATGTGTTTTTAAGCTTATAGTTTGCAGTGCAATATATTAGCCATTTACAACAATCCCCTTATATGTAATGTATTTCTTTTTTAAATATATTTTGTTGTAACACATCAAATGTACATGAACCAACTACAATGGTTATGTCTATACATTGCGTTTTGCACATATACCCATTATAACTAGTAACCATATATGTTTCCATATAAAGAGATGGATAGATATGAATTGATGGTAAAAAAGGCAAGAGACAATACTAGTAAATGTACATTTTGTACCACATAAATATATAAATGACAAAGACTAAAAAAATGGGGAAAAAAAAAGCAAAAAGAAACATGTAAAAAGACTAATAAATTGAGGCTAGTTTGAATTGGAAACTTCCTATTGCATCTTCCTAAAAACCAATGATTAACGCTAACTTTACTTAACATATAGAGAAGTTATTTTATGTACCAACTAATTAATATACCACTTGGAGAATGTAATGTATTTCAACTTACAATAATATTGAATTCATTATTATGAATTTACATACATCTATTAATTGATTTTATACCACATTCTTATTTCTAATGCCAGCACATATAACAAGTTGTGATGACTATATCTTACTATTACAATTACAAAAAATAGGTTAATGAATTGAAAGAAAAGATACATAAAACAAACATATTATCAATTAAGATATACAAAAGACATAACAAGTACACATCTTCCTTATAATATATTGAACCACATATTTATATCATAACCAAGATCAATGAATGTCTTCAAATGCTTCATAGACATCAACCCTAAGGCATGGAATGAACTTGAAAAAATCTTATTATCCTCCAAAAGTTAAGAGATAAACAAACTATTATACATGTTTATCTTAAGTCATGGAAAACCCTGTAAGAACTAAAGTAGGTATAAAGATTGAGATAAATTAGAATAATTGCTTTATATTTTCATTGGGATATAGATGAGCTTTATATAGATGTTATAATGCCAAAAGTGAAAAAAAAAAAAAAGATCTTTGATTGCTTAATTATAAGAGTTACCAAAAACTAGAGATATGGACAAAACAAAATAGGATTTGAATATGGACAACATAGTTAAGTAATCTTTGAGATATAGATAATAAAGATAGGATTTGAATATGAATAATATATTTAGGTAATCTGAGAGATATGGAAAGTAAAGCTAGGATCTAAATGTGAATAATACAACTAAGTAATCTTGGATTAAGAATCAATTATAATACTTGTTGATTTAAAATTATTCATTGATTGAGAATCATCTCTAATATGCCCTCTCAAGATGGTGGTTAATGGAAGAACACTAATCATGACTTGCAATAAATTCAACTAGTCTTTATGGAGAGGCTTGATGAATGCATCAACAAGCTGATCAATAAATGAGACATGAGACATAAGACATGTAAAGCTCATTATTTTATACTTTATCATAAACAAAATGAAAATTGATGGCAAATGTGCTTCATGCAAGATTGAAAGATTAGATTGGCATAAAAATAAGTAGCACCAATGTTTTCATAATAAACTACAAGGGTAATAGGAAGGGTGACTCTTAGTTCATGTAATAAGGATTAGATCCAAGTCATTTTAAAGGTGATGTGATGCAGAAAACCCCAAAAAACATGACTTAGGGACTCAACACACACAAGGAATCAAGAATATCCAAGAAAGTTAAATCAAACTATAAAAACACAAACCTTATACCCAACATTCAAAGGAACATAAACTTAGAGTATTTAAGAAGGATATGAGTGTCACACTCTAGAAAAGAAAGAAATTGGGATAAGTTAAGTTAAACACTATAAGAAGAAGTTCTTTTTGATAAGTTATTTAGTTCTCAAAAGAACTGAGGAAGAAAACCCTTACTTTCTATTTTACTTAAAAGTGTTTGATTTTTCAAAACTTACAAGGGGTGCCTATTCATATGCTATGATAACAATTTTAAATAGGCACAAATTTTTATTTAGAACAAATCCTTATCTAGGAGGAATTCCTATTTAGGGACAAATTCTTACATAGACAATAAACTCTTATTTAGGAATAAATGTTATTACTTAACCTTGACCTATTAAATAATTCAATCATATTAATAAAGTCTGGACTCTCTTTCAAGTTTGAATTTGTACCATTTGAAACTTAGTTGACCTGAATGTCCTTAATCAACCCATTTAATACTTTTTTATCTTTCTAGCTCTAACTTGTGTAACTGGGCCTTATGGAATGTGTAATGAATATCTTGCATCTTTTGAAACTTTCCACCCATCACCTTTAAGGTTCTCATCATGATGGTAGTGACATTTTGGACTAAGCAACTAAGAACTACATTTTAGAGGTTTAAAATATAATGTTGTGATTAAAAAGCACAACATAAGCATTGGTTGAGCTATGGTCACCAAGATTGCTAGCCCAGTCTACATCTAAGTATTCATGGAGCAAAAAAGGAGAGTTACAATGAAGAAATATACTATGAGTAATAGTGCCACAAAGATAACAAATAAGCTCTTTGATTATTAATTAATGAGAGGATGTAAGGCAATACATGAATTAAGAAGGCTTGTTAACTATGAAGGCTATTTCAAGATGAGTTAGCGATAGATACTATAGACCTTCAATAGTAGATCTATATTAGATAACATTAGTTATAGTGTTACCATCAAAAAGTTTATGAATCTTATTAGATGACATAAGTATGGGAAGATCATTGGCAACAAGCATCTTCATTTTCTCTAAGGCAAGAATGACTTTCATACCTAAAAAATAAGATAGGAGACCAAGATCCTTAATGAAGAAACTTGACATTGAAAGCACACGTAAATTTTTGAAAGAGAGCATCCTCATTTTTTTATAAGAATTGAACCATTGACATATACTAAAAGAAACATTTTAAGATAATGTTGGTAGAAAATAAATAAAGAGGTGTTAAATTTAAAATTGACAAACCCGAAGAAGAGTAAAAATTGGCGAAGTTCATGATATCATCCCCAAAGGGATTGTTTGAGGCTATAGATTGCCTTTTTTAGATGAGAAACATTATTGGGATTGGCTTGATCCATAAAGCCAAGTGATTGTAATAGTAATAAGAGTGCATCAAATTCAGTGGACAAGACCTCTTACCATAAAGGATGTTTAAAGGCTTGAGTGATAATAATTGGAATAGTAGTAAGAGTAGAAGCATAAAGTGATGTATAAACAAGCTTTTGAATTGGTTTATGAATGTTGTTTTTTACTTTTATTTGCATGGGGTATGCATTGGTACATAAGGAAGAAGTTGGAGGCAAAGATTGGTGAGGTAAAGATGGTTAGGGTTAGTGAGGTGGTAGATAAGGAGGGAGAGGCACTAAAAAAAGGAACGAGACCAACCAAATCTCATAAGTCACCTAAAGATGTTAAAGGGGCCTGAGAAGTGTCATCACTACTTGGGGTTCTAAGGACAAATGGGTTAAAGAGGGATTAGGGAGCGTGTGGGAGATGAAGGATAAAAATTAAGTGATGGGAATGAGTATTGGGATGATGGGAGATGAGAAAGTCGTGGGAATGCACCATGTGGACTTATCAATAGGGGAAAATCGAGGACGATTGGGACAATGATGAAAAAAAATGAAAATTTTGTTTAATAAAGGTAACATTGTAGGCAATGAATAATTTGTGAGTTTAAAGATCAAAACAATGAAAAGCAATTTAAGTGGAAAAGTATCCTAAAAACACACAAGGATGAGAACATAGAGCAACCTTCCGAGGGCCATAAGGTTGTAGCCAAGGATGACAATGACACCTAAAAGCTTTTAGTTTGAGATAATTAGGTGATTGACCAAAGAGTTTTTCAAAGGAGGAATGCCTAGAGAGAAAAGGTTTAGGCAACTAATTTATAAAGTAGATAGTAATTTAAAAGGCATAAGACTAAAATGTAATGACATGTGGGAATGATGAAGAAAGGTCAAGTTGGTTTCTATTATATGATGATGGCAACATTCATTAAGACCATTATTTTCAGAAGTGTGAGGAAAAGTCATGAGATAGGAAATACCTAAGTGGCAAGAAAGGATTTTAAGGAGATATACTCACCACTATTATCAGTATAAAAGATGATAATTTTATATTTAAATTATTTTTTTTTACTAAAGCTTTGAATCGAATGAAGATATTATGAACATCATACTTTCTTTTGAGAGGAAAAAACCAAGCATAACAAGTGAAATAATCAACAAAAAGGACATAGTATTTATCACCATCAATAGACAAATACAAGAGATGTCTAGACATTGGAGTAAAGTAGTTCTAAGGGACAAAAACTAGTAATGGAAGAAGTAAAAAAGGGTAATTCATTAGTTTTATTACAATGAAATACATTACATGAAGATTAAGATGATGAGGAAGATGCTACAGGCATAGCTTGAGTGAAAATTAAATGATTTAAAGTAGTAAATGAGGGATGACCAAGACGATGATGCCATTGGTCAATGGAGATCTTGGTGGAGGAGAATGCAAAGAGAGTAGGTTTGACACTAATAGGCATGGCCAGGCGTAAACACTCTTTTTTAAGCATGCCTTGCAAAAGGATTGCTCTTATGCGAAGATTCGTCACAAAAAAAGAAGTGGGTGAGAATTTAATAGAAACATTATTAGTTAAACATAATTAAAAGATAAAGAGAAGATTTTGTTACATAGAAGGGATGCAAAGCACATTATTCAAATTAAAGAACTTAGAAGGAGAAGAAAAAGTGGTACAACTAGTACGAGTAATGGGAAGATTGGTGTCATCTCTAATCATAATATTGTCATTTTCAAAGTAGTTAGAATGGAGTGACAAATTTTGGATATTGACGGTGACATGATGAGATACACTTAAGTTAAGAAGCCATTTGGAAAGGGATCGAGTAATCGAACTTGCAATGTTGGCTTGAGGAGAATGAGATGAGAATGGAGGGGTTGAGGCATGGTGGGTCTAAGGGATATGCTTGTGGATGAGACATCCTTTGACAAAATGATCTTAGGTACCACAAATTTGGTACTTATTAAGGTAAGGTTTGGGTGATGGCGAGTTCATTGACAATAATTTTAGTTTGTTGCATGTACATAGTAATTGATTGGGTGCCCTTTTGAGAAAGCCAAAGGCTCTCCTTAAGTTGGTTGATGCATCCCCGAGATGGTTTGGCCTAAGTATTAGCAAGGATAGTCCATACTTAAGTTTTGGTAGAAACAATGAATAAAATAAGACATGAAGAAACAGAACCAACAATGACACTAAGAATTAATTGATCCTATCAAATCCAAAGAAAGTGTTCAATGATAGCAATGGTAGGGGAACAAAGCCGGGAGCCATCAACATATCCCATAAGATCATAATCAAGAAGAATGGCATGAAACTGAAAATGCCATGAGGTATAGTTAGTGGAATTTAATTCAACAAAAATTTAGGTGGTAATGTCAATTAAGAAAAGGGAGGAGTTGCTTTCAAAATAATTGATAATAGAGGGCTGAGTTTAGGTGGGTACAAACTTAGAGGTTTGATTTTAAGAATTAATAGAGGTTGCAAATGAATCGGCCATCGAAAAAAGATCAAGGATAGATTTGTGAGAGTTTTAAGACTGCTCTGATACCATAAAGCAGATATAGAGATCGAGATAAATCGGAATAATTACTCTATATTTTCATTGAAATACAAACGAGATTCATGTAGATGTTACAATGTCAAAAGTGGAAAAAGATCTCTGATTGTCTAATTACAAGAGTTATCAAAAATTAGATATGTAGGCAGTAAAAATAAGATTTGAATGTCGACAATATTAATAGGTAATCTTGAAGATATGGGCAACAAAGATAGAATCTGAATGTAGACAATATAACTAGGTAATTTTGGAGATACAGACAGCAATATCAAGATCTAAATGCGGACAATACAATTAGGTAATCTTAGATTGAGAATCATCTTTAATAGGAACAACATCAACAACATAAACATGACAACGTAGTTAAGCATCCATACAGTGCATGCATAGTCGTATGTTTGGGAAAAAAAAAAAGAAAAGAAAAAGAACCACTTACGCATAAAGTTGTTCATTAACTTTTAAAACACATAGCAAACAGCTTTAGAACGACTTTAAGCATTAGATTTGGAAACAAAAAATGACATGCACCATCTTATGTCCTAGTCTCTCCCAACTTTTAATTAGTACTACCTAATGTTGATGATTTAACATGACCCACCTTATGCAGACGATGGTACGTGTTGGGAAAGGGTTCTAGCTGGAAGCTTTGCTAGATGACTGTAAACGACGTCCGGTTTGGCTGGTTGGAGTGGGATGAACTAAAGGAGTAGTGCCTTCACTTGACTGTGACTTGCCAGCTTAGGGTGCAGTCTATGTACACGAGGCACCATAAGTGCGGGCTCTCAACTCTTGTTGTGAAAACAAAGAAAAACACAACTAGAATTGTAAAATTTGTAGTACATTGGTACAAGTTGTTTCAAAAGAAAAAAAAAGAAAAACACTACAGACAAAAATATTCCACTTTTGGGGTTTTTGCTAGAGTATTTGTGAAGAAATAGAGTTAGATGACTATCAAATCAAACATTTTTTCTATCCTAACTTTTCTATGTTGGGATAGAGGAAGGGGTAGCAAGATGGGTGCAAAATGGCATAAATCGAAGCACCATGATGTTCACACCACAACTGACTAAACTTTTTTGTGATTAGTTGTGGAAACACTCAATTATTAGAAGGAAAAAGAATGGGAATGTTATAACTCTTTTACTTTCTGAGTTGACGGGCCAGATGTATTATCCTTCTATAGAGGGTGAAACGAATAGCAGGAGAGTAATCCACACAATAGAAGTAGTGAAGCGCTGCTTTGAAAGTAGTCGGAATTTACTTAGGCAGGTTGTGTTTGGTGGTCACATGTCGCTCGAAATGTCGAAGTTAGACCCAGGAATTTCATTCCTTTTTAACTTGAAACATAACCCTTTTAAGACTTTGATGAATGCCCCGATATAGATATCCACTAGTAGAAACGATTCATTTATGCATACGTATAGCCATGCCATGCACATATCGAGGCTTTTGCGTCGTTTCGTGCACTTATAACAGTCGTACACATTATCGACTTTAATAATGCACCGCATCTAACCAAGTGATAAGCAAAAACATCATGGATAGTTATATACCATGATTCACAACTACGACCCTGATTGCATTAGTAAAATAATTTGCAATGTAGTGCTTGTAACCAATTGCTCCACTTTTGACAAAACTTGTAGTAATGGTAGAAAGATCCTAATCACACAAATATATTTAACTTAGCACATCAATTTCTTGAGAAGCACCCACTGCTTCTTAATAATAAGTGCACTAATCTCAGTGAATAGCATAAGTATGTACCTCCATGTATTTACTACATCAAAATTGTTCCCTAAACTATATGAGAAGGCCAACACTACCTACATTGATCTTTTAGAACACTGTAAAAATTTTCTTCTTGGGGCCTGCTCCAAAATAAAAGTTTAGTACCAAAATACTATTTTCAATATTTGTTATAGACTTATGTGGTACATGGGAAAGGTAATCTAAGATGCATACGCTTGTGGTCCATATATCACTCCAATCGCCACATCATTAAATGTTGTTTGACATTATTTTAAAATGTCTTACATGTATAAAACATATTTACTTAATAAAATGTGTATTACACTTTCATCATTATCTACCCTATATGATTAAGGTAGAAAATATTAGCTAAATACAAACATTTATAACAGAAAGTAAAGATGCTTTCCTTTCATTAAATTAATCAAAACATCACGTAAACAATAATACATATGTATTTTTACTGATAATCAGTCGAACCATTACACAGATGGGTGGTACTATAAGTTGTAATATATTTTTAAATCAGTTATTTAACTATTAAACCTTTTTAGAACACATCTTGTGGGCAGGTTAGCCTAACTTAGGTAAACATCATCTACTTGTATCTTAGTTTCTTCATTTGGAACTATAAGTACCACTTATTTCCAAAATAGTATTAGATCAATTAGATATTTATATCATTGACACACAGCGTTGCAATCAGGGAAACGGACATAATAAATTTTTACAGGATGGGCTATGCATTTTTATTTTGAAAGATATCCTCGATCTCCTTATAACAAATTGAGTGTTAAAGTTTACACATTGACAAGATAGTATTATAGTTGATGAGAGGTATTCAATATACCCATCCTAAGTAAAAAAATATCCTAATGTTATAGAATAAATCTCCAGCCTGTATGCGAGCATATTGTATGAAATTAAATGTATCGACGGTGAAACCAATTGGAGTGCTTGTCTTTAGATGGCAACAAAGTCACCAGGCACAATAATCTTAAAATGATATATGCCTTAGAAAAAAAAAAAAAAAAAAAACCAAGAGAAAGCCAATATCGAAACACGTGGTATAAACAAACGTCAACGTAAATACTTATAATTGCAAAGGACACTTAACACCTATCGTCCAGTGGGATATATAGACAAACCATGCCATCAGTGCACTATCATTTGCACATTTAGATAATTTACAAACCTGTATTGTCTGGCACTTAAACCAGTACAATTCAATCCCAACAACTACACAAAAGACTCAATAGAATGTAAAATAATTCACATTTCATATAACATTAGGCATTAACCCCCCAGTATTAAAGGCAATAGAGTTGCAGACCACAAACAATATTCACCAACTCGTTCCTTCTCCTTGCCTCTCCCGCTCTATAACTCATTACTACTGCTTGAGGTTGATGAGGGGAGATCAATCAGCAAGTCGAGTTGACGACAAGTGTTGGCAAAAGGGTTACGGCTGGACGCTTCTTTGAATGGTTGGGGAAGACCTGTGGCCGGGCGCATTAGAGTAGGATTTACGAAATGAGGAGGATCTTGAGTTGCTTGTGACCTGGCAGCCTACATCTCAACGTCATCAACTGCTTGGATTATTTTCAGCACCAAATTGTTCCTGTCAAAGAAAACCATAACGTGTTTTGACTTAAGTACAATTTCTCCACAAACTGCCTAGGATCCATCAGCTACAATATCTCCATCAATTACTCAATTTCTGTCAATTACAATTTCTCTACCAATTACTCAATTTCTGTCAGCTATAATCTCTTTACTAATTATTTAATTTCTATCAGTGACAATACATCTACTAATTACTTATCAATTAAGATTAATTCTTTCTAAAAAGAAGAGATCATGAATGTATCTCACATTAATGACATAACCTTAACTTATACTATAAAAAAACACTATATTGCACAACTGATGCATAGTCAAAGTATATACAAAATCCTATTAATGAAATATAATTTACTTATTGGAAATTGTCACTCAATTTCATCTTATTAGTTTATTGTTTCAGATAATATCAAAGTTATCTCTTGTAAAAACATAAATGTCAAACCAATTAGATTCACCTATTACCCCATCTTCCCTAAATGCATACCTCAACAAGAATACCGTTCCACTATGTCCTTTCATCCTCCCACATGAGGCTCATCCGGATTAAACATATGTTTTAGTGCTAGAATCAAATTGACTAAAAACAATTACATCATATGGAAGACCTATCTCCTCCCTTTTCTTAGAGCCAATCAACTCCTATTAATTATGAATGAAACCGAACCATACCCTCTACAACATACCATCACTAAAATCGACGAAAATAATGTTACCAAAAGTTTATCAAACCCAATATATGAAACATGGTTTACTCAAAATCAAATTAACTTAAAGTGGATTCTCAATTTCATAACTGATAATATCATTACACAACTCTTTAATTTAGGCACTTCAACAATCGTGTGGTCCTTCTTGGATCAATCATACACAACACGTAATAATGCTTACACCATAGATTTATGAATGCAACTCCAAACTCTCTACAAGGGAAATAAACAATCACGGACAATCTATAATAGGCAACCTTGTTTGTTGATCAACTGGCCTTGATTGATGAGAACATCTCCTTATAATAATATCAAAAGTTACTTATTTAGAGAACTTGGAGTAGAATATCAAAGTTTAGTAATATCAATCTCCATTCAAAATCAATACTAATCCTTAACACATGAGTCTCTACATAGACTACTCTTGGCTCATAAAACACACTTTGATTTGTTTAAACTAATCACTTTCACTCCAATAACATTCATGACATAAACAACAAATCAAGCGAATAGATCATCACAATAATTTTTTTCTTATGCAGATAGCTGACCACGATTTGGGCAACAAATTCCACAAAGTGGGCAACACTTTGACCTATGATATTTAGCCTTAAATTGCTCACCAAATGCGGACAATTACAAAAATTAGAGGGGTAATGTTCAATGTCAATGCTGTAATCATTTTAGTTATCGAGCCAATGTGTACCATGATCATAGACACCTACCACAATTTTTAGGTTCAACACTACAACTCCATATTGTTGAAATTCCATCACCATCATTAATATTTTTAGACTTATGGTATCCAAATTCTGGTGCCACACACTACGTCATAAAAAATTTGTCTCAATTATTTACTTTTTAGCCCTACATAACCAGCCAACCTATTACTTTGAGTAATGGGTCTAACCTCATAACTCATACAAATACTCTTATTTCTCAAAATTTTCATCTCTCTAATGTCTTAATTGTTCCTCTATAAAGAAAAATTAACTTTTAGTACATCAATTTTCACAGGAAAATAACTGTGAATTCATTTTCTCACATAATTATTTTTCTATGAAGTGTTGTCGTAGGAATAAGATTCTTTTCTGAGGGATATTTAATCAAGAATTTTATCAATTGTTGGATTAGTCTTAGTTTTCTCCTTTATCTTATTACCTGTCTTAGTCCAGCTCTTTTGTTCACAGACACCATTGTCTAGGCAATACTGCATATTTAAGTATTTCTTGCATGTTCAACAGGTCATTAGTTACATAACCAACTTGTTTGACATGTGCATTTAACAAGAGTCATCATCATCTCCATCGTCTTACTTCTTATAGGTTTACGATTCCCCTAAAATTAATTCATTTTGACATTTAGGGGACAGTTTTTATAACGTCTCACCTAAATAATAAATATTATATTTGGTTTATTAATGATTATTTCAAACTTTCCTAACTTTATAAATTTAATTCTCATGATTAATTTTTACATATTTTCGCAATCTTTCTAAACTTCGTTGAAAATTAACTCAACACTCGAGTTAAAACTATTTAAAGTGATTGTGTTGGAGAATTTTTATTTGCATCTTTCAATAAACTATTACAGAAGTGTGACATTTGTAAACAAACATCTTATCCTCATCTAACCCTTCAAATGGTTTAGTCAAGTATAAACATAGACATGTAGTTGAAATAAGTTTGACAATTATGCATCATGCATCTGTCCTTTTTCACTTTTAGGATTTTGCTTTCGAGAGTGTGATTCACATTATCAACTGACTACCTACTCTAATTTTGCAGCAACACAGCTCCTAAGAAGTATTCTTTTCTACTACACCATCAATTGACTATCTTCAGGTTTTTGGTTGTGTCATGTACTCGAACCTATAACCTTATACCAAGCACAAACTGGAACTCAAGTTACAACAATGCATTTTCTTAGGATATCTCTCAAGTGTTAAAAGTTATCGATGTTATTATCTACAACAACGACAATTCTATATAGTTGCAGACATAATCTTTAATGAGATTGTTTTTTCGTTTATTACTTCTGTCACCAATGTACCATTAAATATGTCCCCACTAATATCATTGGAGTTACCCCTTTATGTTTCTCCACCAACACATTTCCAACATGATAATTCAATTATGCAAGAATTAAGGATCAATACATCTTATATATCGACAGCTATGCAAATTAGTCCCACCACTTCCCACTTTATGTCTCTCCAATTGCAACCTGCAGTACTCTCTCTTGTCACTAAAGTTATCTTACAAACCACCATCATATAGGCTATAGGCTTGCCCCCAAAATTAGCACCACTAACTCACCTTATGGTGACTATACTATGAGATGACACCATTCCCTACTATCATGTACAAAGGATCGCACTTATGCTTTTGCCACTTCGATAGCAATTCTATCTACACCATCTTGTTATAGTCAGGTAATTAAAGAGCTGAATTGGTGAGCAGCTATGACCAAAGATTACACCACATTTTTGAAAAATCAAATATTGGATTATATACCATCTCCTTTAACTTGTAAGTCCATCGGTTAAAAATGGATCTTTCATGTCAAGCTTCGTGCAGGTAGCTCTTTTGAATGATACAAGGTTAGATTAGTTATAAAGGACTTTCATCAATAGTAGAGAATCAACTATAATGAAACTTTCAGTTTAATGGTTAAACATGTCACAGTTCACATAGTCCTTGTGACTGGTGGTTAAGAATGTCTTTCTTTATGGTCATTTAATTGAAGAAATATTTATGAATCAACTACTAGGTTTCATTGATCTCCACTGTCCTCATTATGTCTATCATTTAAAATGGTCTCTCTATGACCTAAAACAGGCATCTCATGCTTGACATTAATGTCTTACAACACCATTGGTGTTATAGTTTCTTCAATTGACTCATCATTATTTGCACTACATACAACACAATATAGTATCTTACTACTTGTTTATGTCAATGACAATTCTTACAATATCTCATACAACACCATTGTCTGCTTTTTTAATGCCTCTACAAAAGGAATTTGCTATAAAAAACTTGAGTGAACTTAATTTTTTCCTTGGGATTGAACCACAATGCACTTTTGATGGTATTCTTCTTCACTAGGCAAAATATGCAACGAATCCTCTTGCACAAGCAAAAATGTAGGATACGAAGCCTGTCACTACACCTTGTGTTGTCAGCTCAGATTTTCCATTTATCCATTATAGTGAGTTATTCTCGGATCTAATACTTTATTGTAACACTATTAAAGTATTGCAGTATCTTACTCTCACTTGGCCTAACATTGTCTTTGCTGTCAACATTGCTTATCAATTCATACATACACCCATTGAGATCCCTTAGCAACTTGTCGAACGCATATTGTGTTTTGTTCGTGTCACGCAACACCATGGCATTCTCTTTACCAATAATAGCAATTTCCATCTCCATGCTTTTTTAGATGCAGGTTGGGCTAGAGACCATGATATTAGATGACTAGTTGATGACTTTGACATATTCCTTGACTCCATTCTCATCTCATGGAGTTCTCATAAGCAATGAACAGTCACCCAGTCCAACACAAAAGCTGAATTCAAAAGGTTAATTGATATAACTACTGAACTTATTTGGATTAAAGCTCTTTTACATGATCTTGGTGTCTCTTAGCATGATTCCTTAGTTTTTTGGTGTGACAACATCTCTACCATATATCCAATAAGGAATCTTATCTTTCATGCTCGAACAAAATATATAGAAATTGGTTACCACTTTGTACGAGAATAGATCGTTAAAAATCAATTGCATATTCAGTACATCTCCATTACAAATCAACCTACTAATATCTTCACCAAAGAGCTCTCCACAACTCACTTTTAACTTTTACAATTCAAGCTTACTATACGTTTAGCTTGTAAGGTGTGTCAAAGAAAATAATAACATGTCTTGATTTAACTATAATCTCTTCACTAATTGTCCGATCTCTTCATCAATTACTCAATCTCTATTAATTATAATTTTTCTATTAATTACTTAATTTCCATTAGTTACAATCTCTTAACTAATTATTTAATATTTGTTAGTTACAATTTCTCAACTAATTACTTAATAATTAAAATTAATTTTTTTTAAAGAGAAAAAATCATAATTATATCTCACTATATAACTGATGTATAACTAAAATATATATAAAATCTTATTAATAATATATAATTTATTTATTAATAATTGTTATCTAATTTTATCATATTAATTTATTATTTTACGGTTCCAATCAAGAAGGATTGCACGTACGTATCCCGCCTCGTGACAATCCAAAAGGCGGCAGAGCAGTTCTGGGGCCTCTGTTCCGAGGCGTCTTTGTATCTTTTATAGTCTGTGTACATGAGGCATCATGCGTGGGGGCTCACAGCGCTTGGCTGCATCGCTTTAGCTTCCATGAACAAACAAATTAATAGTTAAAATGTCCCATGGTGCAGAGTAAATGCAGTGACCAAGTAAGGTTACAAAAAAAGGGGGATTGATGTATGTGATAAAAGTAACTAGGAGTGGTTGTAACATTCATGCAAGAGTCGGTCAAACTTCAGGTGGAGACAAAACAAATATTCTTATAACCAAAAAATGAACATGTTGAAAGCAAAATGACAAAAGATTCCTCCATGACATTGACCCCAGAGTCACCCAACTTGCTCCAGATGCTTTTGCCAAACAATCAATGTTAGTAGGAAGGGCAACCAAATAAAGCTGTCGCAATTTCCAGGGTGAAATTTGTGTCCCTTTTTATGGAGGGGAAAAAGCACAATCGCAAGACTCAACGCGCCCTCTAGTAAATCAAGCGTATTTATGTTGGCAGTTGTATTTGAGACGATGGTACAAGGCTACACTCATTCGCATCTTCTAAAGATCAACCATCACTTTGATTTGTAGAGATTATGGTTCTAAAAGCCGCCATCATCAAGGCAAAGCCTGAATTGCTCGCCTTGAGCATTATGCGTCTTTTCGCTTCATTAATGGTCTCGGCCTAAATGCTACGTGGTTGGGTGATGATAGTATGTGCATTGAAAATACCGTTATAATATTCAACTCACTCTGAACTTTGATTTTGTCTAATGGCTACAGGCGGGAGCAACTTTAGTTTTCCCCAACATCCAACTACCTTTATTACTACTAGCATTCATTTTGACAGTGGCTGGTAATACTATCCACTGCCATTCACTATGACCAGATACAGTAGGAATGGAATTAATAAACTTGTGCAGTTCATTTAACTATGGAGATGTCTAGCATTTATGACTGATGCATACAATATTTAAATAAGGAACGCTTTCGTATTTTAAATGTCCCCAGATGAGCTACAACAATTTTCCTCACACTAACAACTAGTGAACATTGCCACTGCAAGCCCCATGACCATTTTTCTTTCAAATGGCCCTAATCAACATGCATTGATTAATTTTCATGGTTGCACGACCTTGACGAGCACAATCCCTTTGAGATGTACTGCTTTTTATCATGCTGACCGTGAGATGCACTGCATTTTAGTATGTTATAGTTTGGGGCCGAAAGGTTAATTTCGTTGGAAGGGCTGTTAGAAATCAACGCAGTGTTCATCATCTCGTGGCCTTTATCCATTAACATGAAATTGTTGCGGGGGCATTAAACCACCTCGAAAGCTTTAATTTTTCTTTCTCTCTTTCTTCTATAGGTGACCAAATTTTGAGGGTTCATGCATCGCAGAAAATAAATGCGGTGGTTACAGATGGAAGAGGTCGGTGGGTAGCATGCAGAGACAAGTGTAAGTAATATTCATAAAAACATATGGGCCACAATTTGAACCACGTTTAAGGGTCATGTTAATGATGCCACATTTTAGTACCATTTTTCTACTTTTCTTTTACTTCGTCCTATTTAAAAAACAGTGGTACAAACTTTAATATATGTGGTAAATCGGTATATAAGCTGCACGTTGATAAGATTAATGTTATAGATACATAGAATCTCGAACAACTGCCTCTACAAATCAACCATTCTTCAAGCACGGCCTCGTTCTTTTAAAATAATTTTCGTCTGCATTCCCTCAACATCATTAGTCCCATATTTGTCCTTATGTTATGCTTTCACAGTGAATTTTCACCTTGTTATTCCCTTCATCGTTTTAAGCCATTCCAAAACCATACACTCTCTATCTCTTTCCTTCTTTTGCTTATACATTAAGCTGAAAGTTGTGCACTACAAAAATAACAAATCATACATGAATATGGTACTAACCATCACTCAAGTTAAAATGGCATACCGATATATGGCATACAACAAATTTAAAGCCATTATTAGTTATTGTTTTTGTAGTCAAAACATAGCAAGAGCCAACTCCACATGGGCACAAAAAAATAAAAATAAAAATAAAAAACTCATACTTTCACACAAAGTAACCAATTTCTTGAAAAACACAATGCTGACCATTAGTGCTTGGGAGTGAAAGAATTGATAGGCAAAGTAATATTACTAGTTTAGAACAATACGAGTTATTAGAGAGCCATTCCACATCTTATCATGTATAGTAAACCATCCTAAGTTGGCAGAAGAGTTTGAATTCTGCTTCATTAATGTTGCCATGCCACACATGCACAATTGCCCCATTTGTCGTTACATTTTTCACCTATGTCGTGAAAAGAGCACATATAGCCAATAACCAACACGTAAGCCTTAAATTCCACCCATTGTAGGAAAATAATCAACAAAATAATATAACACTATAATAAAATTAAAATAACAAAAATATATTGTATTTAAAATGTATTAAGTATTATTTTTAAATGTAATTTTTTCTCCTTAGACAAATTGTCACAATTCAATAAGTTATAGCAACTATTTTTCTAAAATACGATAGACTTTCCTAGAAGTGTGTACTTTATATAGTGAGATAATATAAATAACTCAATTTTTTAATTAAACCAATAGTAGACTATAAATTGTTATAAATAGTATTTTTTATTAAAAACAAGATGAAACTATTTATAATAATTGTAACTTAATAACCTATAAAGTGAAATAATGTTAAATACAAATTCTAATAGTAATAAATTGTTAATGTTATTATAATTCATAATAATTAGTAATAGAGATATAATGCTAGTCCAACATTCATATAACGGTTAGTTCAATAGTTATAAAATAGTTAGCCTAATGGTCATAAAATGACTAATTGCTTAAGTATAAAAATATGGTAATTAGTTTTTGAAAATATACTAATTTATAATAATTTTTTGTTATTTTAAAAGGCTAATCTTGTTGGATTAAACAATAAGAATATAATGCATCATCTTTAGGACTACGGATAAAAAATTAGGAGTACAAACTTTGATATTTAGAAGTATGACAAAATAAAAATTTTTATGAACTATAACTTCTTTATGAATATTAGTAAACTTACCTCCATATTATATTTTTTTAAAATCATATTGTTTAATGCCATTAGATACTATTAGGCCACACACATACTCGATTCATATTCACAAGAGTTCTAAAGATTTTATCTAGAACTTCATAAAAGTAGTCTCACTCCACTTTCATATACTTAATTCTATCAAGTATGCATTCTAGTAATACATCATCCATAAGGACTATATAATTCATTAAGAGTATAATTCAACCTTAAATGTTGACATTTTTGCATTGTTTACACTATAGAAAGGGACTTATAATTTTAATAGTGCATATAAAGACAATTAGTGACTTATCATTACCCATATGAACTTATTTCAAGAGATCTTTTATCACATGGGTTAGGTTCTAATCACTCTTAATTATTTTCAATAGGTATTAATTTTATTATTTTCAATATAATTTGCACTAATTTTTTACTTAGTAACTTAGTTAGATGATCAACTCAATTTATTTTTAACTATACAAAATCAAGTGATATCATTTCATTACTTAACTGTGTTTAATAAATCATATTTTAAACAAATATATCTATTTTCTCCATCATATAACTTGTTTTTGGTATAAGTAATAGAAACTTATCTATCACAATATATCAACATTTATAGAATCAATTTCATCACAATGAAATATCTATAAGAAAATATCTAAACCAATTTGTCTCAACATTAGTCATCTCTATGACTATAACTTAGATTTCATATTAATTGAGTAAGAATTATTTATTTATTAAACTTTTAAACCTCTGCTTCACTTTCAAAAGTGAATACTTCTCATCTAAATCAAAGATTCAATTAGTATAGTTATATTTTTTTAGTGCAACAAAAATCTACTATAAAATATATTATAATTTATGATATGTCTTAAATATTTTTAACATAGTGATAAAACATCGTGGTCCACAAATATTCCAACACAGTGTCATAGAACACTTAACTTGTTAGCTTCCAACACGTATGGTACAATTTCTCTTATGATTTCTAACAATTATACAAAATGTTGTTTTTTTTTATTATTTCTTTTAGGTTGTAAAAATTTCCTTTTTGAGGTGTTATCTATATATCATAAGATTAGCACAATAATATGGTAAATAATATTTGCAAAAGTTTAAAATGATTAAAAATAAGGTCTTTCCATATAAACATTACATGATGTAGGAATTATCAGCAATTAAAGAACATCCAACTAAAATTAGAATTTCGATCAAACTCTTGATTGGACCTCTCTCCTAAAGAATATTTTGAATATATATATATATAATAACAAAAATTAGGTCAATTATTCTTAAAACTGTAAAAAATTAATTAATAAAATAATATAATACTATAATAAAAATAAATTAAAAATATATCGTATCTAAAACATATTAATCATCATTTTTAAAGATAATTTTCATTCTTATAGACAAATTATCACATTGTAGCAAGTTACAACGACTATTATTTGAAAATATGATAAACCTTTATGTAATATGTACTTAACATAGTGAAGTGGTAAAAATAACTCAAATTTTTTATTAACCCAACAATAGGCCATGAATTGTTATAAATAATATCTTTCACTAAAAAGAAAAAGGACTATTTATAATAATTTTAACTTACTAACACATAAAGGGATATAATGTTGAATATAAATTTTAATGAATATATACTGGTTAATCTAATGATTATATAATAACTAATCTAATGATTATAAAATAATTAATATAACTACCATAAAATGATTGGTAGACCAAGTCTAAAAATATGTTAATTAACTTTTGAAAATACACTAATTTACAATATGTATAGCTTTAAGTATTTTATGACCAAATATAGTATTTTCTTTTTAGGATGCATAGACACATTATTTTGTAGACACAAGTGAATACAATGTAAGTTGTACCACATAGGTACATTTGGTACCGTACATATAATATGTGGTACCAAATAATGGAGTTTTATAGAAATGGGGTTGATTTTCATGTAAATTTTGTTTATGTGGCACCAAATTTATACTTGTGAGACCAGATATTATCTATACGATATAACACCACACTATGGCCACCTGTGACTACCATATGGTGTATTTACAAAGTATTTTCCTTTTAAAGTATCCTATATAACCATTAAGCACGCTGTCTAATAATTTGGTAGGTACTACACAACTTCATCATTTGAGCACGCAAGATAAATGAGACATTTATGCTTTCAATGGATCAACTTGCAGATGGTAATCGTACGAAGCCATGCATTGTGGTATAAATTTATAGATATTGTCGTTCAACACTTTACGTTGTGGTATGCGTTTTTGCACTTTTTAGATAAGCCACTTAACTACTATATGTATGCAAAGAGGCAGTTAGTGTTTCTTACCGAGTCCCTTCACTCTGATAACGGTAAACATGATGTTGATCATTCAGTTAAAAGTCATTAGAGTTTTTTTCAACAGCAAAACATAATTATCTTCACCAATTCCACTTATTAACCATCTGTGTCAATTGTAGCTTTTGAATGAAATAGGTCAAAAAATTGCAACACTTCAGTCTGCACTTCAAGCAATAGCTAACGTTGGAGCTTTTGTAGACGATCATTGTTAACAAAATAACGTTCAGGCCAAGCAATAACCAAAAGGGTGTGGTTGCACTTCAAGCAATAGCTAACGTTGAAGCTTTTGTAGACGATTATTGTTAACAAAATAACGTTCAGGCCAAGCAATAACCAAAAGGGTGTGGTTTTCGTTTATGCCATCAATATGGCTCTAAAATAAATAGTACGCCAAGGTGTTTATGCACCTAGTACAAAATTAAGATGTTATGTTCACTATACACATCACTATAATATCCGCATAAACCCAATTTGAATTACGCCAATGTACAAAATAATAAGGGCAATTATTATTGAAACAATCTGATTTGCCCCAACTCATTAACCCTCGCAAAAAGCCTCTAGTAGGATCGAACAAAATGAATTTTGACTTTCTCCCAATACATTGCACACTATAGGAGTAGAACACAAAGAGTCAAGGTCAAACCCAAATGGTGGGAGAACATATAAAAATAACATATTAATTTATATGGAGCAGTGGAAAAAGTAACTGTTCACTACATACTACTAATATAAAGAGACCAACCTATCTAGAGGACCAACCATGACCGGTGGGGGATGTCACGCGTGTCGCCTACAATATTAGCGTTCATAAGTGGTGGTTGTCTCCCACTGCCAATGACAAATGAGGTCGGTAATAGGTAACTTTGGACATTCATTAATGAAGCAACTGAAATAATGGTTCACTTCATTGATGTAATTCTTGACGCTATTACAAAGAACAACAAATCCAGGCAAATAATCAATTAACGAACATCTTCTAACTGCAACCCATGAAATTGCAAATCACAATTGCATTATTAATGGGAATCTGTCATTTAGTGAAATGTACACCAGAGCTAACACACACTAGGATTAGAAGAACTAGGTTTGCCCCTTGCCACGGTTGCCTGAACACAAAGACAATATTAACTCAGCGAACAATTCATGTTGTTTTCAAATGGACACATTTAAACTAATCATATCATACACTACAATTTCCCAACTCGGCTAATATGTGCTTTAAGAGGACAAGAGCAATTATACTTGAGGACCACAATGCATGAAAATGTCAACACCTGAAGAAGAAGCAACACCATAGCTTCCATGACGCACGCCAAGGAAAGCTTAATAGTGAGTCATCAAATTTTGGATTAACCATTTATTCCATGCCAACATAATCGTTCTAAGTTGAGGGAAATAAAGAACCAGTGTTCGACTAACCACCAACATTATCCTGCACAAGTCAAATAAGCACAGCATTTAGATATTCAATGCATATTATATCTCAAATTGGATATCAATCAAGGCCAAATTTTTAGTCAAGCATAATGCAACATGCTCCACTAGACCAGCCGAATGCGTTTACATTGGCCAGTTGACTTGAAGGCTCCACACCATTGCTTTGAGGAATTGCTCCTGTTGTAGCGCAGGGACGTCCCATGTGCCCTCAATTGTGCTCAAGCCATGAGGTATGTCTGTTCAGTCGAGGCCTTCCCCTTGTCCGTACTACAGGTGGATCAGAAACTCTCCTATGTTGAGCATCATTTCCAACTCTCTCCTCAGTGCCACCTCCATTTTTGGTGCCATTACCAGTCTCTGTCATCGAGTCCACAACTTCAATTTGAACATTATTACCGCTTGAACGACGTCTTCCACAACCATGAGCTCGAGTGCTTGTGGTCTTCGGTTGCAACTCATAATTTTCATCTCTGCCACTCCTGCAAGACTACACCTATTCCTCCAACTTAGCGCATCCCTCTTGAAAATGCTGCTTTAAAAGTTCATAGCCTTAACGGCTAAATCAATAGTACAGTAAAAATTTTTATTCAACTCCCTTTTTCGACAAACCTTAATCCCAATTTCATTGCCCATCGTGTTTTCTCTAGCTCTATTTTCTCAATGTCAACCACGGCAGCTGTTGCAATCACAATGAGTAACTCATAATCTATGTCTCGAAGAACCAGGTTAATGGAAACTGAAAATAATGAACTAGTGAATGGGTCATGTGGGCCAAGTTCTGTTAATGGAGTGTATGACGATTATTCTCTCTGTTGTTCTTCTACTTCCCTTTTTATTTGTTCTTCAACTCCTAGTTAATTCTCTCTACTTTGGATTTTCCCACATTTTGCATCCGTATAGACGAATTGATTGTTAGATTGGAACCAGTTAATTAGCTTTATTTCTCTCTAGAAACGTTTGATAATTTCTGTTACAATATTTGCATAAGCAAGTATGTTATAGCTCAAATTCATATAACTTTCAACTTCACTTTTTTACAATGTAAACTTCCCTAACGTTTTTTTCCCACAATGAATTTCTTTTTTTGTTTTTTTTTAAATTCTATTTGCTTGGTTCCTGAACGATTGGTTGTTGTGTCATGAAGACATAACCCTTTTATAAAACTCTTCCAATTTGCTTTAACAAGATTCATCAGAGTTCGAAAGTACAATTACGCCTATTAACAGGAGGTCTTATGCTCCAACTGGAAATGTATTTGGTTTATAGGATGATTTTATCATAAATCCTCGCTTCGGGACATAGTCGAGAAAAGGTTTAAGAATACTTTGAACAATAATCCTTTGTACCAGAAGAACTAACTTGAAAAATACTCAAATACTTTTCACAATGATTCTCAAACAGTAGTTGCCTGCCATGTAGGGCGAGGAAAAAAGGAGAGGACAGGGAAGATGTTTTATTCCACCTCCAAGCATCGTCCTTCTATCATGGTCTACTGGGATCCTATGATGTCACTAGGCCCATAAATGAGACTGCCAATTTGATCATATCGATTTATCACATGAATCTCCGCTAAAATATTATTACACTGTGTATGGCTGCTGAAAATTCTATCACCTTACCAGGGATCCCATTTGTAATACCTTGTTCATGAACATTCAACCTCTATATTCTACTCATCACCAAAAATTATACCATGGAAAATCTATGAAACAACATAATTTGATATTTAAGTAAGCATATCATTGGAGACCTCTTTCTTAGGTTATGTTTGTAGTAACTCTTTCTGTTGAAGATTCTAGTATATCCCTTCATGAACAATGTTTAGACATCCATTTTCACTTCTCCACCGTTTTCCCAATTAAATATTAGATACACTGCATAAATCTTTGCATTTTGTCATATATATATATATATATATATGCTACTTTCTTCATCAAACCATATTTGTACCCCACAAAATTTGCTTCCAAGTAACGAGAATTTTCCTATCACTCGCTTTGTTTTGTTAGCTTCCATTTTATGCTCTCTCATTCCTCATCTTCTAGCATTTTTCCTTTCTTTCCTTAGAGTTGAAATTTACATTTAGCTTTCTCCATGTTAATGTTCTTCTCCCTACCATCTTCTTCCTCACAAAGTCATGAACAAATACAAATACCACAATAGAATGGAATGTCATGGTTAAATATGACTTTTTTTTTTTTCCTGTTAAAGTGTTTTTTTTTTTTCTTCTCAACTAAGTTATATATTATCCCCCACGTCCTCTACAAAAGATTGTATAAAGACATGCTAACAAATCAGCTCTTTGTGTAATAAGAGTGTCCTCAGTGCCGAGGTTCTCCACTTTGCCAGAGTCGGGGGAAGGGTCATCGATCTTATGTAGCCTTCCCGCCTACTTTATTCATGTGTGCAAGCTCATTTATTTATATGTGTATGTTTTCGAGCATATGCATATTGAATGTGTTACTTTATATATTTGGGCCCTGTTATACTTTTTTTCGTATTTAATGCTCTGCACTTGTTTTTGTAGTGCCATGAATGTTGTGCAGAACTAACTATCTATCCAGCTACTTGCACTTTTTCTAATGGCAATGCAGCAGCTTATATGAAGCAAAAACATTGTATTTTACATAGACTTGGGCAATCAACCTTAGAAGCATCAAATCAAGGAAAACAAAAGGGCAAGAATCTAACGCCATTTGCAGATGACTATCGAAAACTGGCCCTTTGACTGCTTAAAGGTTTTGCGTGTTGAGATGCAGTTGGAGAAAATTTCCCATACGCAATTTGGGTATCCCTGTGCACCAAATTTTTGTCTACAGTAGAGATGGGATCCTTTTGGACTAATTTCGCATTCATAATATCACTGAACAAGAAATGACTAATAGATAATACTTAAAGAGGACCAAGATGAAGAAGAGCCGGATGACTTTATCATTTTCTCTCACTGCGCAAGTAGACATCTTTATATTCAGATTTCGTTAATTTATTAGATGTGATGTTCTGCTGAACTTTGATTGTCCTCAATCTCCTTGAAGGCCATTTAATGCCTAACAGTGGTTTTGGTTCTGGTTCTGCTGCTAAATGTCCAAAAGCAATGTTCATCTACAGATAATTCAGGAATATTAACAAGTATTCTATTGACTAATTCGTGATAAAATTGTTGAAACTAGATTCGGAAGGCATTTATCGTAGGTCGCCTTTCATGAATATTTGTTCTAATGTTAAAAGAATTCTCCATTAAGATATTTTTTAGTTTGGTAGTTCTAGCAACGTGATGGCCTTTCTTGCACTTGGTAGAAGTTCTAATGAATGTCGACAAATGCCATTCATGTAAATTTTCCATGCTGCCCCAGCAATAATGGCAGTCTAATGCACAGTCCAATCAAAATCTCGTCGATTTTTTTTCTTCTTAGCATGCCATGCTCTTGGAATCAAATTTTAAATCTCCGTTAAGTTTTGTGCCGCCAGATAAGATGAAGAAATGAAGTAATGACTCCTTTTGTTGTAGCAGTAAAAGCTGAATTACATATTTGGTGGAATTTCTTGCATTGCAGCAAATGCATCTATCAAGGTTTGGATCTTTGCCTCCATGAAATTGTTTAGATTACGCATCCTTCTGCGCCATTTTTCAATTTTAAACCCCATTTAGTATACCATTTGAGCTCCTTATTATACGACTAATGTGATACATATTTTCTAATCAGGCTTTGGTTGAAATGAAATCCATTAACCGCTTCGGCAATCAGCATAAATGTCGTAATTTGATTGCCATGGAACAGGTAATTCACTCAACTAATGGATTTGTGATGCATGTACTAGTTGTTTTCTCCTGGCGTCTGGTGTTGATGTTATTCCAAGACCTTGCAGATTATGGCATTCGGGTTCCTTTCCCTATAGTTGACTTATAATGGAATGCATCTTGTCGACTTTGATCCTGAGAGGACACAGTTTTACAAATTTTAATTGTCATTGCAGGTCATTGTAGCTATTTCATCAATGGATAGCGAAGCTGTACAATAGAGGCTAGACCATTTCCGAACCTGTTATGAGCTATTGAGCATGCCATTCGCGGCGAGGTAGCTGAATGTTAGTTTCCGGTCGCATATAATTCTTTCACTTGCGACACTCAATAATCTCCTTGTTTGCAGGTCTTGCCTGTTAAATTAATTGATATAAGTGACCCTTGTTATTTAAAGTATGACCAAATATAAAAAATTTAATATGATAGTCAGTTAGATATAATAGTAATTTGGGTTATTGAGTTTAAAATCTCTCTACTCTCCCTATTAAAAATAACAGTTATAAGCAAAGAGGGAATCACTCTCCCTATTAAAGATAACGGTTACAAAAAAGAAGAAAATCACTTTCCTCATTAAAAATCATTAAAGACAACTGTTACAGAAAAATAAAAGGGACATGATTCTTTTTTCATGAGAGCTTCTTTTCCTCTTTTCCACCATCAGAGAGAAACCAAGAAAAGAGAAAGGGAAAGGGGAAGAGTAGGAGAATTCATCAAAAGGCAAAATCAGAAGAGAATTCACATCTTCACAACAGGAACCCGACATCAGAGATAGAAGTATGTAAAATTCATTACGATCTGCATATTAGTATTTATATAAAGAAAAAATTCTGCATTACAGAATTGAGAATTTTGATAAGAGAAATTCTTCTCTTTTTTAACAATTGGTATCAGAGTAAGTTTGTAAATACTGTAATTTACTATAAAAAAAGAATTGGCCGGCGTTAAAAAGAAAAGAAATGGCTGGCGTCGCCGGCCACTGGGGTTCCACGCCGCCGGCATTGAAAAGAAAAAAGTTAGCCATCATTTGTCGTTTGCTGACAAAAAAAAAAAAAAAAATTGTTCCTTTTCTCGAATGTCCACCACCGGCCCTTCCCCTTTCTGGATCTAATTTTTTCATGTTGTTTTAGTCGTCATGGTCAATGGAAAGAAAGAAATTAATGAATGTTAGAATCCGGCTATTAGAGTAGTACCCTACTAGCATTTGCCAACGTGCGGAATTAGCTGGCTATCGGAATAGTACCTGGCATATTAGCCAGTGTTGACCCAAAAAAGGAATTTATTTTCTGCATCATTGATTGTTTATTGATATTCTGTCAAATTAAATGATCTTAATAATTAAAAATTTTGAAATTTATTGAAATCATATTGACATCAATCAAATATTGAAAGTTTGTTGGTTACTAAAGTAGCCTAACTTGAAAGGATTCAAGTATTTGATTATGAATTTTAATTGTTCATTTCTTTAGATGCTAATGAAATGTTGCACAGATTTGAAATGAACAATTGTGATTATTAATTATAAGACTAGGAGATCATCCAAAGATGAATCATTGTCTATAATTAATAATATTAAAAGAGATTCATTGATATACTGGGTAAATATGATTGTATATCCAAAGATAACATTCATGTTAACTCTAGTATGATTGATTGATCTATCAAAGTATATCTAAATTAGTATCATCATTGATTAAAATTATATATTTGAGGATCACCCAAAGGTGAACTTAAATACATAATTAAAATTGATCTGAATCCATTTAAGTTTATTCAAAGTATTAATGTGTAAATTTGAATTATATTTACAATTTCCAATAATATGTTCGTCTTAGGCAATGCAATAATCAAATTCAATGAACTGAATTATGCGGAATGGTCTGAGCATATTCAGTTTCACTTAGGCGTTTTGGGTTTGGACTTAGCAGTCATCTTAGATGAAAAGCCTGCAGTATTACTGAGACCAGTACAGAATCTCATAAATCTTTTCATGAGGTTTGGGAACGGTCTAATAGGTTGACTTTGAATTTGATGCGAATGACGATAGTTGAAAATGTCAAGTCATCGATGCCTAAGACGAAAAATGCAAGGGAATTTATGATGAGAATTAAGGAATACTCTCAATCAAATATAGCTAATAAATCTATTATAGGAAGCCTAATAAGTGAGCTGACGACTAAGAAATTTGATTAGTCGCAGCCTATTCATGATCATGTGACTAGTATGACTAATCTAGCAGCAAAGTTGAAAACAATGAGCATGGATTTGAGTGAATCCTTTTTTGTACAATTCATCATCAACTCACTACCTCTAGAATTTGATCAGTTCCAAGTGAATTATAACACTATCAAAGAGAAATGGAACCTTCAAGAAATTAAGGTCATGTTAGTTCAGGAGGAAGGGAGATTAAAGAAGATGAAGGATCACTATATTCATCTCACTGTTCATAATGATGCTAGCAATAACAAGTCTAGACCATATAAAAAAGATAAAAAGAAGGACAAAGCCTCTATGAAAGTCACTAGAGGTCAGATTCACAAGGATCAAAAATACTTCTTTTGTAAAAGGATTGGTCACTTCAAGAAAGATTGTCCAAAAAGAAAGGCTTGGTTCGAAAAGAAAGATATATACTGTATATCAGTATGTTTTGAATCAAATGTAATTGAAGTACCTAATAATACTTGGTGGTTAGACTCTGGAGCTACTATTCATGTGTCATATATCATGTAGGGATTCCTTTCAATCCAACTCATAACAGGAATTGAGAAATTCCTTTATATGGGAAACAGAATGAAGGCACGAATAAAAGGAATTGAGACGTACAGATTAATTTTGGATACTAGATGTCACCTAAATCTGGAAAAGTATCTCTATGTTCCTGAATGTGTTAGAAATTTAGTTTCTGTTGCAAAGTTGGATGAAGTAGGATTTAACCTTAAGATTGGAAATGGTACATTTTCATTGTATAGACATTCGTACTATTATGGATCTGGTACTTTGGTTGATAATTTGTACCGTTTTAATCTTAATGTTATGTATGTTGATTCTCTATTTCTTATTGAGCATAATATAGGTAACAAACATAATGCACATAATAACAGTTCTGCTTTCTTATGACATCAAAGATTAGGTCATAGATCTAAAGAAAGGATATTGAGGTTGGTGAAAGGTGATATTCTGCCTCAATTGGATTTTACTGATTGGGAAGTATGTGTTGACTGTATAAAAGGGAAACAAACAAAACACACATCAAAGAATCCAGCCATGAGAAGTAATGAGTCTTTAGAATTGATACACACTGATATTTGTGGCCCTTTTGATATTTTAACATGGGGTGGTGAGAAATATTTCATCATGTTTATAGATGACTACTTATGATATTGTTATTTATATCTACTGCATGAAAAGTCTCAGTCAATAAACGCCCTGAAGGTGTTTATAAATGAAATGGAAAGGTAGTTAGATAGAAAAGTGAAAGTGATTAAGTCAAACAGAAGTGGTGAATATTATGGAAAATTCAATGAAAGTGGACAATGTCCTGGTCCATTTGCAAAACTTCTTGAAAGTCGAGGCATATGTGCACAGTATACAATACCTGGTACACCACAATAGAATGGTGTAGCAGAAAGGCGAAATCGCACACTTATAGATATGGTTATGAGCATGTTAAGTTGCAGTACTGTACCTTTATCCTTGTGAATGCATGCATTAAAAACTGTTGCATATCTGTTGAACAGGGTTCTTAGTAAGGTTGTCCCTAAGACTCCTTATGAGTTATGGACAGTTAGGAAACCCAGTTTAAGACACCTTCATGTTTAGGGTTGTTCAGCAAAAGTAAGGATATATAATCCACATGAAAGAAAGGTTGATGCAGCAACCATTAGTGGTTACTTCATTGGCTATCCTGAAAAGTCTAAAGGATATATGTTCTATTGTCCTAACCATAGTACTAAAATAGTTGAGTTTGACAATACTCAGTTCATTGAAAATGGTTAGTTCAATAAGAGTGGGGAATCACGAAAGGTGGATATTAGAGAATTACAAAATGAAAGATCCACAGTGAGCACTTCTACTCAAGTTGTTATCCCTACACTAAGTGTTTCTACTCAAGTTATTGTTTCTTTTGTTGCATCACAATTACGCGACATGTGAAGACAACAAATTGATATTCGAAACACACAAAGTGAACATATAAGTGATGAACCAAGTGACAATATGCAAATTACAAATGAGCAAGTGATACCACAAGAAATGACATTACGGAGGTTTACAAGACAGAAAAGATCAGCCATATCAAATGATTATGTGGTTTACTCACTTGAACATGAATCTGAATTAAGCATTGATAAAGATCTAGTCTCATTTAAACAAGCTATGAAATGTAATGATTCTGAAAAGTGGTTCAATGCCATAAAAGAAGAGATAAAATCGATGGATGTAAATCAAGTCTGGGAACTAATAGAGTTGCCTAAAAGATCAAAACGAGTTGGCTGTAAGTGGGTCTTCAAGACCAAGCGAGACTTAAAAGGCAACATCAAAAGGTATAAGGCCAGACTTGTTGTCAAAGGTTACATTCAAAATAATGGTATTGACTATAAGGAGACTTTCTCTCCAGTCTCTAAGAATGACTCCTTAAGAATCATTATGGCTTTGGTGGCTCACTGTGACCTAGAGCTCCACCAAATAGATGTAAAGACCGCCTTTTTGAATGGTGACTTAAAAGAGGAAGTGTATATGGACCAACCTGAAGGTTTCATAACCACAGGAAAAGAAAATTTGGTGTGTAAATTAAAGAAATCGATATATGGACTGAAACAAGCCTCCCAACAATGGTATATTAAGTTCAATAATGTCATTACATCATATGGTTTTGTAGAGAATACCGTTAATCAGTGTATCTATATGAAAGTCAGTGGGAGCAAGTTCATTATATTAGTCCTATATGTTGATGACATTCTTTTGGCTACTAATGACATAGGTTTGTTGCATAATGTTAAGAAATTTCTCTCTGAAACTTTTGAAATGAAAGATATGAATGAGGCATCCTATATGAAAAGAATACAAATATTTCGCAATAGATCACAAGGATTATTAGGATTGTCTCAGAAAGGTTATATCAATAAAGTATTAGAGAGATTTAGAATGAAAAATTGCTCTACAAGAATAGTTCCAATTCAGAAAAGGGACAAGTTCAATGAATTGCAATATCCAAAGAATGATTTGGAACGAAAATCAATGGAATCCATTCCCTATGCATCGTTGGTTGGAAGTTTGATGTATATTCAAACATGCACTTGACCAGACATTAGTTTCGCTGTTGGAATGTTAAGTCGATATCAAAGTAATCATAGAATTGACCATTGGAAAGCTGGAAAGAAAGTACTTAGGTACTTACAAGGCACTAAGGATTATATGCTTACTTATAAAAGATTAAGTCATCTTGAAGTAGTAGGCTATTCAGATTCAGATCATGTTGGATGTGTAGACTCAAGGAAATCTACATTTGGTTACATGTTTCTGTTGGCTGAAGGAGCAGTTTTATGGAAAAGTGGGAAGCAGTTTGTTATTGCTACTTCCACTATGGAAGCTGAATTTGTAGCATGCTTTGAGGCTACTATTCATGCATTATGGTTACGAAATTTTATCTTAAGATTTGGTTTGGTCGACAATATAGAAAAGCCGTTAAGAATTTATTGTGATAATTCTGCAGCTGTTTTCTTCTCTAAGAAGGATAGGTATTCTAAATGTGCAAAACATATGGATTTGAAATACTTATCTGTTAAGGAAGAAGTACAAAACCAAAAAGTGTCCATTGAGCATATTGGTACTGAAATGATGATAGCGGACCCAGTAACTAAAGATTTGCCCCCGAAAACATTTATTGGACATGTTGAACAGATGGACATTTTGGACAGGTCCTCATTCTTTTGAAAGTTAATATTTTGTACTGCTCATATCATTGTGACACTTATGAATTCAATTAAGGTCATGGTTTTGTTTGCACTTTTGTTATCTACATTAAGTTGTATATAGTTATAGTTTGTGAGATAACTAATAGCTTATTTGGAAATGACAATTTAAAGTCTCAATGTTCCTCGGTAAAGTTATTATAAATTATGATGATTATGTGATACATGGAAGGAATCATATCGCTAAAAGATATGTGACCGCCATGATCCAATCATCTTAATTCAATAAAGTATTATGGTTTGATGATCTTTAAGTATGGTGCACACTTATTCGTTATTGATTCATCAAGTCATAACATGTGCCAAGTGGGAGATTGTTAAATTAATTGATATAAGTGACCCTTGTTATTTAAATTATAACTAAATATAAAAGGTCTAATATGATGGTCAGTTAGACATAACGGTAATTTGGATCATTGGGTTTAAAATCCCTTCACTCTCTCTATTAAAGATAACGGTTACAGAAAAGGAAGAAATCACTCTCCCTATTAAAGACCATTAAAGACAACTGTTACAGAAAAATAAAATGGACGTAATTTTTTTTTTCATGAGAGCTTCTTTTCCTCTTCTCCACCATCAGAGAGAAACCGAGAAAAGAGAAAGGGAAAGGGGAAGAGTACGAAAAATTTATCAAAAGGAAAAATTAGAAGAGGATTCTCATTTTTACAACAAAAACCCGACATCATGGACAGAAATATGTAAAATTCATTACGTTCTGCATATTAGTATTCATATAAAGAAAAGATCTTGTATTACAGAATTGAAAATTTTGGTAAGAGAAATTCTCCTCTTTTTTAACATTGCCTACTTTCATTATCAAGCATGAGGACTTGATTACAGCCAGAGTCAATACTTAGTAGCCACACCATTTCCAATGTCTTTGAGTCGGTAGATATGTTGATAACTTACATGAGAACATTACATTGTTTTACAGGTATTTAAATCTACTAATAGTTCAGGTCCCCGGGAGGGAAATTCTCATCGAGGCCCAAAATCGAGTATCTATCATTTTGTCTCGTCAGCTTATTTTAGTGGTGGAGGAGATTGAATTGTTGTGTAGAAGTCAAAAGCAGGTCTTTGAGGATGTCCAAGCGTGCACATAATTCATAATTTGCATTATTTGTTTGTTCGAATGGAGGATGTTAGGGGTCGGATGCAAAATGCACTTAGTATGGGTGCGAGTCGCCGGATGGTGGCGAATTTTTGCCTATTGTAGAGGTAAACTCTAGCATTGTCTTTGTGGCATACAAATTTTGGGAAAAATAACATCATTTGAACTCCCTTGTTTGTAAATCAGTCACATTGTTTCACATGAAAGATGAAACCCTCGCTTTCTATGTATCAATATTTCTTGTCAATTTCCATAGCACAATACCCCTCTTGTTTATGATCAGGTTGAAAGCCACTACACTTCCTGCAGATTAGATGAATGATTCTTGATATATGAATTGAAGAGAGAGACTTGAGACTTGCTTGTCATACTTCCAAAGACAACCTCCACTAAATCCATTACAAATATGCTGCAAATTACATAACATAGGTGATGTGGGATGGCTTATGAAATCAAAAAACAGATAAAAATTAAAAAGATAAATACGAGAATCAGCGCCAAGAAAAATGAAAATGTGAAAATCAATACCCGAAAGCAAATGAGAATTAACATGAAAAACTCAATATTAATGTTAATTGTCAATTATTATAAGTAGTCTCTTCTGAACATAATACAACTTAACTTTATTTACAAAGTTAGATTGATTAAACTAAAGAAGACTAGAATTCTAAATAAGAATTTAAAACTAATTGGAAAAATTACTCTTCAAGTATCTAAATAGTACAATATTTAACTTAATAAAATATCCAAGTAAAATATCTAATTAATAATCATATATTAGATTATCATGATTTCATATTATCAATAAACTCCAAAATAATAACTATTCTTCTTCTCTGTCCCTCCTCATTCTCTTATAATTAAAAAAAAAAAAAAAAGTTGACCTCAAATTTTAAAGTACTCAAACATGAAAAATAACTTGCTTCACGCTTGAGAAAATACTTCTAGAAAAAATAAATATAAATACCTTCCGCAAACTAAGAAATATCATTGCTCACACCTAACTTGCTAATTTTCTTGGTTGATTAGAAATAATGGAGAGGATTGAATATTGACATTGTTGTCTTCCACTAGATCAACTTTTGGATGCCAAGTCACATCTATTGCTATCTCCTCATCAACTTGAACATCTTGTATAAGCAAATGCACATCTGTCACACTATCTCTATATCAACTTGAGTAGGTTCATCCAACAATGGTGACTGTTGTATTTCGGGCACAAATTCAATTGAATTGTTGGGTGACAAATTCAAAACTCCCATATTGATGGATTCATCTATATATAGAGTTCACTTACAATATTTACTTATTTGGATTGATAGATCCTCACCGACCTTATGATTAAACAGCATGAACAGCAAGAAACATAATTCAGGAGAGATATTTTGACCATCCTCCAACGCATAGATCATAATTTCCTCTATGAAATTAAAAACTTTTTGAGTAATAATCCCTTAAACTAGTGAAGAAGTGGTGGAATATATCAATTATCAATGAATCACAATTAAGATCCAACATGGTGTAATAAAACTGTACCCTTAACAAAAATTTCAAGAATCAACATCTCCTTACACTACGAGCGACTGATCTCATTAGAAGATTCCTTAAACAATGATACAATTAGTTCAAAAATATCTTATATCACATCATAGGGGGAAATATTTAAAATAATTGTCCTCATTATCTCTCTAAAGTATAAAGCAACTAACACTTTTATATTAGCATTGTAATATCGAAATAATTGATGCCCAACAAATACATTTGTTAATGGATATGGATCAACTGGCATTATTGTATTGAGAAAAGAAAGTAAATTTTAAGTGTAGATAGGAGGCCTTTGCAACCTTTTTCCTATGATACCAAATCTGCTTTTCCAACGTAATCACCATCTTTTTTTTTTATTATTTATTTAAACACACAACAAACTGGCCATAACAGAAAATTTTTGCTTCTTTTTTTTTTTTTTTTAATATGAAGCAGAACTCAACTAAACTTGAAAAATAAGGAAGACAAACAATTTTTTTCCCAACTTCTGATTTTCTTTTTTTTTTCTTTTTTTCGAATTTGTTTTGGGACAAATCACCTCCAGCCGCCCAACAAAGTACCAAGTTGAAGTCGATTTTTGGTTACTCTGCGAGTCAACAACAGAGAAGGGTAGAGTAGAGGGAGACGAGTCCGTCAGTCTGGGAATCGTCCGGGGAAGGCTCGTGGTAGACAACTGGTGGCACAAAATAAGGAAATGACCGAGAAACTACTGGACAGTAATGTCAAGCTGAGATCTTGGCATCTCAGGGGAGGGGAAGGGTGGTTTGAAGGTCTTCGGCACTTTGTTCTGGACCAATTGCAGGCGTCAGAAACGAGCGGCGGTGGCGTGAACGGCAAATCAGCGGCGGTGCAGCTCTGAAGCAGTGGATTTTTGGCGGTCTTTTCAAGCTTTTTCAGCTCTTTTTCCAGCGCGTGGATGTTGCAAAAGTGTAGGATCGGTAAATAGAAGTTTCACTGAAGTGCCTCATGTGTGCCGACGGTGACTATCGTCGGCGGTGGTCGGAGTTTTAGCTCTAATACCAAAACTGACGTAAGACGACTTGTGAAATGAATGAACAAATAAAAATTAAAAAGATAAAACGTGAAATTCAATGCCCTAAAATACAAAAAAATGTGGGAATTAGAATTGAAAAATAAACGGGAATCAATACTCATTGAAAAATTCAATATTAATATTAATTTTCAATTATTATAAACAATTTTTTTTTCTAAAATTAACATAACTTAATCTTATTTATTGAGTTAGTAAACTATCTAACTCAATAAAATTTCATAGTAAAATATTTATTCAATAACAACATACTAGATTATTATAACTACATAATATCAATAAATTACTGAATAATAAATATTCTTCTTCCTTCCTTGTCCCTCATCGATAGGAGCTAAATTGGCAAATCTCAAAAAAGGGTTTCCTTACTCCCCAGTTATAGAAATTATTACAGTCAACACGATAAGAGCTGCTAGAAAAACATGAGGATGAAGATGAAGCACTTCTGGATTTGTCAAAATTGAAGCCGCCACTATGCCACCAGGAGAACACGTGATGGAAGATGGTCCCATTGACATAATTTAACAACACAACAGTAGCGCAATAACCAATTAACCACGTCCACAGCTTGAATTCTTATTGTCTTAAGGATTCCAGGATGGATTTAGAAGTGTTTCTTCTTTAGATTAAGTTCATGTTGTGAGTCAATTATTGATTTGTTGTCCTTAAGCAGGGCCGGCTATTGTCCTAGAGCTAGTTTTGATTAATAGCGAGGAGATACATGTAAGACAAGCAAAGGTTATGGGTGTTGGGGTAGAGCTCAACGTCAATATTCTCAGACACAAAGTTAAAGAGGGGCCGAGAGAGATAAGACGAAAGCTTAGTACGGAAGAGGGGGGATATCCTTGGGTTAAATAAGGTGTTGAATAGTTGATTATATGGCCCTTAGAAAGCTCCCATAGACTGGGGAGTAGGGTAGAAGTCAAGTTCGCAGGCCAGCCTTCCCTGACATGTCCTTGAGTGAACAAAGAAGCGATGTGAGTCTAGTAATCGCTAGTACGAGGGCTAGGATGTTGCCTACGTAGACACGTGTTTGCTTTGTACGTTGGAGTGACGTGACTAATTGGGGGAGGGGTTGATAAGCTGATTGGTTTTCGCCAATCTCCAGGTCCTATCGTGCGAGCTCCTGGCCCTCGCTAATTCGAATGGGTTTAGGAAGGTAAAACCGAGCAATTCCTTGGGTATTGGGCTGGAGGCCTGGTACAATAACGCCCTTTATTAAGTAGGATCGTGAGTTTTAGCAGGATAGATTTCGAGCCCTTAGGCGTTTTTGTTTGAATAATGACCACTAGTTAGTAAACGAAAAGGCTAAATATAAGTAGATTCATATGTGTGACAAAGAAAGCATTCTAGTGACAGAAATATTTTTCTCTTACCACAATGCTCTTCTTCTCTCTTCCCAATTCTTCTCAATCTGATCTGTGAACATTACAATTTGGTATCAGTGTTGTGACGTTCTTTGGAATAGTTAAACCAGTGCGGAAATGAGTTACAGCCATGGCGAACAACACTCGTTCAAAGGCACAGGAGGATCAGTCATGACTATGGGAGGTTCCTAAGCTGTCCTCAGTGGTGCAACATCAGGCATTTCGCTTCGCCATTGAGGATCCCTCGGCTCGCCATAGCAATCATCTTGATCAATTACGCTGAAAGATAGACCAAAGGTTTCACAACATGATAACCTTTGATTTATTTGTGGTTTGCTGATCTGAATGGTAAAGGTAAAGCAACTGTAGCTATTGCTGTGCAATGTGGCGATGGCTTTTAGCCGACTCCTAAAACATTTTTATGTTGGAGAGAGTAGTTCTAGTTGTAGTAGAATGGAAATTAGGCTCATTTGCAATCAAATTTTTGGGTTCCTAAGGTTTAGTTACCATATTTTGATGGACCAAACCCTAGAAATTGGATTGCTTGGTATTGAAGCTGTTTCTGCATTACCAACATTGTTGCTGATCATAAGTCAAAATGGCTACAAGGTAATTAGTTAACAAGCTTGAGGTTGCATTGCCGAACATGTGACAACATCCGGGAACTTTTTGCAACTAGAAGTTGTGCTATCGTTTTGGTGCTAGACGCATGAATGATGTAGTGGATGAGTTTTAATTAGTTGCGAAGACAATGCTTTGTGTCTGTCTGATTATCAGAGAAATTTGGGGAACATAGATCAATGATGAAGAGCGTTGTCCTTGGGTTGCCTAATATATCATTCCTAATTTCATTAGTGGGCTGAGTACCATTAGAGATTCTATTAAGATGCTTAATCCTCAACTCTTGGACATTTTTATGAATTCGCCAAGTTGTAAAAGTTGACGAAACTTTGCGCAATAGTGGCTTCAAAGAGACTCCATCGCAGAAGATTGGAGGTACCTCGTCTCTATGAGTTGGTGCCTAAGAACTCCAAATTCTTCTTGGGTGGTTGTTCTTCAAAATAAAGGATTTGAAATGGTGAGGAAACTTGGCCAATGCTTCAAATGTGGAGATAAGTACATCATCAGTATGCTAAGAAGAAATATTGGTATCCAGGTTCTAAGGATCGAAGAAGGAAATATAAATGAGCCAATAAAGGAAATGCGAGTGGCTGGAGAAATAGAAATGGAATTTGAAATCTCTGTAAATGATTTAGTAATTTTGGCTGAAACTATTAGTACTCGATAGTTTTCTAGACGAGGCATTAGCTGAAGAGTTGCAGTGCTCCTTGGTCAAATTTGTGCTAAATGGTGATAATTGTAGCCTCTAAAGCGAAACTTATTAGTGATGCTGTTTGCAATTCCTTCGCATGGAAAATGCAAGGGCATACTTCCTCTGCTAAATCAAGAGTGCTACTACCATTGGGAGCTCTGCTAATAAGGGACAAGGATTTTTATAATGAGTGTTTTTGAATTTAGAGTTATGATAATAAGGGGTTTTAAGTAATAAGGGATTATATAATAAGTGTTTATGTAATTAAGGTTTCTATTTGTTAATTAGATGCAAATAAGACTAAATATTTGAGAATATTCCTTAACAATCTGACCCCACAATTGTCACAATTGTCTACATATTATCAAGAAATAATGGATCACTATATTAGCCTAAGAGTATTTTATGGTGGTCATTTTGCTTAGAGACTTAGCTTTAGATATAAGGGTGGAAATTCAGACATTTTGGACTATGTTAACTTAGATAGATTATTTGATAATGTTGTTAGATCAATGGCCAAAAAGTTAATAGGTTGTTAAAATGTACAAAAATATTTACTTCAAGGTTTTTGGAAGGGAAAAATCTTTAAAGGAGTCATTAATTTTGATGAAGTCTAATGAAAGTATTATGTATATGTCTAAGTTGCTTGCTAAGAATTGTATAATAGACATATATTTAGAATATAGTGTAAAAGAAGAACTTATTATGGTAAACAATTAAATTTTATCTAAAAATAAGGGAAATATTGGTAATATGCATCTTGATGTTGGTTTAGATATGGTTGATAGTGAAGATACTATTGATAAAAATGGTCATGGCAAAACCATAGAGGAGACTACCATAAAGCCCAAAGAATATTTTCTTCAAATAAGGCATGGGAATAATGGGAATGGGAATGTTGACAACAATGTTTGTGAGGAATTTCAAAATGTGTTTGAAGTAGATAACCTAGGTGAGCAAGTGTAGAACAATGACAAGAAAGAATATTTTGGAAAAGAGGAAGGTGCAAACCAAGTTCAGGTTGGAACAACTTTGATTGAACAAGTTGACAATGCAGCCAAGGTTGGCCAATTTGGAGATGTTGAATAGGTTTATGAATCTTTAAGTGACCATACAAATGGAGTCAATAAGTCAATGAGCAGTGTGTGGTTGAGGAAGAGTATAGGAAAAGGGGGTTTATGTCTTAACTTGCAAACCAAGCTGATGATGAGGTTGAAAATGTTAAACAACTTGATAAGTAGTGTGCGTTCAAGGAAGAGCATGAAAAAAGAGTATATTTCTCAAGTAGTTGACCAAACGAATGATATGGGTCAAAATACTAAGCAACATAATGTCCCTATTATTGATATAAGGGGTAGTTCTAAATTTGAGATAAAGTATGTCGAAAATATGGATTGTTTAACTAATCATAGTGATGATGAGTTGCATGCAATAAGGAAGAATGTTAAGTTTGACTTCTTGAAAAGGAATAAAGCTATGTATATGCCAAAAAAGGTAAAAAAAAAAAAAAAGGTGAAAAAGACGAGGAAGGTGAAGAAGCAAAATTCAAGAGAAGGAGAATGCATATTTTAATCAAGTTCAAGTTCCCCTTGCGAACATTGACAACATTCCATTTAATTGATGCAAGCAACTATGATATGAGTAGAAACAATTCTAAAAGCCTTTTAAGAAAATTAGTTAAAAAAAAAAGCAAAAGAAAAAGATATAATACTAAGTGTAAACTTTTTTTCTAAGATGTGGGAATGATGTTTAAATCAAAAGAGAATTTTCAAGAAGCTATGCTCAAATATACTTTGAAAATGAGATTTGACATCAAATATGAAAAGAATGACAAGAGCATAGTTTCAATTTAATACTATAATAAGTGTCCATGGAAGTTGTTAGCTATTATGGAAATGACATCTAAATTTTTTTTCATAAGAATATATAATCCATAGCATAAATGCACTAAACGAACTAGAGTATAATGATAAATTGAAAGTTACAAAGTTTTTGAAGAAAAGGATACTTAGATAACCTAATATCAAGTTGAAGGACATGAAAGAGTTATGCAAGCATGACTACAAGGTGTATATGAATTTGGTAATGTGTAAGACTATTATAAAGGTCTTAAGGGGACATGAAAGGGCATATATAGATCAATATGCAAAACTATAAGACCATGGAAAAGAGTTTCTATTTCTAATTTGGGAAGTACATGTGAGATCAAACTTAAGGACACGTAAGTTAATGATCCAACAAAATTTGAGAGGTTCTACCTTTGTTTTAATTCTTGTAAATAGGGCTAAAGATTGGGTTATGGGAAAATTTTTAGTGTTGCCGTATGTTTTCTTAAGGAGTTTGCAAGGGTTAGATAGTTAGTATGGTGAGCATAAATGGGAACAATTAAATGTTTTTTATTATATAGCCAATAGTAAAGGTGAACAAAATAATACTTATGAAGATGGCTACACCATAATTTCAAACAAGCAAAAGGTAAATCTTTTTACATATTTATATTTACTATACTAATAAATGTTAATATTACAATTTAATAATTTGATTAATTCTAATAAGTGTGTTTTCTAAGCTTGTTGAGAGAAAGGTACTATTTAAGATGGACCCTAGGATATGTGTGTCACATTTTCATCAATTGGCAAAAGAAATGGAGGGACTTTGATTTGAGAATCCAATTTTGGAAGTGGGCTAAGTCATCATATATCTAGGACTTGAACATGCAATTGAAAAAAGAAAAACAGATGCGCATGCACCTAGGTTTGTTAAAGATTTTCTTGAAACCTTTTTAAAGACATGTTGTAAGGCTTATCATAGCATAAAATCTCTTTGTGTTTTGGTTAACAATAATATATATGAAACTTTTAATGGTTGGATAATAGATGTTTAGCATAAGTCAATCATTAGCATGTTAAAGGAGATTAAAATTATGGTGATAAAAATGTTTGTGCACCAAAGGGCCTTTATACAAAAAATAGATTGGGCATTATGGTCCACTAATCATAGGGATTCTTAAAAAGAAAAAGGAGTTTTGATGCAGACTAGATTGATAATGCCGCTTGCATCGAAGAAGAGCTTACTCGACCAAGGAGATCAGCCCGCATCTGAGCTCAACAAATCGCTCGACCAGTTGAGGAGATATCGTAGGGACACAAATCCGAAGACCAAGAGTTTCATTCACAAGCCCATGCCACAATAAAGTCCTTGTCTTTCCCTGTACATTGGAAGCCTAAAAGATACTTTGAGAGGATCAAGAGGACATTGAACTTTTACCTAGTTTCTAGTTTCTAAGTTTTTTAATATTTTATGCCTTCTAGGATCTTTAATAAGCCTCTTCATTTACTCGAGCCTTTTCATTTTTTTTTTTTTTTGGCTACAAAAGACCATTTACTTTATGTATTAAAAGACAAATTTGATTAATGAAAAATTTTGCATTAAGCAATTATCCTGAACCTTGAAAAATTCGTATCCCTGAAATCCTTGAACAGTTTTCACTCCGTCCTTGAAGAGTCTGAGGTTTTTTTTTTTTTCAAATCTGCATCCTTAAAGAGTTTCAATCATCGATCTAGAAGAATCGATGCCCTATCCACTTTCTTGGAGGCCTGAAAGAGCAACTAATAAAGTTCTATCTTTTCCTCTATTCTGTCTATTTCTACCCCGATTTCATCTTGCCTACAGTGCTTATTTAAGAAAACTTAAAACAGAGAAATTGTTAATTCAGAAGTCTTTGTTCATTTGGCTTTCGAATCAGGTCATTCCGATCTGTATTGACGAAGTTACACCTATTTTCCCGAGCTTGCACAAGATTGTAATTATTGTTCATCATGTTCCGCGTGTGCAAGTCAATCTCCCGATCCTAATGTCCGAGTAGCCTACATCTGGCTTCATCAAGTTTGCATCAAACTGCTGTCGTATTTAGAATACTAATGATGGTTATGAAATAATGGAGAGGAAAGATAAATATATGTTTTTTTCTTAAGAGTTAATGATGCACTTACAAAGCATAAGAACTTATAGGAATCTCATGTTAGCTTGCAATTTATACTATTTTTAATGTCAAATTAGCTTTGAAGTCATAGATATTTACTATTTACATAAAAGAGTCACAAAATATGTTGACATATTCTTGATTGCATATCAAGAATCATTAAACCAATTAAGGGACAACTTTTTGGGCCAAGATATGGTCAAGAAAAGCTTATTCCTTCATATGTCTATACAATTCTTGGTAAACAAACAATATCAAGGAGTAAAGATATGGATCAACCCAAAAAGCTATCCCAAAAAGATTTGCAAACATTTAAGATATCCAAGAAAGGACATTAGCAAAAATGTAAGAAACGTAAAAAAAGAAGAAAAAATAAAAATCTATTAAAAAAATGTATATACACCATAAGTAAGTAATAATTATCATTATTAGTGTTACAAAGCAATTATGTTGCTAAAATTGGTCATTAAAAGTCTTAGAAAATATATTTAAACTTTTACAAATATGAAAATGATTAATGGTGCAACTTGGAAATCAGTAAATGGTAGAAGCACATAAAAGTCAAAGTGTGAACATGATGTTAGGAATTGCAAATATATTTATTGAATAAGTGCAAAGTAGAAACAAAAATTAAAAATTTGATTCCTAAGAAGAGATTCATTACCTATTAAATATAATTATATCATAACTTAGAAGATATAATTATTTGGGAGGTAAAATTCAATTCTTCTTCTCTTTTAGACCTATCGCTAAGTTGTCATAAATCTTTACCTTCCAAGCGTATAACCTTTAACAATAATTCACACAAATGATAACAAACAATTCTTATTGCTTAAACCCATTAGGGAAAAAGGAGGAAAGAGACCAATAACTCTAATATACTAAGTATATGATGGCTAGCCATATTGTGAAGTATTTATAAGAATTTTGACTTTTAAACTATTATGGAGACGTGTGTCAATTTTCAGTCAATTGCACTTTATTTCTTGTATTTTCAAATATTATATATTTAATCCTATAAATTTTTTAAGTTTATTAATCAAGTCCAATTTAATCTCTATTTTATATTTTCTCAGTTATCTTTATATATGATTTATTAGAATCCTAACATATTGATAGTAAATATAAATTATAATCGTAAAGTATTTGATAAATTAAATTACTTTAATTTATCATTAATTTCCTAATTCATCAATTTATAGTTATAAATTAAAATTGACATTTAGTTACATAAAATTAACACTTATATGTTAAGATTGTCAAAGTGGTTTGACTAGTCCCTTCAATTTAAAGTCTCACAAAGTAATTCAATCATGTCATCATATTAACACTTTAATTAGACATAGAGTATAAAATTAGTATCTATTCCATATTGTTCAATCATATAAGTTCCCAAACATTCAGATGATCATTGATTTCATAAATGATATCATTATTCTTTATGAATTATCATTTCACCTTGCATAAGGATTTTTTGAATCAATATTTATTCAAAACACCAACATAAATTCTTCTTTAAGGTGATGAATCTTTGTTAATCACTCAATAATCTTCATATAATTCATGATATACTAAATGTTCACCTTTACGAGTGATCTTTGATTAAGGTGACCACATCAAATGAGAAATTCCTTAGACACACAAATAGTTCTCCTTTTGAAAATTTTTATTATATGTCAATTCAATGTACTTCTTTAATCAACAAGCATCCATATGTTTATTTAAATAACTATATACTTTAGTTTATAAGATCGATTACTTTCTTCATAAAAAAAAAAATATAACATATACTAGTCTTACAACTCCATCAATGTCTTATATTAATGGCATATTGACTAAGAAGATTTAAAAATAACATTTTGATACAATAAGTATCTCATAATTATAATTTTATCATAATTATCTTAGTAAAGTATATTTATTTTATAAATTTTATCCTTAAAATTTATCAATGACCATATCATTACATAAAAAATACTAAGGATAAAGAATATATTTATTTGGTTAATAATATGTATAAAATATCAAATATGTATTCAAAGTAGTAAACAACAAATTAGTTAAAATGGCGTACATTGATAATCCTCCACTTACACTATAGCTAATTACTTATGTATTATATACTATATCCCTTAATATGGCAATCATGTTCTTATAGGAACAAAGGCTTAACACTAGGATTTATTACATCCTCTTAAGTGAGTACTCTTTCTATCTTTACATCATTGACTCCATCATCTCTATGATGTGAGAAGGAATTATTTAAGCATATAATTGGACCATTCATAAAACCTAGGTTTTTTATATGATGGCCCTATTGTCACTACAATAACAATTATTAGCTTAACAATACTTATAACCTCACTAAGTTTAATAGTGAACCTTTTGATTCAACATGACCCATTTTGTTGCATTATACAAAGACATGCTTAAGTGTGACAAATTTCTTAAGTTTTGGAACCCTTTTAACTTACAATCTCTCATTTGGAGTAAAACTTTATCCAAACTAATTAAAATTTTAATAAATTGCAAACTATTATTTGAATATTTTCAAACTTTATGTTTAATGTCTTTATTGACTAAAAATACATTATAAATACTTCTTAAGTACTTAAGAATGTCTTTTACCTATTATCTAATGACTCTTATTAGGATCAATTTTGTATCTACTCATTAGATACATCTAGCCTTATATATAATATTATATACAAAATAAATCTTATCTATTATATCTCTCTCTGTTTTTTTTTTCTTCAAACACATATCTATAGAGAGAATTATATTATGTAATGTAGAAAAGAATCTTTCTATGTAATATTCTAATACTAAATTATTTTAACAATTTCTACTTAACTTAGGATAATGATAAGTAACTTTTTAGATTTATCTCTATAAATCTCAACCATTTAGATCTTTTCTCTAAGGATCCTTTCCCAGAATGTAAATTGCTTCTCTCATCTCTTTTATGGAGCATATTTTTAAATTATCAAATATTAATATATTTGAATAATGATATATCCTTTTTTATTAGTAATATATCATTCACATAAAGTACTAAAAAAGTAAAGTGCTCTCATTAACCTTCTCTCATGCCTTTTATGCATCAATAACAAATAAAATATTTATGAACTTAATCATGACAATTTAGGAAAAAGTTTCATTAAATTCAACCCTTTAACTTTCTTTGTAAACTTGATCAATGGCATAGTCATCCATGTACGTCTTTCTTCTAAAGACATACTTACACCAATGGGTTTGATCCCTTAAGGTGAATTAACCAAGGTCTTTACTTGGTTGATGCACATAAAGTCCATTTTAGGTTTCATGGTCTTAAGCATTTTATTGGAATCAATACCACATATTATTTTATCATAACTAGTAAACTCATCCTAAATGAGCAACACATCATCTTACACATTTAAAAGAAACTCATTATTTTGTATAACATGATGTATCTTACTAGATACATAAATTTTCTTATGTTATTAAATCTTAGGTCTTGCATCTAATAAAAGAACTATTGACTTAAGTTCCATCTAGATTTCATATAATAGGTTTTGAAACTTATAAAGTTTTACCTAGCTCTCACTATTCTTTTTAAAGAACAAATTCTCTTTTTAAAAAGGTTTTAGGCTTTGAGGCAAACTCCTTTGCTCAACTATGTGGTAGAAACAATATTCATTAACTATTTATAGATATCCCACAAATGATGTATTTATTAAATCTAGTTTCAAACTAATCAAATAATAAATTCTTCACATAAGCATCACATCTTTAAATCTTAAAATACAACAAGTTAGGTCTCTTACCTTTTCATATCTTATATGAAATTTTATCAATTGATATGGATGAAACCTTTTGGAAGGTGAGTAGAAATTTTTATGGAATAGTTCCAAAGAAAAGATTCAAAACTATAAGACTCATCATAAATCAAACAATATCTCATAAGTTAGGGTTTCTCTTATCTTAAACTCTATAGGGTGTTAGAAGGTGTCTGTAATGAGAGAATCTCATTCTCTTTAAGATAATCATCAAACTTACTTTAAGTATTTTTTTGTCTCAATCCAATCAAGGTAATGTAATAATTTACAAGTTTCTCTTTCAATTTCATCTTGAATTCTTAGAATTTTTAAAAGGATTCAGGCTAGTATTTACTAAATACTTTTAATCATATGTAATATGATTTGTTCGATGAAACAAGGGAAATATGATTCATAATTAAATGGATCCAAGTAAATATCTTTATGTAATTTGGAGATTTTTGGGTTTAATCAACAATGCCATAAGAATAATGATATGATTATCTTGAGTTTTTTACCATATACCTTAAGAACAAATCTTTTTATAATGGTTTACTTCTCTTAGGTTCTTAAAAGAAAACTTTGCTAAGTTTCATTTCTTTTAGGATTATAAAAAACATTGCAATTTCTTTTCAAATGTCATATGAGATTATTGTTGTCCCTTAAATATCTTTAGGCTAAATTATATTTTCATTAAGCCTATATGTTTTAGTTCTTCTCTTTCACCCTTAAAGTGAATCCATAAGATAAACAAAAGATAACTTTTCATATGGTATCCTTATGCAATCAAGAGTTTATTCAATAGCTCAATTAATGAATGCATTCATCCTTATGAAGGTTCATCTCAAACTCAGAATAACTTTAAGATAAATATAATGAGATCATGTTAACATTTAACTCATGATCCATACCAAAATCTAATTGGTTTAATTTCTCAAATTAACCAATTATCTTCATAATACTTACTATTAATTAAAGATCCTAATGTCATCTCATAATGGAACAATATTTTTTAAGATTTTCTTACCTTTCAATCTTATCGTGCACATCATTAAACTCCCTAGAATGTGTACTCATGGTATTGATATTCATAATCTTATGTTGTTATCAAAGTTCAAAAGGCATACTAACTAGTATCACATATGTTACTAAATTATTATCATCTTATGATGTTGATAAATCTCTTATGCTTTTTTAACAATGTCTTCGATAAGGTCATATCACATGAGATTATAGAGGACAACTTATTTTGTGTTATTTAGGAACAATTCTCAAATTAAATATAAATCTAAGAAATTTAGTCTAGGAAGCTTATTAGTATCCAATATGCTAATGAAAGATAAGTTATTACTCTTTTTTCTTTTTTCTGGTAATAAAATCACTTAAAGAGAGAGTATTAGTTCTCATGCATATATAACAAACTAAATTAGGTTGCTAATCTTTTTGGTTACTCTCACTATTTTACTCAAATCAATAGCCCTTACTATTAACTTGAAAAATGTTATAGTAAGATTTTCTAATAGGTAAAGATTGTACTTTTTGTACTTAACCTTGAGTGATTTAATAAATCAAATAAACTAGATTAGGTAAATAACTTAATTTATCAATCACATCTAATGTGACTGCTAAATCAATTAGGTGATAACCTCTTGTCAGAACATATTATATATATTTTGCCTAACAATTACCTTTAAATTTATATGATCATAAATGACTCGTCCAAATTACAAAAATTTAGTTATGTAACACTTATTAATTATAATATTATACATATTTAGATTAAAGTGGGCTTGAGTGATTCAACTCAATCCTTAAACAAAAATTTTGTTTTATACTGTAATTATGTAAGGCAACTCACCATATTCTTAACTTATACTTAATATTGTGATCAATGGCTTTTGTTACTTAATTTTGATCTCATGCATTATTATCACAATTACAATATATATATCATACAATCTTAGCATGTCATTTTAATATGGATGATTATGGATTCTACTAAGCTAACTTTGTCGAACCATAAACAGAATTAAATGGCCAAATCCTAAATGATTATAGCATTATCTTTTAAACACCTCTTTCTTGTAATCTCCTCTTGATATCCCTTCTAGCAACTTATCTCAATCTCCATAGTTTCAAATACATAATCCATCTAATCTTAAATTCTCTAATTGCATAATTGTTACATAATTTATAGAGAAACTTTGAGTTATATTCAAGAGAAATGTAAATGAGAAGGGAATTTACAATAAGAGAATATAAAAAAAGCAAGAAATGCAGTCTATATATTCCAACTTACATCCGTTCAACCATTGATAACTATAATCACATTATTTTATAAGTCTATAACTATCCATTATGTCATCATAATTATATTATGTGCATAAAAGGTAAGTACATGTATAATTCTAGTTATTGATGTTATATGTAATTTAAAATGGTACTTTCAACTATTGAAAATAATAAATTAAATTAATTTGATATAACCATTTCATAATAAGACTTTAATTAAGATATCTATTACAAATAAAATACCTAATTCAATTAGAAAACACTTTTCTTATTAAGAAATATATTAATCCAACTGTAAAAGCTAAAATGTTCTAAACATTTTATTCGAATTCTCAACTTATAGATACTTGAATGGTTAAATAACTCAAAAGTGTTCAAAATAAGGTTTTTGTTAACATTTTATAGGCTCGATGACTCTTTACAATTTAAAACTTGAGGTTATTTAATTTAACTATTTCATGGTTAACATTTTGCTCATATTTACCTAAACAAATTAAGATCTAGTCTCTTTATCAAGATTTATATTATAAATAAATATCTTAATCAAATTAAAACTATTGTTTATTAAAATTGTTATTCTAAATAAGTTTTTTAATTCTATTAAATTTTATTATTTATTTAAATTTTTTATAATAAATAGAAGTCTCATTTGTATTAGAAAATAATTTTCTAATCAAATAAGAAATCTAATTAAATCTAATTCCTCAATCCTAATCTAATTAGAATACTTTAATTTTGGTCAAATATGAGTATAATCTATAAAACAATTTTTTAAATTATAATTGAATTTAAATTCTTTTAATTCAATAAATTATTCAAATTAGGCATTTTATTTTTCAAACAATTTAAGAAATTAATTCCAATCAAACTGTACTATTACTGGGATTTATATGACATCAAACTAATACAGATAACATTTTCCTAATATCATGAATACGTGTTTACAACACTTGTATCTCGTAACTCCATGGCTACTACTACTGTGAAGCCATTAACAGTTGCCTTCAACCGCGGAGGCAACACCTAACGGCCTGTGGATTACAGCCAAAAGGGCAATTGGCCCTACTGTCAATGGCTTTCGTTAAGTAAAGGACCCTTGATGTTGTGTGTGTATGTGTGTGTGTATCTTCCATTGGCTTCCTTGAGCCATGTGCAAGAATCATATAATCAATTAATGCACGAGTGTATATAAATAACAAGGCCCCTTTATGGCTTTCTTTAAAGCCGAGAGATGTCATGGCCCGCAAGAACAATTCTTGCATTGGGCTGCCATGCCTGGGTAATTTGTATTACCCAGCACGCGCAGCAATGTCTTTTCTTTTTTATTTTTCTTTTGAAGTTTAACCAAAATCTAGGTGAAGAAAAATCTTATATTTATAATAATATCACATCAATGTATAATAATTAAAGATAATTAAATTATATTTAATAAATAAATTTAAATTTTGATACTATTATTAACAATTATAAAGATATTTATTAAACAAATATTAATAAAAATAAAAATTTGAAATTTGATTTTAAATAACAAATTAATTATTTGATAAATATAATTACAACTTAATTTAAAAAATAAAATTACTATTGAGATACTCTTTAATTTTTCTTCTTTTTCAAGTTTATTGGTAGGTTATTACAAATTACCACTATCTAAGCGTTTAACATCTAATGGTAATTCACACAAATAATTGAAAAAATATTCTCATAATTTAAACCTTTTTAATGAAGGATGCCGATAATCCTCGTATGCTAGGCATATAATAGTTAGTCATATAGTTGATATTAATAAAGAGTCTTACTCTTAAACCATATCATAGAGATTTATGTTAATTTCTAATAAATTGCACTTCAATTCTTGTAATTTTAAATATTATATATATATGACCTAATAAGTTTCTCAAATTTATTAATCAAGTTCAACTTGATTTCTATTTTATATTTTTTAATTATTCTTATATGTGTGACTCATTAAGAAAAATATTAGATAAATTAAATTTTTTTAATTTATCATTAATTCTTCAAGTAATTATTTCATATTCATATATCAAAATTAATATTTAATCATATATCATGAACACTTTTATATTAGGATTGCAAAAGTGGTTTAATTAATCCTTGTAGTATATAGTCTCTCTATGTAATTTAATTTTTTTATTATATCAAGATTCTAATTAGACATAAAGTATAAAAATAATTTCTACTTTTTATTATCTAATTATAGTAGTTCTTAAATATTCATATGATCAATAATTTCATGAATAATATTATAATTCCTTATGAATAATCATTTTATCTTACATAATAATTTTTTAAATTAATATTCATTCGAAACAAATGGAATATTTTTTTTCATGATTACTTTAGGATAAAAAATCTTTTATTGATCATTCAACTATCTCTATACAGTTCATAATATATCCAATGTTCACCTTTACAAGTAATCATTGATTAAGATAACCTAAAAGTAAGATCAAAGTATATTGATTTCTATATAAGATACTTTAGTAATTTTAAATCTAAATATCATTTACATGATAATCACATAAGAAATTTCTTTAACACATAAGTAATATTTCATTTAAGAATTCCTATATTAAATCAATTTAGTGAACTTATTTAACTACCAAGGACTCACGTATTTGTTTAATTTTCTTCATACTTTAATCTATGAGATCAATTGTTTTCTTCATAAAAAAAAAAAAATATATATATATATATATATATATAACATGTGTCAATCTTATAACTCAATTTATGTCTTATTTTTATGGTGTATCAACTAAGAATATTTAGAAATGATACTTAATCCAATTAGTATTTCATAATTATCATTTTATTATAATTACTTTTACAAAGTATATTTATTCTATAAATTTATTTTTAAAATTTATCAATAATCATATCATTATATAAACAATACTAAGAACAAAGAATGTCTTTAATTGACTAATGATATAGGTGAAATATCAAATATATATTCAAAGTAGTAACCAACACATTGGCTACTAAGACATACGCTAGCACATGGAATATCCAAAACACAATAGTTATGAAAGTGTTGGAAACAATCTACCTTGGGTTGAAATTTTGGTTTTTGGAGAAGAGAAAACAACTTTAACATCAAGTAAAATGCTTGATGTTAAGGGAAAACAAGCGACCAAGCCAAAAAAGAAGAAGAAAGCCACAAAAATTAACATCAGCAAGGTCTTGAAGGCATATCTCGCATGTAGATTTTCATACCATGTTGTCTACATTAATCCTAAAAATGGCATGCTTATGTACAATATCAATTTATACCATTTAATTTTTTTTTTCTTCAGTGGTCTCTTTATCTTTAATATGAGTAATTTTTACTTTGTAGTTATACAACTAAAATCAAATGAAAAGTTGATTGTATGAGCTTCCTTTTAAAGCACAGGGGCCATAATGGATGGGTAACCATAATTTCAACACCACATAGTTAAAACATGTTTGGTTCATATGTTATAATCTTAGAAATTATAAAAGGATAACTATTATAGACTTTCTCAGTTGACTTTTTTTATGTCAAAAGAGGCAAAATAAATAAATAAATAAATAATAATAAAAGGATGAGATTGGCATCTTAGTCTACCATTAAAGTGAACATTATTGGAGAATATAATTTTTGTTGATGTTAAAAGTCTACAATGCAAGAGTTAAAGAAAAAGTATCATCCAAGCCAATCAAATGCACACAATGTACAAGATGCTCAATGGCATTATTAGGAACAATATAATAGAATTTATGTTTTTTTGTATTTGGTTTGCTAAGGCATAGTCAACTTGCTTGTGATTGGGTTGATTTTTATTTTTGGTTGATGAATTCATATTAAGTAATATGTTTGATTTTTTTTTTTTCGTTGGATGGTTGTTAAAGCTATCATTTCATGTTGGGTAATGGAATTGTTTGGAATTCAAATGAGAGAATTCACAATTCAATTTTTCAATTAAATAACCATTCTTTTCATTTCACAAGATCAAAATACATTGCACCATTAGCCATTTCATGCTTTTTACATTTTCCTATAAAGGCAACACAAGGTAAACATCACACAACATATGATAACCAATTTATGCATCCCTAAGATCATTTGCATTTTCTTCATTTCAATAGTTTTCCTTAACTAACATTGGCAATTTCCAATTTAAGGAACATCACCTCATTAACCAAGTCCTTTTTGACATTGTCATTTCCACTTGAAGCAACTTGACTCATTGCATTGCATCTTTCAATTCCTTTCTTTAGGCTTTCAATTTATTACCTTTGTGATTTAACTATCTCTTTTGTGGAATAAAAAAATTAACTATTTTCCCAAATCAATATCCTTTGCATGCAAACCTATGTATAAGTCAGGCACATATTATTGAATAATTTTTGTTTCATTAAATTACACAAATAACAAACCATTTAGAAAAAAAAAATTACACTTGGAAGTTAGGGTAAGACCAGAACCTTTTACCAAGATTTCTAACAATACATAACTGCAAAATCGAGTAATTCTCCACAATTGCATTGAATTGGCTTGTTGTTTCTACTACCACCGTGCTCTCTCACTAACCCATAAGACCTAGATGAGTAGGTTGGCATTTCTATATGCAAGTTTAAGGTCTTAAGAGAAACAACAAATACTATGCAAAAAATGATGAAGTAGATTAAATCTAGACAAAGCTGTAAGAATCTAGACCAATGTCAATTCAAGAGAGAGGCTATTACAATGAGAGCAAGAAATTTCATACAAATCAAGAGAAAGGGTGAAATGTAAGAGAAATGATGATGAAAGAGATGATTTTATTTGAGCAAAGATCAAAGAAAAATGAGATCGAGAACTATTCTAATTAGGGAAAGAAATTCCAAAAGCAGCTAAAATGTGGTGGGGTAAGGTTTTGATGAAAGTGACATAATATATGCATTATTATATTTTTTTTCCTTTCCAAAATTTTGTCATCTCGTAAAGAAATTTTCAATAAATTAAAAAGGGAAAGAAAAAATGTCACGTCAATTTAACTGAATGATATGGCATCTAACTAAGCTATGCAACATTGACATGGTGAGGGAGTGATTGACACATCGAAGGAGTTAACAGCCAGATGACGAAAAAGGGCCAAATTAATAGACAGAAAAAATGTAAAGGATCAATGTAAAAGAAAAAAAAAAACATGGTGGATATACCTTAAAAAACACGAAAACATGGAGGGCCAATTGAGACTTTTCATCTTGTTAGTAGTAAAATTTTAGCCCTATCTTACCTTTAAAACAAGATATTTTTGATGTATGTTCTAAAACTTATGAAGTTTTAAGAATTTTTCACGATGTCATTTACACTTTATTAGGTGTATATTATCTCAATATGCATTTTGTTATGATGGAATTTGTTAATATTGCTGACATGTTTAATGGGAATGAATAAAATGCTGATTTGATTGTTCCAATTGCGACTATAAAGGAAAAAATTTTAGTTTATTTTGCAAATACTCTTGTGATTGCTTTAATAGTTACTATTTTTGATCCACATGTTAGATTAAATGGTTCGATATCTTATTTAACTACTTATTATGACTTTTTGCATTTAATTGATAAACATGATGTTTCCATTATAGTTTCATATGTTAAATACATATTGTAGAAACCTATAATGAATATTGTAGTTTATATTTTCTTCTCATTTCCCAACAAGAAACAATTGTCAAGCAATTTTACTTCAAATTTAAAAGAAGCCAAGAATTTCAATCTCAACTAGTGAGCTTGATAATTATTTAGCTTCTTTCACTTTTAATGAAATAGGTGATGAACAATTTGATATTTTAAAGTAATAGTTATAATATCTAATTATATGTCTAATTTCCTTACTCATTGCCAAACATATTTTTGGAGCCCCCATCTCAATAGTTACTATTAAGTAGACATTCAATGTTAGAGGTAACAATTTTGATGAAATTTGCTCAAGTTTGTCATCAAAATCATTAGAGGCACAAACGTGCCTTGATGATAATGATTGGTCAAGGGCAAAGCTACGACTATAAGAAAATGTTAACGATACCTACAATGAAGATTTATTCTTTGCAATTGGAGGAATTGCCACCACCAAAATGAGTCGAGCAATCGAAAGTGATTGCACCTAATGCACACAATAAGTAAAAAGTGGCCGGTAAGAGAACCACACGTGATATCTCAAAAAGAAAAGTAAACAACTTAATTAAAACTTAATAACTTCAAGTACTTTGTTTATTTAAAACTTTTCATCAATTTAATTAAAATTTTAAATTTTTGTTTAAAGAAAGGCAAAAAATCAAATAGAACTAAGTTGAATTACCTTGAATTGGAATCGATTCTGGACCGAATGGTAGAAGTAAAATTAAAATTAGTCCAAAATCAAAACTTTTGATTAGTTAAAGTATTTTCTAATTTAATTCACTAAAAAAGTAAATTAATTTAACTCAATATTATATGTGAAAAGGAAACAAAAATTTTCAGTAAGCTCATATAAAATAATAAAAAAAAAGATTGATATATATATTTATTTAAAATCTAGTGCATATTAATAAATATATTTTAATATTTTAACAATAATAATTTAATAATTTTAAATTTTTATTATAATAATTATAGACAACTGTTAATCTAAGAAGGTGAAAATCGTCAAGGCAGCTGACATGTAAAAAAATTTTAGATGGACTAAAGAGAGATAATGATGTGGCATTGTATGGGATAAAAAGGGATTAAGCCAAGTTAAAAAACGTAACTAAAGCTCAAATTATAATTAAACATTATAATTATAATTAACTTTATTGTTTTGAGAGGATCCATAAAGAGAACCCGAAACACAAGCTTTCCTTTTCCAAGATCAAATGTTAAACCCTAAACATGAAATCAAGTTAAAACCCCAATATGCATGAAGACACAAATATAGAAATTAATTCCTTGTGAGCTGCAAAATCTTCCCTCTTCCCAAAATCATTCCAAAAACGAGAATTTCAAAAAGAAAAGTCAATTACCAAAACCTTGAATCTCAAATATCAAACAACCATAGAAAAAAAAAAATTAAGATCAAACCAACAACTATTGGAGATTGAAACCCCTTGTTTTTTTTTTTAATTTTTGTTTCCTTCTACAAAAAGAAGGGAATAAGAAAATCAACAAAAAAAAACAAAAAATTAAAAAAAAAAAAATCCTGTGTCGCTTCTTCTTTCGCGAGCCGCCGCTCCTACACTGAGCGAAACATGCACCGATGGAGTCACCGTCCTCTCCCCCGCCACTTCCTATCATCAATGCAATCCGTCAATGTCAACCGCCTCTCTCACAAGAGCGACAACAACTTGTTTAATGTTGTTAGAAGGTTGAACAGTATTAATTTACTTTTCTTACTTTTTTTTTTTTAATTCCACTAAATTTATTTTTGAGAAAAAAAAATTAAAAAAGAAAAAGACAAGTCCAAGGAAAATGAACTTTTAAGTTTATTGTTTACTTAACTTTTTAGTTTGATTTTTCATTAAATTTTCTGTCAAATTTTACTTAATTTTGTTTTTATCAAATTATAACATATAAATTGAATGAATAATTATTATTGAACTTAAAATATGCTTGGACCTGGTCCATTCACTTTTACTTCTATGTGACTATGTGAAGCCACCACCTCATCTTTTTATTTTTAGTACAACTAAACATTTGTTATATGTCAACATGATACGTCAATTACTTTAACAATTTTCGTTTACTTAAGTCAATGATTAACTAAAATGGTTAAAATATATATTTTAAAATTACTAAATTCTTTTTTTAAAAAGTTAAAATATATTTATTAAAATACAAAAAAACTTCAAATAAATTTATACATTAACTCAATAAAAAAAAGACTAATAAAATAAATTAATCTAGCTCAAAATCATGTTTACTATACTCACAAAAATAGTAAATATAAGGAGCACCGTTCGCCCAACCGCGAACACTTCAATTAGAGTTCAACTTCACCCCTCACTGTAACTGGTTCGCAGTCAAGTCTAATTCCTGAACATTTATTCTTTCCGAGTCTTTCAATTGTCTCCGTTTCTTATAGATTAATCTAGTTCTAATAAAGAAGATTACACCGCAGCATGCCAACAATTAGTTTGACAACATATAATCCCTGAGCCTTCCTATCAAGCATCTTCATTTCACTAAAGATTATTTGAGGGTTCTATGATGTGAAAATCTGGCATTGCATTATAAAACTTCCTCAAACATTTCATAATTTTCCCAATAAAAAATTTTCCTGTACCCAAGTTTCTTGAACGAACGACCTCTTAGATCTAGAGGCAGAAAAGTTTCGACAGAGAAGCTGTTCGACTGATTAGTGCATTACTTTAGAGGCAGCTTTAAAAAATGCAAACTTCTAGTTTCGAGGAAGCTCTTTTGATTGGATGTGTTACTAAGGATCCTAACTAGATTTAAACACAAAAGTCAATTTGCTCTTGATCTGTACAACAGCTTATTGCCTAGAATGCACCTCAGCTTGAAATGTCGGGCTCATTTTCAGCATCCTTTTAGCCAGGTTGCGAATGTCATCTCTGCTGGATTCAACCGAAATACGCACGAGTTCATGAATGCCTCCCCCAGCTATGAAGTCTCTCACATTCTCCTCTGCAATGGGAGTATGCTATAAATCAGCTTATACTAGTCTCAGAAAATATGAAAGTATAAGATAGATTTATCATTAACTTCAAGGGACTATGCATCTTTAAACCCCAATTATTCCATGTTGGTTCAAGTTCAACGAACAGTTTACCATTTTGTGCCAAATGACAAAGAGCAAGCTCAACATGGCGTCGTGTTGAGGCTGAAGCAGTGTCAGCATTGGCAACCAACCATTCAAGAGCACCTTCTTCCACTAGCAGTGAATGGCCTTTTCTACGTCCTGCAGCAGTTATGGTTTGTCACAACCATGACAATTAGAGAAGACTAGGATGTAATCGTGTTTATTAAAGACCTCGAAACCTTGAATAATTGCCCGGGATTCACATTTAGCAAAATTAGCCATCCCTCGTGCAACCTGTGCAATGACTTCACTATTTGCAAATCTAGCCATTCCTACGAGTGCCTTGATGCCTCCATCTTCCTTCAGCATCATGTGTAAGCTTTCTGTCAGCAAACCAACATTCTATGTAAGCATAAAAAATATTCCATCCGGCGATGATAAGACAGTAAAAAAATTCCATCTTGTTCAATGTGACTTATGATGTAAGGAAAATATAAGTGCCTAACCTTATGTCTAATGCTAATCAGTAGTGTATGGTGGGTGTCAGAGTTTAACATTAATCCACTCTTGGACCTTACCCAAAAACTTAATTGTGAATTTCTAGAGCCCAAAAGAGTTTTGTTTGTTCACGCTTTCAACCTAAGAGAGCTGGCATTCCGCGTGAAGGGGTATGCTAGAATTAAATATATGATCCATTATGGGGCCTCACCCAAAACTTTTGGGTAGAGTGGTTTCTTGACAAGGGATTAGTGTCATGTGCTATCTTTAACATGTAGCAATGTGTCATGCATAAGGAAATTTATAAAGTGACCGCAAAACCACCTTCAACTTACCATTCCCACATAAATTAGCAAGTGCACCAGCTACCATTCTTAGAGTTTGTGGATCATCCGTTTTTGATGCTGTCTTTGCTAGTAGCCGTGCACCTCCCTTGCTCATTATTAACCCTTGATTCATCTCTGCAAGGATTTATAGCAATGTGATCATTATGTCATTTTATATTTAACCACTAGGCACCAATTGAAGCAAAGATGAGAAAGTGGCATTTGCATTGGTTTGAACACATCCAATGATAAACCTACAAATTCTCCAATCATGAGGGGTGACCAAATCAAGGTGGATGGTGAGAGGAGAGGAAGGGGCAACCTAAATTGCCATAAGAATCTTTAGTTAGGAAGGATTTAAAACAATTATATTTCTTAGTAAACTCAATCCATAATAGAATAGAATGACAAAGAAGGTTCATGTTGCTGATTCCAATTATATTAAAGATTAAGACTTTGCAGTTGATGTTGTAACATTTCTAACTAGTAAACCATATAAACTAGAAAGGACTGAATATTACCATTCATAGCCAAATTAGCAATGGCCCCTGAAGCCACTCTAAGTATGGTTGTATTTTGGGATGATTTTAACAGCATGAGCAATGCATCTAAACCTCCATCCTCCACAATCTTTTCTTGATTAGTATCTGAAAATACATAAAACTTTGGCTCCAATTTAGAAATAACAACCTTGTTTATCAACAATTTTACCCAAACAGAAGGAATTTTTGAGTAGGAGGCCCATTTGCGGCCATCCCAATTGAAAGAGTGTGTGCTTTCGATAGAATTGCTGTCCTACAATAAGCAAAACAGAAACATACCTTCAGCAGCAAGATTAGCAATCACCTTCACGGCATGGATTTGGACATCAGAGTCTTGAGATGCTAACAATTGTAATATCTTCTGAAGCCCCACTGAGTTTGAGACAGGAACAAACTTATAAACCAAGAAATCATCCCAAGTCAGATCTGAATAAACAAAGTTGGTAATCGATAACATACCTTCTTCACAAATTTTTGCAATTGTTGCCCTCTGACCAGACAGTGTCTCCCTTGACGTGTTTGGCTTGTTTAATTCCACTGGGCTCCCAGGTGTCGAAGATCCTTGACTTATATTCTCCTTTTTATCATGGAAAAAGTATACAAATAAGAGTAAATGACTAAAAACAGAATTGCAAGAAAAAGGATGGTAATCAACCTTGAACTCGCTGTGGTTTTCAGGTGCTATCTTCTTTCTTTTCAACAACTCATGTTCAATCCTCTTCCTCTGCTTTTCTTCAACTAATAGTCTTTGCTTCAAATCACAAAGTTCTTCCTTTAGTAGTGCCTTCATACAAGTTTTTGAGAATTACCCTCATGGTTAGTACAAACTCAAGTGTGATCATGACTCAAAACATTGATTCAAATTTCCAAAAAATTATGACCCACTTAAATTGATAATCACAGCTTGGAAATAAACCACACCATAAGTGAAACTTACTTTCTCTTCTAACAAATCCTTATTGTCTGACTTCAGGGATTGTAATTCAGTTTGAGTACTTTCCTGTTGCAGATACATGTCTTGTAACTTCACCTTCAGTTCATCAATCTCTGTCATCTCCTGCAAGAGATGGCAAACACATGATCTCCACGGAATTCTAAAGATCATCAATAAAATAAATAATGTAAGATAACAGCACCAAGAGTTGATTATTCAAGCACAAAAATAAAATCAAAATAGCAATCTATTTGTACATACAAGGACATTTAGGCATTGCAGCTTCATGGTCACCTATGAATATCACAAATATGAATGTCTATATTGATAATGATAAGCAGTATTAACACAGACAACAAGAAGCAACACAAAGCTAAAGTCGAAGCAGGCTTTTACCTATTTATACGACAATTACACTACAGCAGGAATAGAGAACAATCATTCTGATTCACAATATCGACCCCCTCCCTGCCAAACTACCTCATACTCAAATCTGGGAGGCCAAGTATAACAATGTGGCCTAAAAAAATCCACCAAAAATAGCAATAAAAAAAAAAAAAAAACAGAGAGAGAGAGTTTTCACATTTTAATTCAACACTTAGGTCATTTTTGTCATGGTTTTCTTTGCAATATAAAAAAAGGCGCAAGTTTTCCTTTGACCAATACATACGTCTGCATGACCTTAGGGCCTTTGACAGTAGGTGACATCCTGGTCAAGGGGCCATACTGTTGAAAGATGAGAAGGGAAGAATGAAGCAGTGATCAATGGTGAGAAAGCTGGGAATCAAAACTACATTATTCATGAATTAGCAAAAATTGACTTAAGAAAGGTGACGAGATCCATAAAAGCGTTAATGCATAAAAAACTTTTAAAAATTTATTGAACATTCAAGAAAAATCAATGAGACGTTTCAAAATTAAAAAAATGAAAAAAACACTTAATAAATTGATTGAAAAAGTTTGAATTGAAAAAATTAATTCAAATTTGAAGGACAACAAAATATACCTTAATGTATACCAAAATTTTATTAATGGTATAAATATACTGAATAAGTCTGTGTTATGTTATTGTTAGGCTTTCTATAATAATTTCTAAAAATTTGAAGTAAATTAATTATTAATCTATTTAGAAAACTTGTTTTTATTTTTAAACTTATTAATTCAACTTATAAATATATTTAATTTTATTGTTAGAAAAGGAAGATTATTAGATAAAATAAAAATAAAAACTTTCTCATTTGTTTATTTCTAAAATTAAAGAATTTATCAAAAATTCACTTTTTTTTGTAGCATTCAACTCAATTTATTACTCTTAAGTTTTTACGTTTCTAAAATGTAACATTCATATTCTTCTTTCAGACCATTTATTTGACTTTTTATAGTTTAGGATTAAGGTCATTTACATCTTATAAATCTAGTTTGACTCTTTTTGGGTTCAATATACAATTGTATTATAAGTTTTTTAGCTAAATCTAACAAAATTCACATCAATTAGTATTAAAATATAACTCTAAATTAGGCTAGATCAATTAATTATTTAATTTGCTATTTTGAGTTTTATTTATTTTTTATTTGATTTGTCTATTCAGTGTATTACTATACAAACACACTAATTTACCCATCAAAAAGCATTCTTTTCAATTTTGTTTGTTATCTTTAAGTGTTCTATTTGTATTTTGTGCTTAGCTATTGAATTTGAATAAATGAAACTAAATGGTTTAATCAAACTACCCATAATAATGACCTAACTTTCTAATTTGACTTTGATTTTACTTTTTTTTTTTTGTTTTATTATTCAAGTTTATTCTCCAAATTTAACTCTTTAACTTATTTTCTTTAAATATAGTTCATTAAATTCATTTTCCTTAATATCCCTTTTCTGTTTTCTAACTTTTTATTTTTCATTGGTTTAATTCTGCCTTATTTATTTTATTCTATGAGACAAGTCCATTCAAAATTAATTCTCTTAATTTAACTTATTTAGTTATTTAAAGAATTGAAATGGAAAATTTGAGTGGTAAAAATTAAAAGTGTAAACATATATTGAAAAAAAGAATTTAAAGAGTGTAAATACGAAAATATATAATACCATCTTTTGAGTAAAATACATGATGAAGTGTTTTGTGAAATATCCTAACTATTTATAAAGATAAAGGTGTAGTTAAGGAGGGAGATAGTGATGTGTCATTTATAATTAGAATTATGCAATAACAATTTAAACATATGAATACTACATTTGTTGATATGAAAGATAAAACAGAAGAACAAGGTAATACAATAACGGTATTGCAAAGGAGACATGAGAGCTTTAATGTGAGAAGGTAGGAGAGACAATATTATGGCTATGAAGATAATGAATTTAATGATTTAGTTACTTTGATTAGAATTGTCGATAATATAAGTAATTGAAAAAATTTTAGAAGATAAGACACTTATAAATGTGATTTTGGTAACATTAAAATTAAAATTTCTCCATTTTAAAGAAAAAAAAAAAACCTTAACCTTACTTAAAATGAGAAAAGAAAGTTGAGTTAGTTTTTAGCAACCATAACTACCATAACTACTCCAAAGAGAAAAAGGTTAAACTTACTGTCATTAAATTTACTAATTATATTATTATTTGGTAAAATCAACTTATTTTAAGTTGGAGAAAGAATTTTAAAAAGTTTATTAATACATGAAAAGAGATGATAATTATCATGAAAAAGAAGTTTATCCATAATTAGTATTATAGAAATTTATACCAAAAGTTATAAAGACTTGCTTAAAACACCAAAAGTATAAAAAAGATGTAAATTATTATGATTTGAATTAATGTGGAGGAGAATAAAGAAGCAATATAGCTTGATTCTTGTAAAAGCTAAGTAAAGGCATCAACAATATAGTTGAATTACAATATTATATGGAGTTGGATGATATAATGCACATGAGAATAAAAGTTGAGAGGTAACTTAAATGGAAACATAAAACCAAATCTTATAAGAATAAAAAAATGAGTTCTAGTAAAGAGAAAAATAATTTTAATTTTCAATTTAGTAAAAATAAAAATATTAAATATTTTAAGTATTTAAGAAGACATATTACATCTCAATATCTAAATAAGTATACTATAATGTTGAAAGGCAATGGTAATATTAAAACCAAAAATGAGTTTGATGATGACTTCATTCCATTTTCCATCATTAGAGAATGTAAGTGATGGAGAAAAATACCTAATTGAAAGAGATATGTTAATAGTTAGACAAATATTGAGTGTACAAACCAAGGATAATTATAAATTACAAAGAAATAAAATATTTCATACAAGATGTCATATCAAAAATAAAATATATAGTGTTTATTAATAGGAGTAGTTGTACAAATGTAATTAGTACTACTCTACTAAAAAACACTTAGTTTATCTACTATGAAATATTTTAAACCATATAAATTTTAATAATTAAATGAATATGGAAAAGTTAAGATAAATAAATAAGTATTAATATTGTTTATTATGGGAAGATATATTGATGAGATCTTATATGATATTATACCTATGCATACTAAAAATATTTTGTTGGAAAGATCATAATAATATGATTAGTGTATAATGCATAATGAGTTTAAAAATAAATACTCTTTTGTAATAATGATAAACCTATTACTCATGTACTTTTGATATCTCAGTAAATTTATAAAAAACAATTAAGAATTAAAAGAGAGAAAAAATGAAGTTGAGGTTAAGAGGAGAAAAAAGAGAAAGAAAGACGAGAAAAGAGATGAGATCAAGAGATAAAAAGTGCAAGAGAGAAAACTAATACTTTGTATACAAAAAAAAATGATGTTAAAAAGAGTTTTCTATTCAAAATAACTTATAATTGTATTTTTACACAACAAAACTTATTTTAATATTGACAAACTTAATCTCTCTTTGCCTATTGTTATATCTTTTTTGCATGAATTTGTTGATTTTTTGCCAAAGAACCAACTGGTTTACCACTTTTAAAGGTATAGAACATCAAATTGAATTCATCCCTAGCGCAACAATTCCAAATCGTTCAATCTATCAAAGTAATCCTAGAAAGACAAAAGAATATGCGAAGAAAAATATGAGTCTATATGCAATTTTAGTGTTATTTGGAAGATGTACTTTGACTATTAAGAGATTAATAAAATCATTATAAAGTATTTTGTTCTCATATATAGACTAAATGACATGTTAGATTAATTGTATAGCTTATGTGTCTTCTTTAAAATTAATTTGAAAAGTAAATATAACCAAATTAGAATGAGAAAGAGAGAGAAATGAGTGAAAAATAAATTTTAAAACTAAATATAATTTGTATAAATGATTTATTATGTCATTTTTATCTCACTAATACACTAAAAACTTTTATAAGATTGATGAATCATATTTTACGTGTATTTATTGATAAATTTGTAATTTGTGTATTCTAATGATATTTTAATTTATAGCAAAAATTTATATTAATATCTTGATCATTTACATTTTGTTATAAATATTTTACATTCTAAGAAATTATATGTTAATTTTAAAAAATATTTTTTTTATATTAATCAAATCATATTTCTTAATTATATTTAGAATATTATGAGTTGACAAGAAAAAGGTTAAGACAATTCATAATTAGCCTTTACCCAACTAATGTGTGTAGTTTTCATATTCTAGTTAGTTTTTAAAGACACTTTATTAGGAATTTTAGCACTATTATTGCACCACCAAGTAAAGTTGTTAAAAGGAGAATGGATTTTAAATGAGGTAATAATAAAGACAATACTTTTAATTTAATTAAGAAAAAATTAAATTCTATACTCTTTATTTGTTTTACCTAATTTTGCTAAAATTTTTTAAATTAAGTGTGATACTCCAAGTATTAGTATTAAAATTGTTTTAATGCAAAAAGAGTAACTAATTGTTTATTTCAATGAAAAGTTAAGTAGAGTAACCTTTAATTATCCTATTTATAATAAAAAGATATATGTTTTAATATGAGTTTTAAAGATATGACAACATTACTTTTTACTTAAGAATTTTGTTATCCATATTAATTACAAATTCTTAAAATACTTGAATAGATAAAGAAAGTTAAATAAAAAACATACTACATAAGTTAAATTCATTAAGACCTTTTTATACATTATTAAATATAAATTAAATAAGAAAAATATGATAACTAATATATTATCTTACAAGTATACCATTATTTTTACACTTAGTGTGAAATGTTAGAATTTAAATATATTAAAAATTTATATATAAAAAATCTAAAACTTTACTTATCTGTATAAGACATATGAAAAGTCAATTTATGGAAAATTTTATAAACATGGACATTTCTTATTTAAGATAAATCATTTATATGTACCTATAAACTTTTTAAGAGTGTTGGTCGTGAGAAAAACATATAAGAATAGTTTAATTGGTTATTTTGAAATTAAGAAAACCCTACCAATATTTCTTTTAACCACACATTAAATGAGATGTTGAAAGAGTGTGTGAAAAATGCATAACATATAAACAAATTAAATTTAAAATTTTACCCTATGACTTATTCACTCCTTCATCTATACCTAGTTAACACTAGGTTAATTTATATATAAATTTTATACTAAAATTGCCATAATCAAAAAAGATAAGAATTCTATATTTGTTATTATTAATAAATTTTTCAACATGATACACTTCATCTGATGTTATAAAAATGGTAATGCAAATAACGTGACTAAATTATTTTTTAAAAAGATAGTATGTTTGCATAGTATGCCTTTGAGAATTATTTCATACTCAAATATAAAGTTGTTGAACTACTTTTGTGAAATTTTATAGGAGTAAGTTAGGTATTAAATTATTATTCTCAACTACTTGTCATCCATAAATAGATAGGTAAACCAAAGTAGTTAATCGAATTCTTTCTATTTTATTACGTACTATTATTTAAATAAATTTGAAAATATGAAAAAATTGTGTTACATATAAAATTTACATATAATAAAAGTATTCATTCTATTTCTAATTACTTTTTATTTGAAATTGTATATGATTTTGATCTTTTACTTTTTTAGATTTAATGTATTTACCTATTAATGAGCATACTAATTTAAACAGTAAATGCAAGACCAAAATAGTAAAAAAAATTACATAAGGTGTCATATCAAATTACAAAATGAATTGAAAAACATGCATATGATACCAATAATGAGTAAAAGAAAGTGATGTTTGAACTTAGTAAATGTACCCAACTTAAAGACATTTAAAATTAAAACTTAGAGGAAATTATTTGTTTCAAGTGGTGTTATAATTAATAATAATGCCAATAAGTTGGATCTTTCTGGTGAATATAACATTTAATATTTCTCCTTTTAATGTAAATGATAATTCAAGAATGAATCCTCTCAAGGAAGGGAAAAATTATGAAATTTATGCAGTCATCAATGTATGAAGAATTTTTAAAGATTCATTGAACATTCAAAAGTGGTCAAAAACACGTTTAAAAAATAAAATAATAAAAGAGGCACTTAATGAGTTAATTGAAAAATTTTTAGCCAAAGAAACTAATTCAAGTTTAAAAGGCAATAAAACGTATCTTAACACAAGTCAAGATTTTATTAATTATATAAGTGTACTAAATGGATCTATGTGTTAAGTAATTGTAAGAGTTTTTCTAGTGAGTATAATAGTTAATATTTATGATATTTATTTTTTTGATGCAAGTGATATTCGAGAACAAATCATTTTGAAAAGAGGGAAAATTATGAAATCCATACAAGACACGATATATAGAGAACTTCTAAAAATCCATTAAGTATTTAATAAGGATCAGTAATATATTTAAGAGAAAAAGATGAAAGATGTACTTAGTAAACTGATTGAAGAAATTTGACCCAAAAAGCTGCAAATTGATTGAAGAAGTTTGACCTAAAAAGCTAATTTAAACTCGAAATACAACAAAACATACCTTAATACGAGTTGAGACTTTATTAATTATATAAGTATATTGATTGAACCCATGTATTAAGTGATTATAGAGATTTCTACAACAATCTATAAAAAATAAAAGTAGATTTGTTATCAAACTATTTAAAAAGTGTCACATAAATCTACTAATTTAACCTATAAGTAACCTTTAAGTAACCTTAATTTTATTATTAAAGAGATCAGATCATTAAACAAAATAAAAGTAATAATTTTTTCTTTTATTTCTTTCAAAAACTAAAAGACTTATTAACATTTAACTTTTTTTATGACATTCAACAGAACTTTTAACTATCAAGTTTATTCTTTCTTAAGAGTTTAACATTCATATTCTTTTTTTCATATCATTGGTTTAACTTCTTCAAGTTGAAGATGAGAGTCATTTACATCTTATAAATCTAAGTTGACTTTTCTTAATATACAATGGGTTTTTAATTACTTCTAATGGAGTTCACATCAAAAGGTCTCAAATTGGATTCTTGTGTACATAGCCTTAAGTTAGGATACATTAGCACGAGTGTGTTGAGAAAATACACTAAAGATAAGACCATTTATGAAGATATAGCATGCTTATACCAAAGGTTAAAAGAAATTTCTTTTGTTAAAACTACAACCCACGTAAAAGTATATGAATTTTCCTTTAAAAACTAGCATCAAACTAATCTTATTTATTTCAATCTTCCATTCAGATATATGATCAGATATGTGATGCTTAAAAGAAATTTTTGCACAAAATGGGATAGGAATTGATAAAATATATAAATTGAACTATTAGGAAATAGCTCTTGTAGAGAGCTAAAAAGCTTTAAGCATAGTTAAACTTAAAGCCCCTTTTCTAGTGCAAAGGAATTTAAGAATAATGTGTGATTAGAATACCAAATCCATCAAGAAAACAAAACCTTAGCAATAACAACATGCTAAAGAGCTCTTATTAGTATTTTTAAGTAGACCTTAAATGTCAATATTTTATTCATCATAACTAGACTCCAGAAAAAATTTACCTGCTGATCACTTGGAAGCTTTTTCGCTAGATATAATTGTTCTTGGGCTCCTCCAAAACAGGCATGCTCATCCTCCATTTGCTTAATTAGTTCTCTTATTTTCTTTTCATACATTTTTGTGTTATCCACAAGTGCTTTTTGATACGTAGAATTTTCCACCTCAAGTTTCTGCTAGCAACAAAAAACAATTTCAGGCTTGTTTTTATGTTGAAAGTTTTTATGGCAATGCTCCAATGAAATAAAAATGCCTCCCCATTCATGGAAGAAAAATTAATAATCTCAACAAAACCATGGTAATAATATCAATGTATCATCTAAAGGAACCTTAAAAATTAAGTTCTTAAAAGCCTTGACATTACATAATTAGTAGAAGAGAAAACAATAAAAATTTCAAATGCAGAATCAAATAAGGAAACATGGATAACTGAACTAAAATCAAAGACAGGGAAGAAAAGATGGAAACGCTTTTTGAATTCCTCAAATCGCCAACCTGGATTGACTTTTGGCAATTGCTTAGGAGCTTCTCCATTGAAACTAACTGTTCTTGGACACTTCCAATATAAGCACGTTCATCTTCTAGCTCCTTATTTAGCTCAGCTACTTTTTTCTCATACAAATGATTGGTATCTACAAGTGCTTTCTGATATGCAGAATGTTCTAACTCCTGTTGCTTCTGCCAACAGAAACTGCATCAGAGTTGTTCCAATCTTCATGAAATTTGTGACAAGATGAACCATTTTGTCAAAATTTGAGTTGATAATAAATATGTATGAGAAGAAAACATGAAAACATGCATGGCAGGCAAACAAGAACACTTAATTCTGTTTAAGAAATCAAAAGCTGAAAATCAAGATAGAGAGTATAAAGCAGCTAAATCAATAAGTTAATAACCTCAATAGACTTTTGATTATCGCTCAAGAGTTTCTTCATCAAAGTTATTTCTTCCTCTGTACTTTCTCGACAAGCTTGCTCATCTTCTGACTGCTTAATTAATTCTGATATTTTCTTTTCATACATCTGTGTGGTTTCAGCGAGCACTTTCTGATACATAGAATTCTCAAGTTGGTGTTGCTCCTAAAAAGAAAAACAGCAGCATTTGTGCTTAATTCTAGTGGCTCGACAAAGAAAGAAATAAATGTTTTTGGCATTAGTTGTCTTCAAGTATCTTATTACAGCATAGGTACAAAGGCTTGAACTATGCTGTCAAGTAACAAATTTACTTGAAAGTAGTTATAAAGAAAACAAAAAGAATGTATGCAAAGCAACATATCTATTCATATCCCCATTGAATTCATCCAATTTGGGGGGTGGGCACAAGCTTGAGCTAGTCTTGCAATCTAATTAAAAATCAACTTGGATTGAATTCCCCTCTCCCCACGCCCAAACAAAGAAAAAATACAGACATCAGCTTATAGGGAATGGACTACTGACTACCTGGACACAAAAAGAAAAAGTTTAATGGCATTTCAGGAGGGAAGTAAAGATCACTGCAGCATAAACAAGCCCTTTTTGCAGCCAGAAAGCAGCTCTTGCTTAGTTTGGTCAAAGTATTTGAAGGGACATGTCATTCAGCTTATTGGTCAAGGCTCACCTTGACTGCATCAGCAAGTAGTAGCTGCTCATCGCGGTGCTAGATGCCAAGTATGCATTGATAACTCTTATTTCACTTGTTAAAAAGCAGACTCAGACAATAGATCTCAAATGTAGTGGCATAGGTTGATAATTGAAAATTAATCTAGGCAAGCAAGGTCCAATTCTGTCTCAAAGATGTAAATGCCAGGCTGCTTTTTAAAGCTCATTTCCGACCATGAAAGCTTGTCATGCATTATTTCATTCTGACATTTGTGATGATCCAATTTGGTTGAAATATCCTTCATCTCCAGACTCAGATGAGAATTTTCCTTCTCTAGTAACTGGAAGCCATTAGAAGACATTAAGACATAGTGGGATACAAGTATTGAATATCATGAACAATTAAAAACTATCTAATCACTTCAAATACAATTGAGTACAGGATAATCTTAGCACAAAACCTAGGCACTAAGAACTGTTAATCAAGATTCCCTGGAAACAAATATGATATACAAGCAGAAGAGCCAATTACCTCAGACCTTGTGACAAGATTCCTTTTTTCTTCAGCAAAAAGCTCTTGACTTTCTTTAAGCTTTTTTTTTAATTCATAATTTTCAATATCTCTCAATTTATGTAGCCTTTCTATTTCTGCAGTGAGATGGTCCACTTGAGTCTCTAGCGTCCGAGAGAGACTTTCATAGTCAAATTCTTCTTTAAGCTTAACCACATTTACTATTCTCATTGCCTGCAAGGACCAACTCATTCCATTAGGCTGACTGGTTAAAAACCCTCATCCAATTGAAGCCACAATGTATATGCACCATTTCAAGCATAAGAAGAAACATGTGAAATAAAAATCATCAGCAACTTGGCAATAGCAAAATTATTTTTCATTCCATGCAATCCAAGAAAAAATCTAGCTATTCTATTGGCAGACTCAAGCTCAACTCCACTCCTGGACGAACTAGCACTCAACTGCAGTATATTCTGTATTTGAAAGAATCCACACTGTTATCAGATATGTTAGCCTTGACACGGAAGTTATTAACTCCATTTAGTTAACAAAACAGTCTATCCCCTTCAGTAAAAGCTAGAACAGCAAGAACAACACAATTTCATTTTCATCCACAATAATCAGCACAGTTACTTAAACATGAAACATTGCATATAACTGAAACTCAATGGAAGAAGGGCAAGGCATGCTTCTTAAAAATTATTACTGAAAATTTGGATTCTCCCACTGATTTGCAATGAAACAAATTCATCCTAAAAACAGGTACTTAAATCAATCAGGTGTCAATCCCAGAGTAGTTAAACTCTACACACAGATGTTTCCTAAGTAATTCAGAACATAAGATGGATTGATTAAAAACTTTGGGATGCCCAGATCCAGGTACGATACTCACCACAGTCACTGAACTTTTAAATATGAGAGGAACTAAGACTATGAGAGAGTGAAAGAATTAATTAGTGACAAGTCACCATAAATTGCAACAATTTTCACGTTAGAATTCCTACATATCTTGTATCATAAGCTATTATGGCTCACCCGCTGACCAAACATGATTGTACTGGCAGTCTCTGCTTGGTGTCGTGCAGATGGCCCAATTGTTATTATGAGTGATGTCCTTGCAGAGCCTATACAATTGGAAGTAACTAAAGTTGCAATGAAAAAACTACATATAGGTTTTCATAGGTCTACCAAGGAATCAACTCTTTTGATAAATAAGAAAACTAAAGAGTGGTAAAGGTAACAACAGATGCTAGCTAGGCAGAAAAAGACTCATTCATATATCATGAAGAAATCTCTCAGTGACCACTCAAGACGTTGATATAAGGTAAGAAAGTATTGTGGGCTTTCACAAATAAGCACTGCTACTAAAAGTTAATGAAGTGACCTCCAAATGAATCACGCAACAATCTAGTCAGCTTAGAGTCCCGTGTGGGTATATGCGGACAGTTCTCAGCCAATGCATTGATACATTTGCCTAGAGAAGTGAGAGAAAGGTTAATAAACTTGGCCTCTTCAAGCAATTGACCTTCACTTCCTGCACCAAAATAAAACAACAATATTACTTCTTTCTGTTCTTAAACAAACCTATTAGGCTATTACTGTCGCTATGTTCACAAGAATTAGAGGACATTTGGCAAGTAGAAGGAAAGAGAGAAGGAGATGAAGAATAGGAGAAATTAAAGAAGAGGCAATATCATATTTTTGCAAATCATATCTTTGTTGGAATCTCTCAAGAATAAATTTATGAAAGTGAAAAACAAAGTCTAAAATGAAAGAGCAGCAGAAATGCCATAAATATATAGACATTAGCTGTGGGATGTATGATGTGATGGATATACCAGATTTGTCTAGTCTTTCAGATCCAGCAAGATCGACAACCAATAATTTGCTCTTTCCTACTCTAGGTATGCTATTGCTACCAGGGAAATCAATTGTCCTGTCTTTCTCTTGGGAAGTTATTTCATCTCCTAGCTTTTGATAAATGGGTCTTCGTACATACACCTGTAAGACCAACAAGGTTCAAGGATTTTGAGCTCGGGTAAGTGGGATGCATTATGGAAATATTTTATGCAACCTTCAAAGTACAAACACTGAAAAAGTTCTAAATACTATAACATGCCCACCATTAAGATTGCATGACTGCGTGAAGATTCCGTGTTCTGCTTTGTATTAGCTGCATGACGGTTTGCCTCTCCAATTTGCAGCAGCTCTATAAAATGATCAAGATTCTGAATTTTCACTACAGTAGCACGATGCAGTGATACTTCCCCGGTCCTTGCATCTTCATTAATAGGAATGTTAATCTTTTCGGGTGCAAGCAAATCTTGTATAGATTCCATATACAACTGGAGGAACAACATGAAGTAGACCGAAAAAGTGATTATCCATCAGAGAACTGGAATGACGATTCACTCTAAGTCTTTATGGCAAAAGAGGTTCTGGAGTTAGCATTATTTTTTTATCATTAGTAGTGATGAAATAACTCCTCATGACAGATTGAAATAGCTTCTAGCTTTAAGTTAGAAATTGCAAACCCAATGCAGAGAAAAGCTCTGTTGGACACAATCAGAACCCCCCCTGCCCACAGACTACACTTGGCTAAAAGAAAAACCAAGAAGAAAAACAGAGCCTACATTCTTGTGCAATATTTTCCAACTGAATAGCAGAAGACGTGTCTCGGAGCTATGTTTTGCATGTACCATCTTATATTGCAGGATGATGCCCCAAGACATGCAAATGTATTATAGAATTCATCATGATTTTCATTTTACTTGGGCCAATGTAAAACAGGACAAGGATTTTAGACTAAGTCAAGTCTTCACCACCTGTAGATAGGAGACTTCTATGCTGTCAAATGCAGCAGTTATATTGGCAATTAAATCCTCTAGTGCTCTAACCATGATACCACGCTCAGATGCATCATCCTTGCCCAGTCTGCCAACTGTATATGTTTTTCCAGTGCCCGTTTGGCCATAAGCCATAACTGTCCCATTATACCCATTCAATACGCTCTGCAAAAGCACATCAAAATTGAGAATATGCCATTAACATCCATTCAACTGGAGTAATTTCAATTTCTTCTGTTTGTATGAGAAATGTTGGAGGGACCAATTCCAGAGAGACCAACTTAAAATGTGTGCAGTCCACAATAGTCACTTGAACATGGTCAATTATTCACAAAACCACAAGTAGAAGAATTTAAAGAATGTGCATATATATCATATATGGACAAGGAACAAACTCTCCAATCCAATCTCGTAAGAAATTGTGCCATTGAAATCATCTTGCCTGTGTAATACTGAAACTAACAAGCTCCTTGATTACTTGCCTCTACAACAGGCTTTGCTACAGCTTCATAAACACGCTTTTGAGAGGCAGCATCTGTAAAAACTTCATCAAATCTATAAGATTCAGAATTCCAATTGTTTCGTCTCAGTTTCAACCGGTTCAACTGCAGAAAGGAAGAAACAAATTTATTAATCCAAAGTGCCCAGTAAACGCTATCGTCACAAAGCTATGCAGGTATGTCACAGGAAAAGAGGAAGCAATTTACTTGCAAGATCCATGACCACAAAACATTGAAATCAAGCATTCTGCAATCATCATAAGCAATTAAGAACGAAAAGATGCACTTTTGAGCTGCTATTGGTAACTAAAACTACCTCTGGCTGTAACTCAATGCAATCAGCAAAATCAGCATCTAAAATGAGATCTTCGTCATTTTTGGGCCGTATTCTGACAGCAACTCGCACCCTTCCAGGGTCTGTAGCAAGATCCAGACCAATAAATCGGGTAAAAATAAGACTATTTGCAGCTATAAACTTAACGGAATAATGGCAATTCCTTTTATTTTTTTTTCTCTCTCTTTGGAAATGCAAGAACATTTTGCATATGTGCCCTGCACAAAAGTCCTCACTTGCATGAAACTGAGGAAAAGCTCTTTGTGAATTAGTCAATGCAACAGTTAAGGAGATTTATTTGTGACAAAAACTGCTTTCGCAAAGCCCCCAAATATTTGTGCCAGTTTAAGGTCAAGCTGGCGCCTAATCTTCTCATATCTCACCTTTTACTCAACTGTAAGTTCCAAAAAATTCACAATCACTCACCGCCATAATTTTTCTTTAAAAAGCAAGGAGAAAGAAGAAAAAAGAGAGACACAGAAAACAAAAAAGGTCGAAAAGGAGAAAAGTAGGGCTTTATATGTAAGTTCTACAAAACCCTAATTGGATTCGAAAACCCCCCTTTTCACCCAGAAAATAAAATAGAAAAGAAAAGGGAACCAAAACGAGCAATCATGTTAAAACCAAGGAAATGAAAGACACGAGAAAAGAGAAGGACAGTAATGTCAGAATCTATCAAAGTAGTAGTTATGCCTCTTCTTCCCGGCGGGAGAAAGAAATGAAACCAAACACCTATCAAGAACAACGAACTTGCACAAGTGTCAAACTCCAAAGAATTCAAGAATACACAAATCCAAAGCCTTTTGTGTGTGCGTGTTGTGGGTGCGTGTCTGAGAGAGAGAAAGAGAGAGAGAGAGAGAGAGAGAGAGAGAGGGAGAGAGAGAGAGAGAGACCGTTGTCGAAGTGAAGATCGGAAGAAGAAGAGAGAGAAAGAGAGTGCGAGCGAGAAGTAGGAGTGACAGAGCGCCTTGACGAAGAAGAAGAGGGCTTAGAACGAACAGATTGGGGGACCACATTTCTTGAATTCAAATTAAGAGAAGAAGAAGAAGTTCCCTGAGGCTGAGGCAACGGAAGGCGGCGGTGGTTGTGAGATTGTTGTTGTTGTTGTTGTTGTTGTTGTTGCAGTCTACTCCGTGACGAATTCGAAGCCATTATTCTCCCTTCTTCTTTCCTTTCCTGTTTTTTCTGCTCTCTTAAACTTTTCGTATTTCTTTTCCTTCTTTACAATTAAAAACTAGAAGAGGACAGGGAGGAGGGGGCAGAAAGAGGCAAATGGCTTCAGATAGATTTGGTAATTTAAACAACGTTTTACTGGTTGGTTGGTTGGATCACGTCTCCATACTCGTACTTATACTTCAACTCTGTGGAAGAGAGCGAGAGAGAGAGAGAGAGAGAGAGATACGGGGTTGGGGGGGGGCTTGCGGCCGGCACGACAAAGACAGAAAGAAAGAGAGAAAGAGAGAGAATGAATAATCAATTAAATGGTTCCCCCTCCCCCACTCCTTCCCGCGTTGGTTGGCGTTTGACGGAGGAAGAACATGTCTACTCTATGACGACTATGATCTGATATCATATTGGATATGATGGGCCGGGGGGGGCCGACACGGGAGGAGACGGAGACGGCGACGGCGACGGCGACGGCCATTCATTCCCTTATTCATTCATTTATGGCGATTGTTGTTTTTTTTATTTTCTTTTTTTTTTTTTGGGTCTTCCAAATTTCAAAACTGTTTCTTGGCAACGGTCACCCCCTGTTCCGAATAATAACAATTACTACTTGTCGTTTTGCGACTTTTTAGAGTTAAGCTTGTTAATTTAATTCACTTTTTTTCTTTTTTTCCTTCCATATATCATCGGATGGTTAATTTCGAGTAAGTTACCGCACTTCTCGTCAGTTCATTCTCCCCCTTGGCTTTGCTCGGCTCCCCCCTTGTCACGAACGGGTTTGACAGCGCAAAAGATACACTACTGCACTTCAGGAAAAATAGAACCCCAAAATCCTACAATTATTATGAGTTTTTTTAAGAAGGATACGAGTCACTCTCAGAGCTGGTGGCCTGTTGGACAAGCCTGCCTGTGGGGTTCCCCCCTTTTGTCTAATCAAATTTTTAATTCCTTCTCGTCCATATTTCAGCATAATTATTATATTAAAAAGAAATATTCTGGTGACCGTGACATCAGTAAATAAAAATTATCTTTTTTGTTAAGTCGATTGGCAGTAATGCACCCACAGTTGGGAGCCCGATTCCTAGTTCTTTTGCCCTTTCCGTGACAACAAGAATGATTGTATTCCTGTATTTTTCACGCTTCTTCGATTCTTTTCCCCTTTGTATGACATCAAGAACGATTGTGTTACTCTTTCTTTTTTTGATATTTAAAGCTTAAAAATTTTAATTTTTATTTAAAAGTATTGATTTTGAGAAGAAAACGGTTGAATTTTTAATTTAATATAACTCATAATTTAATAATTTTTTAATAAACAAAAAAAAATCATACTACCACCTTTTGATGGTTATTAAATTTTTTTGAAATATTATTTTTATTCATTTTTTACTCATAAAATATGCTTCCCTAAAAAATTTGTCACGTATTTTTAAAAATTATTTTCATTAGTATTTTTGACTCACTTATAAAATGAACTCTTCTATAAAATTATTCTGGATCTACTTTTGTTGATATTATTGTCATTAATTAAACTTTACAATAAACCTTTGTTTGTAGTGTATAAAACTGATAATAAACAAAATAATGAAAAAAGATATGGATGTAAAAAAGAATTTTTTGTTACTTGGGAGTGAATGAGAAAAAATAGTAAAAAAAAATGTAAATATTTTATGTAGGATTCATTAAAAAACAAATTTAGCAATTTGGTGGCATAATAGAGCATAATACCCTCCTTAAATCATACATTAGTTTTTATATGAACACATACCTGTCATTTTACAGATGTTTATTTTTTTACCCACCTTTTCACAAATTTTAGAAAAACAAAATTTGATTATTCATTTATTTATTTTCCTATTTTTAACTTATCAAAACAACTACCAATAACTTTTTTCTTTTAATTTTCTTTCTTAGATTATTTTTCTCACAATGTTTTCTCATACTTAACCTTAAATTCAAAATTATGTGAGTGAGCAACCTAAATTCCAATTTTCTCTTTTAAAATTGAATTGTAACTATAATTGGTCATGAAACCAATTTAGTAGCCATTAAATGAAATCAATAGTTCTATGAAAAAAATTGAACAACAATTTATTTTTTTGTTTTTTCTTTTTAAATTCTCACACTATAATACCTTTTTCATTTTATGTCTCTTTACACTGTTGGATTGAAAATAGGACTAAAATGAAATTGAAAGAATTGTATCTAATTTATTCGATATCATTATTTTTAGAGCAAAATTCACTTTCATTAATTTGTAATAGAAATTTATACAAATTCTAACACCGTATAAAGTGAAACACACTTAAATGTAGGTTACATTACTAAAATCAAGCCCTCAAAAAGTTGGTATATTTTCAAATTTGTTCTATGAAATGTCTAAAATATTTTTGCAAGAATATTATAAACAAAAAGATCTTTGATATAATTATAGAAATACCAAGAGAAGAAAAAAGATTTTTGATGATGTTAAACAAATGTCAAACTCTCAATATTTATAAAAGTAGTGGTGACCCTTAATTAATATGCATTTTTTGTTTGGTAGTTAAAAACTTGACTATTCATTTGAAAGGTCATAAGTTCAAATGCTAAGAATGCAACTTTTTTGTATTAAGTAATTAATCATTAACTATCACTTAACTTTCTTCTTATTCAACAATCATAACTTTTAGTTTTAATTAGTGGTGATTCAGTCAGTTTTGTAGTATTGTATGTCTAATGTCTAATCAATTCACCAACCATCTTATAAATCAATGAAGCATTATGCATCAAGTGTCCAACTAGTTGATAAAACAACATCAATTTATCCTTCCATCAATAAACTGATTCTTTAACTAGTTTTACAACTAGTCCATATCTTCTCCTCTTTTTCAAATTTCACTATAAATTCAATTCACTAATTTCATTATTTCATTAGCTTAATTCTTCACCTTTCATATACATTTCTTTTCATTTTTATTTTGAAAAATCTCAACAATTCCTCATCATTTTCAAAGTATCGAAAATATCAAGGATCCTTAGCAATTCTAATAGTGATATGTATAAGTAAATGTATTTTATTGATTAAACTTTTATATAATGAAAAAACATATCTGAATAATATAATAGATAAGTTTTAAACCAATTATTCTTATTAATAAGTTGTAAAAATAATTCATACAAATAACTATATAACATTATACTTCTAAAAAAATAATAATAATTGACATATTAAAAATCATTATATTCATATCCTTTTATAAATATTTTAAAATCAAATCTTTTGACCTATTAAAATAGCTGAAACATTTCACATTCATATAGACAAACTAAAACCCCATTATAAAATACAATTTCAAATTTGTTAAGAGTCTTATAGACTCATTCTACTAATTGATTACAGGTACCAAACACTATATACCCTTTAGATGAAACAAATTAAATATAGTACTTCAATTACACTAACGACGTATTTTGACTTATTAAACTCAAGATTTGATGTTGTATCAAGTGTTAAATTGAGTTTCCATCATGGGTGATTTATAAATATAAGTTTGACTCATCCCTCTTATACCTTATTTAATAAGACTCTTATCAATTTTTTAATCTCTTTAATTAATTGATATATAATAATTGTCAACATGTTCACTTGATTTTGCAATTATTAATTTGTCCTTGTAAATCTTTCATATATAATATGGTGAATACCATAATCACCAAAGACCAACCTTGATCAAGAAGTTATCATACTTTGTGAACTATTGTTCACCTTAAATGATGGGTTCAAAACCCATTAGCCACTACTTTTACTTGTTACATTTTTAAACTCCTATTTAATCAAAATTTAAATCTTATTAAATACAATTTCTTTCTTTTTAATTATATAACTGAAATGACTTATTAATCATTAGTTAAAATAACCAATTTTTGTACATCTTTTCCAAAAGACAACCATAAAAGTTATAACCAAAATGCTATCAATTCATTTACCCAACTAGCACAAGAGACTTCAAGCTACACATTTATCTTAGGTTTAAGTCTTAAAAGGCTCTTTTGTTCAATTATATTTTCCAAGAGAAATGATTATAATTGATTGTTGTTTGTCAATTAACTACCTTTATCAATTAGTTTGTTAATTCCTTGGCCTTTATATACAATCTTGCATATTACATCTCTATTAGGATCAAATCCCACAAGCCATATTTGACAAATAAAAGAGACATATGACATGATTGCAATTAAAAAATCAATAAAGTGTCTTGATTCAATGGTTACATTATGGTCCTTTAGAATTCACACAAGGATTCTTATGACTATTCACAAGGCATCCTTTTACTTCTTAAACTAATCATTCACTAACAACCAAAAAATAATTTTCTTTTAATAACTAAAAGTCATATACATATACGTATGTATCTACACACACACACACACACACACACACATATTTGTGTAAAAAACAAAAAACCACTAGTCCATGCAATATAAGAACCAAAACCATGTAAAGAAACAAAACAACATCATGACAATTTAAATTAAAGTCATATAAGTTATGGTATATATATAACCACCATGCACCTAAGAATCACATCTTTGGTTTTAAATGGTGTAATTTCCATAACAATAACTTAAATGCTTTCTTGCAAGCTATTGCTACCTAACTACCACAACCATTCTTTTGTAATGTAACGAACTTAACCAAGTTGGCCATAAATAAACTTTTTGTAAATAATAACTCCCAATAGCATAATTGGTCTAGGAGTTATCTTACCTTCTTTAATACCCATTTAATAAGGGTGTGTGTTTTGAAGTCAAAGAATACAATATTTTATCATCAAGATTTATTTGTCCTAATAATAATATGCAATCCATTTGGTGAAAAGGTCTTAGTTTGGCTCTTCTAAAGAACACAAGTTTTGGCTTTAATTTAACGACTATAAAAGTGCCCTTTCAACAAGCCTACCTCTTTTACATATAAGGAATTAAATTCCTTTCTCATGGCTCTTCATGGCCAAATAACAATTTTGTAGGAATCAATAAGTAAAGAAGAACTAATTCTTTATCTCATCAACTAATTCTTTTTCTTAAAAAGCCACTACGTTTGTTGTTTTCCAATAGATGCCAATAAAAGGTTATCCATCTTTTAGCCACAAGCAATCACCCCTATATTTCTCTAGGTTCTACACCCATTAGCCATAATCCTTTATTGATTGCTTGTATACATACATGATTTATACAAAAACAATGCATTTGGCTTGGTGGTAATGGCAACTTTTGGCAACATTTATGAAGAGGCAATATTTAAATTCTAATAGTGGGTAGTTTTACATCCTTTCACCAAAAAGAAACAAGTTTGACACCAAATGGTAACAATTTTAGCTTTATAATTTTAATGGTCACATGTCATTTTCTTTGTTTGTAGGAAATAACAATTCTTATTCCAAGGCCTTAAAATTCATTTTAATCTCTTATGTCCTAACATAACATAATATAATGACATTCCAAATCATAAACCATAAAAGAAAAACTTAGAATGCGCAAAAACATGTCTCATGCAAATAAACATTATTTGTAATGTCTTAGGACACTTATCAACCTTTAATGAATAAATATCAATTCTTAAATCATACTTTCATACCATATGAATTGATTTATGTATGAAGGATATCATAAGCATTATATTTTCATGTTATCACATAATTAAGATGAAAGATGTACCTAAATGTTTTTAGATTTTAAAATGTACCTCACAAGTGTCATGAAATTAAAAGCAAATTCCTTTAATGTTCAAATCATAAATAATATGATAATTTTGCCTTAAGATTATTAGATTGAAAATAAGGTTATAATGGAATTGAAAGAATTTTTTCTAGTCATATGTTCAATGTCACTTTCCTTAAAGCAAAATCTGCCCTTTCTAATTTGTAATAGAGGTTTATGTCAATTCCCACACAAGATAAAATGAAGTATAGTTAATTGTAAGTTGCACTGCTAAAATTAAACTTTTAAGAAGTTGATGCATTTTGAGAATTGTTCTCTAAAATATTTAGAATATTTATATATCAATATTATAGATAAAAAGATGATTAATATAATTATGGAGATACCAAGAGAAAAAAAAGAAAATTTTGATGATGTTGAACAATTGTCGGACTTTTGATATTTATAAAAGTGAAAGTGACTTTTAGTTAATAAGCACCTTTATTCTAGTAGTTAAGAACTTGACTATTCATTTGAAAGGTTATAATTTTAAATGTTAAGCCCACAATTTTTCTATATTAAGTAGTTCATTATGGTTACAACCTTTAATTTTAATCAGTATATCTTCGGGCAATTTTACAATATAGTGCGTCTAGTGTCAAATTGGTTCACTAACTAGTTCATAGACTAGCTCCCATCTATTCCTTAAGTAGTAAATTGGTGTTTTAATCAGTTCTACAACTAATTTACACATTTTTTATTAGATTTCATGATAGGTCCAATTCATTAATTTCATTACTTTATTACTTCAATTATTTACCCCTTATTTGCATTTCTTTTCTTTTTTATTTTGAAAAACCCCATATTAATCTCTCAATTTTAAATTTTCTCTAATTGTAGAATTTATTTTGATAATTAAATTTTGATTATTTTACTCTCTTCTCAATCTCCCACTATTTCTTAATTATTTCTAATTACAATATTTAGTTTAATAATTAAATTTTAATTATTTTACTTTCTTTCCAATCTTTCACTTTCTCAATTATTCTCAATTTTCTCTAATTGCAATGTTTATTTTGATAATTAAATTTTAATCATTTTACTTTTGTTTCCATTATTAGGAAATGAAGAGGAGTACAAGTTTACAACCAAATTGAACATTAATTAGAACTAGTAACTTGACAACAATTAAGTTAATTAGTCTAATGTAAGAGGTTTCTTAATTAAAATATGAAAACTACATGTGTTTTAATTCCTTTAAATCTAAAAGGATAAGTACAACATAATTATGTAAGAATTAAGTTCAATTCCTTAATCTATTTAAAATTTTCCTTTACCTTTATATCTTTATTTACAAATTTGTTATAATTCTAACATTAATAATGTTAATATTAACTTTTTTTTTTTTATGAAATTTTAATATGGTTTATAAAATTTTCAAAAAGAATCATAACTATAACTCTGTCATATCCAACTTGAAACTAAAATCTAAACCAAGCTACACTACCACATTTGATAATGGTATAACCTTCTTATAAAATCATAATCATCGATGATGAATTGGGAACCAAAACCTAACTAGACTAAGGCTAGGTCTACATTTGGAATGCATGAATTTTATGAAATTTAATTTAATTTATTTTTTAAAAATAAAACATGTTAATTTTATGAAGTGGATTTACATCATAAGATTCTTCTTAAGTAATGGTAATAATGTAAACAAACATAAACAATTAAATTTTATCACTTGAAAATTATTTGTACTAAGTCTTTCATTTAGAATTTATATCAAATAAGAAATTAGTTTTAAAATTTAATTACTAAATCAATTATTTTGAATTCTCTCTAAATTCATTTTTTCAAAAATTGATTCAAAGAAAACTATTGAGATCCTTACCTTTATCCATTACCATTAAACATTACACATGACAATGAAAGTTGCACTTCATCATTCACCATTTCCAATCTTTGTAATTCTTAAAGAATGGGATAAATTAAAAAAAAAAAAAAGGAGAGACAAATGTCTCAAAAAAATATTTGTTAAGTAATAATATCATTCCAAAAAATATTTACAAAAGAGAGAATCTATATATTTTGTTTTACTTAAAAAATATTTGAAAAAGAAATTCTATCCAAAAAGAACTCCAAGCTAAAAGAAAAGTTGTGATAAAATATATGAGAATGAATGGTCGATGGAGTAGTTTGCGTTGGCAACGCTATTATTCAACAATTGAAAGTATATTTAAGATTATGATTATTATTTAAAAATTTTTATTTTAAATTAAATTTATACCTTTTCATTTATTTAGTTACATTTTGTATAAGTACATCATAATTTAAAATGGCATTGAAGAAATGTAATATTTTAATATAGTAAAATAAGTATAAAAAGTACATCATAAAAAATTACAAGTATTTTTTCCTTTTAAGAAAAAAATAAAATTAGAAATATCTTTTTCCTCTTTAAGAAAACAAAACAAAAAATTTAGGATTTTTTTTGAAATTTTTTTATTTTCTTTAATTATAAGTATTTATATTGTACAAATTTTAAACATATATAAAAAATTGTTAAGATAAATTGAGTAAATTATAATATATGTTAATTGTAATTAACTAAATTGAGAAAATCAAATAGATGTTAAATTCTAATTCATTTAAAATACTAAAAATATTATATATCAATTATTAAGTTAATACAAATATTATAAATTATGAGAATTTATTAAGAATATTAATTTTTAAATCAACTACTTAGATATTTATAAGATTAATAAATACTTCAATTAATTGTGTCACTATTTTGACTAGATACATCCCGTAAGTTTATGATATTTTGTTAGAAAGTAATAATAAGTTAATTATATGTTGATATACAATTTAATTATTTTTTATTACAATTAATGTAACAATAATATAACTATATATTGAAATTAATACTTGCCTTTTGTTTAAGTAACTTTTAAGAAAATTTAAAACTCCAAATAATTAGTTATATTATAAATAACACCACTATAACACTTAGAAAACAAATATTACCCTTTTAATGTTAGTTTATTCTATCTTTAAAATAGAGATAACAACTACAAGTGAAAGAGCAAAAAACATTAAAAAATGTCAATTTATTCTACAATAAATAAATTTTAATTTAATGTTTGAAGACAAGTAGATGAAGAAAAAAAATATCACTCTTTGAATCAATAGTAAGAAAAAAAATTAAAAATTTAAAAGTAACAAAAATTTAGTTATGACTTACTATCCTCCATTAGGTGTGACAAAATAAAAGTTAGTTAACAAAAATATAAATAGATTTTTATTTATATTCATTTAAATAAAAATAGACTAGAAGGACATAATTAGGTTGCTATTTATGTTTTTTAAAATAAAAATAGGCTAAAAGAGACTTAGTTAGGTTTCTATTTAACAAAATAAAGTAATTAGGAAAAAGAGATTTGGAACATAAATAAACTTCTATTTAAGATAGTACTAAATGAGATTATACCAATAAAAAAAATTGCTACTTTTATTAAAAAGGAAAAATAGCTTAATTTTACTTATTATTTATATTAGAAAGAAAAAAGAAAAAAGTTGACTTTTAATTTTTTTCTTAAAAAAGGGAAAAGAAAAAAACTGATTTCAAATTCTCCTTTTCATAAGTTAGTTCCTATTTAAAAAGGTAATAAATGAGATTTGATTAAGTCTAATTTTTGTAAGAATTTTCAAATATTTCTTTTCTTTTCATGTTTTTATTTGTAAGAATTTATGAGAAACTACAACATAGTAAAAAGAAAATAACTAATATTTTTTCTTATTTTTGATAATATTAATATACATATAAATACACTAATATAAAATTCACGTGTTACATTAGTTTTAGACTATATTTATTAATTTTTATAAAATTTAAATTCTAATTTTCTTAAAATTTTGAATTATTATAAAAGACTATTAAATTGAATAAAATAAAAAAATAATATACAATGTTAAATCATTTTAAGATTTATATTATTTTATTTCATTATATAAAATTTTTAATAATAATTAATTAATTAATTAGATATAATCTTACCCAATTAAAGTCCTTTTTTTTTTAAAATTGAAATTGAGTATTAGATTACCTTTAGGTTTTTGGTATGCTACTATACTAGAGTTATAGTTATTGAATAGAATTAAAATTAAGTTATGAATTGAAATTTGATTTTTAACAATGATTTTTGTTGTCGTTATATTTTTTTTACATTTAATGCTTTATTTCATTACATAAAATTAATTGGCTACATGGAATTTTACTTAACTATGCTTTTCTTTTTATAATTAAAAATGAGTAATTAATTGAGTTTGTATTTCTATTACTTTAGTTAATATGAGAATATTCTAATAATCCTATAATTATGGAAGATATGTTCTAATTAATATAGAATTCTTCTAATATGCTTATAATTAAGTAAATGTTGTTATATAAGGATTTCACTATTTTCCCTCAATTTCAACAATACCAATATAATATAATATTATGTTATACTTCGATTTATTACATTTATTTATAAGTATATTTTTACTTGTATTTTATTTAAATAAGAAATATAGAAAGAAAGTTAAATTATAAGTATTTTAAAAAAATAAATAAATTTAAAAGTAATATGTTTTCCTTTTAAGAAAATAAAGGGAGAAAACAAACTATTCATAAATTGAGTAAATTATAATATATATTAAATTATAATTAAATAAATTAAGTAAAACAAATATATATTGAAATTCTAATTTTATTAAAATATTAAAAAAATACTACAAATCAACTATTAACTTAATATTAAATATTTCAAATCATATCAGTCAATTAAGAAAATTATAATTTGAATTAAATACTTAAATATTCTTTAAATTAAGCAAATGCTGATATATAAATATTTTATTAATTTTCTCTTAATTTCATTAATACATACTTACATATAGATGTAGATATAAATATATTATCTTTGAATATATATATATATATATATATATATATATATATATTCTCCATTATAGCATATGTGCACTGTGCACATAGTATGGTTCCTGATTTTCCCCGAAAATCTCGCATGACTGCCAGATAATTGGACTATTTCTTTGAGGACACTAAATAATGTGAACTTAATATCTCTAGATAAAACATTTTGAGATGTTTTCTAACATTCTATTAGGTGGTGTACACGCATCGCTTGTGTCCTTTGAATTAATAGTTACACACATGTTGGACAGCTTCGAACCGCTGAAATCATCCAAAGAAGAAACGACAATATACCATCGTATAATCCAGTTGTTAATTATTCCATAACTATTCTTTTTTTATGTACCCCAAAAAAAAAAAAGAAAACTTAATGAGTATATTCGGTTATCTTAACAATGTATTTATATTCAATAGAGTTAAAAAAAAAAAAAGAAAAACATCAAGCAATGTTCGCTTATATTATTTAGCCCTATATTCCAACTATAATAGTTTGCACTTGGATACTATTACTTGCGCACATTTTCGTTGGATGGAAGATTTTTTGATGCGCTGGAGAAAGAGCTCGACGGTTTCAAACTTAGTTCAAGCAGAAGAATCTAAGGACTTAAAGTTGCCCGACTGCCTATGTAGGGTTTAACCGAAGTACAGAATAAAGTTTATGCCATGCCATGTACTGGCAACGCCATGTGAAGACATGAAGTACTTCCCACAAGGCCGCAAGTCAACATGCCAACCAACAAGCTATCAAGCTAGACCTTGTCCTCATCGTGGTTGGTGGCTCCCTTTTTAGCCTGGAAGTGGGACCATACAGCGACGCATCACATGCGAAAAGGCCATGAGTCACGAGTCACAACATTAGCACATGCAAAGAACTCTGTCCGCTGAAGTCGCAAACATCTTCATTCGAGTCATGATCCAACACGGTAGCTAAACAGTCACATTGATCTCCACAACCAGTTTTAACATTTTCAATGGATTCTCACACATCAGTATACTGTTCATTCGCCTATTTATTTTTGTTTGTACATGCAGACACTGCATTACTGATAGTTTAAAAACTGTGGGAATGCATCAATGCCTTGTTATCGGCGACGAATTTTTCCTAAATCCTTTGGCAAATGTGCCTCTTGAGCATTACACGTCTAAAGAAGATACTCCCACAAGATGTGCCTTGTAACATAACCCCACCACAAAGCAGAAGTTCAATTCTTGACAACTTAATTCTTTAGATTAAATATAAAATAAGTGGCGTGGAAACAAATTAAGCATGAAGACTTGACAGATGGTAAGCCCACTACTACAAACAACATTACTGACGACATCTAGATTCACTCTCGACAAAAATTCAATTCTTGACAACTTAATTCCTTAGATTAAATATAAAATATGAGAATAAAACTTGTAACATTTTGGTTATTTTATAGGCACTTGAACGTTGTAAGTTTGAATTGTAAAAATAGTCTCTTTGCTAAAATAAGAGTGAAGGGTTGCATTCACTGGTCTTTTTTCTAGACCTACGGCATCAGAGCTTCGTGCACTAATAAAACTTAAAAATAGTAAAAGACAAAATTGCCGCTATAAGCAATTAAAAAAACTATTTACGCTGGCCTCTCCTTCTTTCTCAGAAGAAATGATCGGGCTCTAATAAAATGCCTCTTTTGACAAGTGTAGTACTGCTCTTCAGAAATGAAAAAATGGTCTCCTTTACAAACAAAAAACCAACCGCCAGCCCAGTATTTTTCACAAGTTTTCAAACTGCATGGTTTCTTCCTTCATGAACCATTACCAAAGGTTTAAAGCAATCGAAGTCAGTATTCGGCCCTTGTGCGTCCAATCAACAGAGAGAGCGTAAACTGAAACCACCTCAACAATTCAACAGGTCCAGAAAGGGAACAGAGAACATCAACAATATTATATTACGTGTTAATTGTTATGTACATCAAACAAAAGGTTTCAGTGGCTTAATTACTATGAGGAAAATGGAAAATTCAGTTTTACTAAAGTGAAAAATTGCCTAATAGTACCGCAATACAGAGATGATGTCATGATTTATCTGGTTGTGGAAGTAGCTGCTCCATAGAAACCGGTGTGGAATGGATAACTTCCATAATCACGATCTACTTTTGTCTTCACCATCTACCGTTGCAATATAACTACAAATTCACTCGTAACTCACTGAAATGTGAACAATATTCCCCCTAAATTTTGACAACTCTCTATTAGTCTAAATTTAATAAAGCAATCTTTTACGTTATGCATATCTTTTCTTTCAGAAAGTAATGCCTAACTGACTGTAGATAAAGAGTATTTGCACATAAAGTCTTACTTCTTCAATAACTAAGACGAAGGGTGTAATTGTGTTTGAGCAAAGTCTCCTGAAAATATAAACACTGGAATAGCCAAAGATCCTTCAATCTCTAATGATCCAACTTTTTTCATTTGATTTTTAAGTTTAAATCTTTTGGTCCCTAAGACAACTTAGATCCTTACATCCTTCAATCTCCTAGTAGGGGTGAATTGAGTTTATCTAGCTTGATCACTCAACACTTATTCAATCTCAACTTGAGAGATAATAAGAAAATTAATGACGAATAACAAAAAAAATAATATAATCAACTAGATATAAAAAAAGATAAAGGAAGAGAGAGTGAGCATAACAATTTATAGTAATTCGATTCAAATAGAAAATCTATGTTCAATCCTCAACATTTGTCCCTTAAAAATTTAACTTTACTAACTCTTTTTTTTTTTGTAGATAAAGAAAATCTTTTACAATTTTACTGATTGATTTGGTATTAAGCTCACCAACAATTCTATTTGTTGATTCACCAAATACACTACATTTGTTAATTTGGTGTCATGCTCACTAAACACTACATTTGTTGATTCAACATCAAGCTCATTAATCACTTTACTCGCTGATCTGGTGCATACTCACCTCTACAATACTTTGTTGCAATCAACGAATGTGACAAAATTGTAGAAGTTGAAAAGTTTCAAAAAGTTTGGATCAATTGATTGAAGCTCTCCGATGAACAATTGATGCCTCGTAGACAAACTTTCCAAATTTGGTCCAAATTGTAATTTATATTTTATATGGTAAGATATTCTTAATCACAATAGCTAGTAGGATCTCAATATTTGTATATTGATGTTTTTATATGCTAAGTGTCTTGAATACCTTAAGAAAAGAAAAAGAAAAAAGAAATATATTTTGATAGATCAACATAGATAGGGTAAGCATAGTGTTATAAATCTCTTTATAAATATCAATATACAAATATTTAGATCCTATTAGTCATTGTGATTAAGAATATCTTATCATATAAAATATAAATTACAATTTGGACCAAATTTAGAAAGTCTATCTATGAGACACCAATTGTTCATTGGACCAAATTTAGAAAGTCTATCTATGAGACACCAATTGTTCATTGGAGAGCTTCAATCAATTGATCCAAACTTATTGAAACTTTTCAACTTCTGCGATATTTTCATATTTGTTGATTGCAACAATTAGTTTGGTCAACTAACCTAAACTATAACTTTTCATCTTTCAGCATAATATTGTTTTGCTTGTTCAGTCGACTACAATGATTAGTTTGGTCAATTAATCAAGAATTTGGAATTTTTTAGTCTTTGTTTTTGTTTTCAATTTCTTTCTTTTCTTCTCACAATCCCTTTCAATCTCATTTAAAAACATTTCTTTTCTCTTTAACAATTTTTTTTTATATTCTTTTCATGATCTTATTTAAATTCAAACTTCTTTCATTTATTCTCACAATCTTATTCAAATTCTTTCCTTTTTTTCAACTTCATAACTTATACTTATTTTGACAAATCAATCATAACTTTCTTTATAGAATCTAAATCATATATTGTCTTTGGTATTCAAAATTAAACTAATATATCTTTCAAACTATATTTAGTACATAATCTAATTTAGCTCTATCTATCCTTGACGTCTTTTGGAAGTTGACTAACATTGACACACTCTAATATCTAGATCATATCTTCCTCCATATCTCCAATTAATGCATAACCGGTGAGATTGGAAACTAAACAAATATAACTTTTCAAACATGTATAACTTATCATCTAATTCATTTCAAACAAAGTACATCAACTTATCAAAGTTGACTGATAATTGGCTCACTTCTCTTCTTTTACTTGTGTTGCTTCCTTTCATGTGCTTGTGTGATTCAACCTTTCCACTAATCACATTTAAATAAATATATTGGCAATACCAAATATTTTGTTATCATCAAAATATATTATGAAACTTTAAAATTACAATTGTCTCTCTCTTTTTAACAATGACAAAACATTAAGGCAAATAAGGATGTAAGTAAGTGTACAACACTGATACATCAACACACTTCTCCCCCTTTTTTTTAGAATCAAAAGGTTGTTTTAATCAAAGGATGTCATAGTTCTCCCCCTTAATGTAGGAAAATGCTTCTCTCCTTTTGTCAAGTAAGCACTAGACTATTAAGACATATATATCACAATATGATAAGGATATAAAAACACATGCATAGAAATACTTATCTCTAATAAATATGTCATTATAAAACCTTAGGAAATAAATATAAGAGTAACTATCATTTTTTCTGCTTGTCATGTAAGTACTTGGAAGAGAGACTTAACTAATCACATAATCCAATCTAATACTCTCTTCATGATTGTGCAACTTATGACATCATGCAAATTAGAAGTAAGGTATAGAATGTTATTATTAACACCTCTATACTTCTTTTTAACCACACTCTTACCATATTTATCTAATCAAACTTAGTTGATGTAGACATTAGTGAGTTACAATGCTTGAAATCACGCATTTTAAACTTTTTAAATAGTCCCTTTGCATTGATGGTTTGGTTGAAAATGTTATCCAATCTTTGTTTTTAAGAATTCTTTTATAATCATGAAAAAACTTCAAAACCAGAAGGATGCTTTATATAAACTTCTAATAATTTGTTCTTAAAAAGTCTCTCCAGCATGCTTTTATTCCTTTTCACAATCTTTGAACCACATGATTAATGTTTTCCTCTTTTAATAAATGGATTCATTTCCATTATAAAATATTGCTACTCATTTGTATTCTTGGTGCTCTTACTTCTTTAATGTATCATTCAAGCCAATGTGTTCATCTTATTTTTAATTCATTATAGTAAGGAGATTATAAAGATATCCCATATGAGAATTCTCCTTGAATACCTACAAAGTAGAATGAAGTTATGCTCTTAGTATCTAAATTATTTGGATTTATGGGGTTGGGCATTATTACCAATCAATTATAATAGCTCCCCTTTAATCATACAAGATAATATACAACCTACTTAATAGCAATCATGCATGATCATACAATTATAACAACTCAAATGAGCATGCAACATAATTATACACATGATGGTTTAATCACAATGAATGCACCATAAAATCAAGCACATGCCAAAAGAACAAATATAACTATGATAACATCAATCATGCCTTCAAAGAATCAATTAATTATGACAATTAAGGCTTATAAAAAATAAAGTACACATAAGAGAATCAATATATATAGCATAATATGAGACATATATCAAATAATCAATCATCATAATGAAATCAACTAATTAAAGTATAAGATAAAGATAGGGGTTACCAAAAGAGTTTAAGTATTTCATTTATTATTGCTATTGTCATCAAACTAATAGAATAATGTCAAGAGATCTTCTACCTAGTTTATGACAATATTCCTTTTTACTTATAGAATAATTCCATTTTGGTACTTAAACTTTCTTTGGTCCTTGAAAGTTAGCATTGGTGCCTTTAACACCTATTTAAGAATATCACATACCTTATAAACTTCATCTCAAATTGCAAGAATATTGTAAATGACCATAATTACCACAAAAATAGCATTTAAAATGATCTTTAGTATAATATCTACTATGTGAATGATCGTGTCATCTACTATATGAATATGTATGTTTATATGATACTCTAGATCTTTCTGTGTATCTTGTGTACATATAGGCATACTTGTGAGATATTTTTCTACCATGATATGATACGTGAATATTCTTATGCTATGTGTTACTAGATACTTGTGCATGTATATGATTATAAATTGTCTTACCTTAAGACATTTTGAGTTGATATGTATAAAACATATAACCTAAATTACTCTATTTACCTTTAGACTTTGGAGAGTCAAATAACATGTTTAATTTTTCTATATTTTGAGCAAACCTAAAGAGAGATTGTGGAACTTTAGATACTTTTTTTTTTAAGATGAATATTATTATTGAAAAACTTTACAAGTCCTTCATCATTGTAGACATTATCCAACTCACTATATTTATTAGTGAGTAACTTAACCTCTTATTTTAAAGAAGTACTTTATTACTTCAAGGATCCAATTTCATACTTTATAGAGACATTTTCACTATAAAGAATTTTGTTCTTGACAACCATGTCTTTATAATTCATATCCATACAATTTAAAATATCATACAACTCATTAATCAAAGACCCATCATAAGTATCATTATTTGAAGTATCATGCTTAAAATTTACTTCATCTCCCTTTGTTATAAAGCATATGTAAGTTACCTTATCATATAATGAATCATTTTTTAAGTCACTTGAATCATCCAATAAGACCTTGGACACCTTCTTTGCTATCTTCTTAAACTTCCTTTTGTTAGGATAATTTAGAGCAATATGACTAGGCTTTTTGCATTTATAGTAAATGATTTTTTTTTCTTTGATTGCTTGTCTTTATTATCATCACATGTGAATGATCTCTCACCACTTTATCTCTTCTTTCTTATAAAGTAGGAGATTTTTTTGTTATCATTTCAAGCTCCCCCTCATCATCCTAATTGTAGGAGTAGCTATCATCTTCATCATCAATATCCTCCTTATCATCACTCTCATTTTTATTATCATTCTCTTTAAGTATGGAAGATTTAAAAGTAGGTGTCTTCTTCTTCTCCAAAATCTTTTTATTAAATGTGATCTTGTGAGTTAGTAATGAACAAATCAACTTATCTAAGCTTAATATGTTTAGATCCTTGGATTTAATTATAACGATTATCTTTGGATTCGAACAATTTATAAGTGATCTCATTATTTTCTTTACAAGTTGATTTGTCTTCATGTCCTTTCCAAGATTCTTGAGAGGATTGATAATGTCACTAAATCTTTATTCTTAGCTCTTAAAAGGTGTTTGACATTAAACCAAAATAGGAAGCCTTTCTCTTCATTAGGGTTCCTTATAAATAGATTAAGCTACACTAATAAATGGTTAAAAGAAAGAGTGTTGTAATCCTTATTGAAAGAGCTTCATTGGGGCTTTAATAAGGCAAAAGAGATGTTGAATTAAAAAAAAAAAGGGAGAAAGTGTAGGTGAAAGAGGAAGAGAAATGGGGGGAGAGAGAAGGGGGAATGACAGAGTCAATTTAAAAGAAGACAAGGTTGTGTTAGGGGGTAGAGCAATAAGAGTGCACTAATGACTAAACTAATCAATGTCATTTTTTGTTTTAGGTTTAGGCTCCTAGACACTGGATATTTGAAGAGTTTTAAGCCTTTCTTTGGAAAAGGGGAGGGTGAAAATAAGAGTAACGAAAAGGGGAAAGTAAAAGAAAATTTTTCATTCTTTTTATATTTAAAAAAGAGAAATAAAAGAAATATTTTTTTTTGTTGTTTGCAAAAGAGTAGAAAGTGAAAGAAACAAATAATATTTGTTATAATTTTAAATTTTTCTTTAAACTATAATTAATAAGTGTTATTAAAAATTAATATATATACATTAGTCATTTTATGAATAATATAAAAAAAATTAGTAGTTTTCTTTCAAAATTGAGAGGAATGTATATGAATGCATTAATCATTGGATGAAATTTATGGAAGAGCCAATGCATGAAGGGTTACTAAGGATTTATTGAGTATTCAAGAAGGGTCAATGACACATTCAAGTGTTAAATGGGTTACTTGAAGAAGTTTGGACCAAAAGAGTCAATTTAAGTTGGCAAGGTGGCAAGACATACCTTAAAATGGGTCGAGGCTTTATTAATTGTATACATATACTATATAGGCTTGTGTATTAAGTAATTATAAGAGTTTTTACAACAATTCTTAAAATATAAGAGTAAATTTGTGGTCAGCTTATTTAGGAAATTTGTCTTTATCTTTAGGATTGTTAATTCAACTTATAAATAAATTTAATTTCATTATTAAAAAGGGTAAATATTAATTGAATAAAAAAGTGAGTATTTTTTATTTCGATTCTTCCAAGAACTCAAGAACTTATTAACAACTAACTTTTATTATGACATTTAACCTGACTTGTCACTTTAAAGTCCTTTTTTTTTTTTTTTCTAAGTGTGATCTCCACATCCTTTTTTATACCATACATTTATGTTCTTTTAAACATTAGGTTTAAATCTTATGTGATTAAAATTTGATTTAACTTTCTTAAATTCATGTTCAATTTCTTGTATGTGTTAAGTCTTTGAGTTACACCTTTTAAGGTTTACATCATTTGGTATCAAAGGTTAACTTTAAATCAAGTTTACTTATTTAAATTTGAGTTTTTCTATTATTCTTCTTTTTGGTAGCATTTTATACCCTTTTGTTCCTTCCAATCCATAAATTCTAATTTTATCTTTCTTTTTAACTGCATTTTATTCCTATTTTGTTTTTTATATTTGTAAACCCTACTTTTTATTTTCTTATTTTTAAATTCATGCAAAAAAAAAAGAAGAAGGAAAAAAAGAAAAAGAGAAAAGAAAAGAAAGATTATGGTTTATTTCTTCTTAATTAAACATCTTATAACATAAGGAAACCCTAAATTAAAATAGTAGATCTTATTTCTTTCCAATTCTTATAAGGATTTGAGTTAACTAATCTTTCTTTATGTCATGCAATTTAGTTTTATTATTTTCTTCTAATCTACAACTTTTTTTCATCATACTTTCCTAAATATATTTGATTTTGATTTGTTAGGTTTAGTTAGTTATAAGGTGACTTTAATTGAGGTTGTTTGGTTTAATAAAAAATTAAGAGAAAAAATTTGAGTGGTAAGAGGTAAAAGTTTAAAATCATATTGAGAAAATGCCATAAAAGTGTAGGCATAAGAGTATGTGATAATATTTTTGTATGAAACACATGAAGGGGTATTTTGTCAAGTATCTTAGCCATTTTTTTGCATAATTAACACTATATTTTTCAAAGATAAAGGTGTAATTGAGAAGGGAGGTAGTGATGTATCATTTATACTCAAAATTATATAATAACAATTTAAGCACATGAACATAAGATTTATTGATATGAAGGATAGGATGGAAAAGTAAGTCAATACAATAACGGAGTTATAATGGAGGCATAGGAGTTATATGGTTCCTAATGCAAAAAGGCAAGAAATATGATATTATGACTAATATGTGATACAAAAGATGATAAATTTGATAATCCAACTACTTTAGTCAAAATTGCTAATAATAAAAATTGTCAAAAAGATTTTAAAAGGTGAGACACCTATAATGGTGATTTCGGTAGTATTACAGTAAAAATTCCTCTATTCAAAGAGAAAAATGATCCTGAAGCCTATTGAAAATTGGAAAATAAGGTTAAATTGATCTTTGACTACCACAATTACTTTGAAGAGAAAAAGGTAAAATTTGCTTCCATTAAGTTTATTGATTATATTATTATTTGTTAAGATCAACTTATTTTGACTAAAAGAAAAAATTGTGAGAGGTTTATTAATACATAGGAAGAGATAAAAATTGTTATAAGAAGGAGATTTATTCTTAATTACTATTATAAAAATTTGTATGAAAAACTACAAAAGTTCACTTAAGGTACCAAAAATATGAAGGACTATCAAAAAAACAAATGAAGATTGTCATAATTTGAGTTAATATGGAAGAAGATGAAGAAACAACCAAGACTTGATTCTTGCAATGACTAAATAGAAATATCACTAATGTAGTTAAATTGTAGAATTATATAGAGTTGGAGGATATAAAGCACATGATAATGAAAATTAAAAGGCAACTCAAATGGGAGGGTTCTATATAGTTTAGATAGAATTTAAATTTCACTTCATTATAGAAGCTAAATTGGAGTAAAGGGGAGCTAAAGGTTTATTTTTAAACTCAACACCGTATCTTATAAGAGTAAGGGAGTAAGTCAAAGTAAGGAAAAAGATAATTATAATTCCTAATCCAATAAAAATAAAGATGTCAAATATTTTAAATATTTAAAAAGGAAATATATTGCATCCTAGTATCTAAATAAATATATTATAATATTGCCAGATAATGACAATATTGAGATTAAAAGTGAATCCAATAATAACTCCATGTTACTATTGAAAGATGCAAGTAATAGAAAAAAAAAAAGTACCTAGTTGAAAATAAAGTATTTTAATATTGAAAATCTGCCTTGATTTTACTTTCTAAAGTGTCACGCTTCTAAAGTGTCACGCAATGCATTTTTGTATTACTAACAAATGTCTTTAACGAGGGTAATGCATTTATATAACTATCAAAGTAAGCATTTATCCTCTTGATTCTTTTAGTATTAGAAAGCCCAGCCCAAAAGCTTGATTTCACAAATGCTAAGGCCCACTTTGCACCCCTATCCCATAATTCCTTCAACCGATGATGGTCATGTAATTGAAACTCTAATATAGCTTCCCATCTCTCTTCAAACTCCATAGTATCTTTAACCCCATGCATAACTTACATGAATGCTTTCTTCAACTCATCATACCATAGGTACTTTACTAATTTATCTAGAAACTTCTCTATTATGTGCCACATATACCACCGGTGTCGTATACTGTTGCCATAAATAGCCTGTATTGCAGCTCCTATGCTTCCACACTAATCAATCACGATGGCTTTAGGCCTCTTCTCATTTAAGCACTTTAGCCATGCTCTAAAAATCTAAATTTAGTTCTCCATTTCCTCCCTGCTTACCGGGTTACAACTAAGCAAAATTGACTATCCATGATGGTTGACACGCACAAACGACACAAATGACATGTTGAATTTGTTTACAAGGTATGTACTGTTGAAAGACACTACATCTCCAAACTCTTGGAAGGTTGCCATGCTTCTGCCATCAGCCAAAAAAATATTTCTCAACGTTCCATCATCAGCATGGTCGTTTATATGGAAAAAAATCTCGCGTCTTTTGTTGCATTATCTGAAACAAATTCTGCATGGCTTATGCATCACCATCCTGCAACTACAATCTCCTGTACTCATTAATGTTGTTCAAATAGTCTTTTGCCAAGCATAGCATGTCTTTAAACCCACCAGCTTCCACAATCACAGACCTCACACTTTTTGTGGGCCTTATTCCTCCAATGTCACGATTTTCAAGCTTCCTTTTTATGTGCGCTAGCATCTGGTGATGTTTCCTCAGAAATCTGGCTTTCAACGAACTAAACACAACGAGGTGGTGCTCGTCAATGTACTTTGTTTCCATCTGCCTTGTTGACTCAAACCCTTACTAAGCACCCTACTCGACCATTGAGTTGAGGTTTCAACTTCTTGTTCCCTTTACTTTTATGGAAACAAGCACAAAAACAAGCAAAATTTTGATACTTTGCCTCCTTGTCGTCTCCTCTTCATACCACTCACTTCATAATAATGAATTCCCTGATGTTGGCATAATTTCAGTAATACTTAAAAGCACCCTCTGCACACTCAAACTCCATCTCTGCGTCTAGTTCCCCCTCTATCACCTCTCTTGGCAACTCTCTTATAGTAACCCCTCCTTCGCCGCCATCTTGTCTACCTGCATACCATGTTCTTGCAAAGTGGCTTGTTCCATTATCTGTCTTCCTTCTCAATTTATTACTTGTAATTGTTTCAGTTTTCACATTAAATCAATTTAATAATTTGTAACACGTCCACCAACATAATAGACACAAGAGACTACGTATTTTGTTTCAGAGGATGAGTTTTTATACTACAAACATATATTTTATGCCACTTCAGTAATATTTATACAACAAATTTGCCAGTTAACAGTTATTACACTTGCCAATGACTTACAATATTGCCTTTCCCTGTCCAAAAGGACCAGATGAAATTATCGGTCCACTAATGCCTTGCGAATCAAGTATAGGATAAATAATTTGATGACACAACATCTGCTGACTCGGTGGGACACAGTGTGGGTTTATATCAAATGAAAACCACTTGTACAATGCGGGAAGCATCGATTGCCACATTAACAGTAAAGACATAAATTTATGTATATTTGTCTAAATTCTGTTTATGCAAAGCCAAATACGGTCTATGTGGCATAAAATGTCTTCCATGTATTACTGCATACCCTCTGTAATCTCTTTACGTAGAAGTTCACCCAAAATAGGTCATTTTATTTTATGGACAAACAAACTAGGTTATATAAAACCCAATATAGGTCATTTTTTATGCCTCTCTTCTTAATAATCACATGTCTTACCCGTCCGTTTCTAAACTCGTAAAACATCCCCTCCGCATTTCATATCACATTACCACACTTATAGGAGGAAAAAAAAAAAAAAGGAAAATCACCTCTCTATTTTGGTCACCATTACACGAACAAGTTCAAATTCTTGTCTTCAAATTAACTATGCAATTTGAAGGAGCAATGGCCTATATATATATTACTTATAGATCTTTCTTCTCTACAACTCAAAATATCTTTCTCCAAGCCCCCATTCCAACTAACTGTCCCAAACGCAGGTTAATCTGAGCTGGGTCTTTCGATTACTTGTAATAATAACTTAATGATTCCTAATTATTTCGTAACTCGCCACCTTAACTCCCGTCATAAATGATGACCCGTATCTCCAAATGTAGGTCAATCTAACCTCGATATAACCTTTACAAAGCCAAGAACTTTCTAATTTCGAACTTTCCAACAATCTTACATGGGTAATCTTCTATCTCTCTACTTTCTTCTCAGTCAGTATTTCGTGGCTTTCTCTATTGTACCCCTTCTTTTATCACTTTTCCCTTCATCTCTTTTCTTTCTCCCTCGCCCTTACTTGGCTTTCCTTTCTTATTTTATTTTCACCATTGCTTATTTTTACTATTAAGGCTACTTAGTGAACCCTAAGAAAATAAATTCATTGTCATCATTTTATTACATTAAAATTTGGATGTTAATACCATGGAAATCAATCAATTATGAAACTTGGTTGAATTATTAAATATTTCTTTTAATATTTAAATTTCTTGAAATAGTAGATTTTGATTGGTAATACTATACACAAAGAATTTCATCTATTAAATATTAGTCATTTGATGAACATGAGCCAATAGGAAGGACTATTCTTTTTGGCAAGAAGCATAATTTGGTCCTTAAAATTTCGTTGCCTTTTAATTTTTACTCATAACATGTTTTTTTGTCAAATTTAGTCTCCTATTTTTTTGTTAATAATTTTGGTTATTTTCTATTAGTTTGTTGTTAATTTTTCCACATCAGGGAGTTACATCAATTGACTAATGTTGATTTAGATGTCATGTCATCATTTTTTATCACGTGGTATTTTTGAAAAAAAAATTGAAAAATTGCAAAAAAAATAATAAATTCAAAAAAGATTCAAAAAATTAAAAAACTGAAAAATAAAATATAAAAATTCTTTAAAGTCTCAAAATATTTTTAAAATTTTGAAATGTTTAGAAAATTAAAAATTCTAAAAAAATTTTGAAAATAAAAAACTGATAAATAAAAACTAAAAGAAAATAAAAATCACCAAAATATCTTTTGTAATTTTCACTTTTTAAATTTTATAATTTTTGAAATTTTACTTTTATTTTTTGTTTTTATTTATTAGTTTTTTTAATTTTTAGGATTTTAAATTTTCTAAACATTTCAAATTTTTTCAAAATATTTTTAGATTTTAATAAATTTTTGGATTTTATTTTTTATTTTTGGATTTTTAAAAAAACTTTTGCAATTCTTTAGTAAATTTATAATTTCTTTTTGATTTTTTAGAATTTTTCACAATATTTTTAATTTTTTTTAAATGCCATATCATCAGGACATGGTATGCTGACATGACAGAAATTAACGGTAAACTAATAAAAAAAAATCAAAGCCATTAATGTTAAGAATGTGAGGAATCAAATTTGACAAAAAAAAAATGTTATAAACAAAAATGAAAAAATAACAAAAAGCAAAAGACTAAATTAGACATTTGTCATTCTTTTTAGTATTAAAAAGAATTTCAACTACTAATAATTGTGAACTAGTAATTAAAAAATTTGTTCGTGTCAAATAAAATCTTGTAATCAAATCTCCGCAAAAGCATTTAACAGAAGTTAAACATACATCCAGACATATACAATTGTGAAAGTGGCTTCTGCACACCATAAAGCATACTCCTCCATCAGTTTAATTCGTCAGTCATCCCACTGTATGGTGTGAGGGGATAATTTTTTTTTAATGAGACTGTAAAGGTACAACTCCTTTTTTTTTTTTATTTTACCACAAAAAAAACAGAGAAAAGAATTCTATCCTATGATAAGCAGCTTGGGGAATATATATATATATATATTTATTATTTTTCAATAATATTAGCCTCTAAAATTTGCTAGAAAGACTGTCACATATCGCTGGCGTCTCGGCTGATTGATCAGTAAATGAATACCTCCCTCCCTTCCTCCATTGGGTTCTGCGGGACGGGAGGACAATTACCTTTGTAGCTCTTGATTATCTATGTGTGGGACAGTAAATGATACTTGCAAATGCTTCAGCTATATGTTTATGTATGTATTACTATCCATTTATACACCAGAGGAACCCATACTCGATTAAATTTTAGTATACTTTAATGCCAAAACATGGCCATTCACCTCACGAAAATGTGCTTTTTTTTCTTTTCTCTTTTTGTGGGCAGTTGTTTTCATCTGTTTTCTTTTTATTGATTTCTGATAAGGGAGGAACTGGTGTGCGTGCCTAAAGGGTTGAGCTTTTGGGTTCTAATTTTTTTTTGTTTGGTGCTCTAATGATATCTGGTAATGCCCACTGCCAAATATTTTTAGACATAGATACCCTAAAATATATTGCATGTATATATTATTATGCTTATTTAATTTTGCTTAGAAAGTATAATTGGATGATATTACAAGTATGAAACAGGAGACATTCTAACTCAACCCATTTTCTTTAATTTATTTGGAGATTTGTTAAATTATAAATTATATAATAAAAATAATTTTTTAAATTTTATACCTTTTCAGATTAAAATTTAAGATTTTTAATAATAAAAATTTGAAATTTTCAATTGTTAAAATGTCTCCTGGAAAACAACTCAATTATCATTTTTAAATGATATTGATCATTTATAGATATAACACCCAATGGAGTTTTCTTTTAACTAGTTGTAACTATTTGTCCTGAGGCCAAAAATATGCCACATCTACACCCATCTCAATCCTTTCGAAAACAGACCCAATCCGCGAGCAAAGTCGCTTTGTATTTTACGGAAAAAGAAAGTCTCTAAGTCCAAATCGCCCGTAATCAATCCCCATGTCAAAAATATTATTTTGGACAATTTGAAAAAGTTTATAGTCTGGTTATGGACTGGAATTCAAAGCAACCGCTATAGGCAGCTTAAATGTGAAATACCTTTTTAAATCGCTCAATTCAATGTGTGAATAATTTAAATCTATGTCTTAGATCCAAGTCATACTCCTATAAGAGCTCATTGATTCAAAAGATCCCAGCCTAGAGTTGACTATGATTTTGGTTTGAATTAAAAGTAAATTGGAACTGATTCAAAATCAAAATCAAAATCAAAATAGTTTTGAACTTTTTGTTTGAATTAAAATTTGTGTGCAGTCTACGGATCGTCATTTCCAAAAAATAAGAACCGTAACCAAAACTATCTAAGAACCAAACATAAACTGTATCGAAGTCAAATTGAAATTGTCAATTAAAAACCAATTATTTAGGATGCATATCTATCTATCTATATATATATATCGAGAGAGAGAGAGAGAGAGAGAGAGAGAGAGAGAGAGAGAGAGAGAGACCTTCAAATGACCATTATTTATTGTTATCCTTGTTTTCTAGCCTATAAATACACTTCTCCCATTTCATTCTTCCATACACCAACTTATGTATTCTCCTCTCGAATCTCTATATAGCTCAATTTCCCTTAATTATCTCTATATGTAATATTTATTATACTAACTTAATCTCAATTATGTATTTCTATTTTTATCATCCAAAAGATTATTTATTTATATATTCATTTATACTCTTAACTATCAATGCTTTTATTTATATTCGTTTTTATTCTTTTTAACATCCAAAAGGGAATTAAAATAATCATGACAACAATTGTATCCCTTCTATTTTAACTACTTTTATGAGCGCAATTAGCATGTATACACGACAATCTACTTAATTAATTTTATTTTTACAGAATAATCATGCCAACAGTTATGTGCTTGTCCAAACAATTATGTTCCTGTCTGAAGAATTATGTTGCTGTCTAAACACAATAATGTCCTAAACAGCTTTGTAATTGTTAAGCAAGAAGTATTGTCCAAAAACATTCGACAATTTATAAATGTTACATCGACAAGTGTGTTCCGAAACCGCTATAAGTTGTTATAACTACAATATAAAATAATCTATTGTCTCTAATTTTATGGCAAGAAAAACATTAGGCAATTTTAAGAATAATTTTGCAAACTAAAACTCCAACAAAAAAAAAACAACTCAATTTAAAAAACACATATTGTAAGGAAATATATTTTATTTTATTTTGTTATGTGAAAAAATTTATACAATTTTTGTTTCTTATTAGTAAGGGTAAATTTTTTCTTAAAAGAACATATTTGATACAAGATTTAAATCAATTCTGCAATTTTCTCAACATTCTAACTAACCGACACTCTTATCCATTAATCTTCTTGTTCCGTTCATCTAACGAGCAATGAATGATTAGCGTCCAAGACCGATGAACACTGACTTCTCCAGTCCTCTCGATGGGAAGTGGGCGTCTTCCACGTTAATGGGAGGTCAGCATAACATATCATGAGCGTCGAACCAAAACCCACACACTAAGCCCAATCTCCTGGGCCATGTTTTTCTTTTCAAAAAAAAAAAAACAAATCCCATCCACCCACCGGATTTCCAGGTTTATCCTAACGAAATCCTTCAGAAAATTCAGGCGTCACTCGTATCTACCTGACTCGGGTGTCAGCCCAGGTTGACTCAGCTCCCGTTAAAAGCGGGTTCGAACACTTTTACCCACTGCTGCATATAAAATAAAGTTGTCATCCCCAAAGACATTTCCATCAAAACAATCGAAATTTTCATTCTTCTGCTGTTGTTCGATGGTACCATATCCTTTTATGCCTGCTGATTTAACTCCGCCAACCTTTCATATAGATCATTACCAATATCAATGGTATTCCATTCAACCTTTTCCACGTCAAATTGTATCATATTACATGCTCTTTACGTAGGCAAGAATGAGTTGGCGTGGTGGCAAAGCAACCCAAAACCAGACGATAGAAGTTTCTGGTTATGAACTTCGGAGAGTTTTAAAAGAATTCAAATTTTAGATTTCACTTACGGTAAATTTTCCTCTCATCAATTCAACTTAGCTTATTTTATTTTATTTTTATCAGTATTCAACTTAACTTTAAAAAAGAGGAAACTGATGAGGTAAGAGAATCAGAGGCAACTTGTCCGAACGGATTGGACCATTAAGGCCCAAATAGCATCAACTTGTATTGGGGTTCAGTTGCTTTTTTTTTTTTTTTTTTTTTCTTGTTTTTTTTTATTAGTGTAGACACAATATTATTCCTAGTAAAAAAAACAAAAAACATATCTTATAAATAAGTAACATAAATACCATAGATAGTTGAAGGTCATTTACAGAGCTCACCCCTCTAAGTATAGCAGTTTCCTTCCAAAATCACGCGGTAATGTAAATCTTTATTGTAGCTGAAAATTCATTCTTATTCCTTCTTCGAAGGTCCAATAGATGATTAAAGCCATTGATAATTCGAGTTGTTTTTTATGCATAAGTAATGCGAAAACTAACAGAAACACCTCCTTCTAGGTCAATAATAAGCAAAAATCAATTTTTTCATCCGGTAGTATAATTCATTAACAATTGCTTTCAATTTTGGAGACTGAACAAAGACACGTTCACGGAGGTCAAACATAATCCATTATTACCTTAATGAATGCCGACGGACACTGATAATATTGCTTTAATCGATCACATATTATCACAGGAATTTTTTCTATCCAAGATACCGCAATGCTTTTATTATTATTATTATTATACAAAAAAATAAAAATAAAAATAACAATTCACAACTTTTCAGAAAAAATTGTGTTGTTTATATCAAATACTAAATTAAACTCTTACATTAAAGTTATAAAAAATTAAATTTTATAGTATATAATAAAAATTATTTATCACTTTCGTAACTATATGAATGAAATGCACATTTAGTTTTAATTTCATTAAATACTTTGTCAAAAATTTAAATTTATGACGTTTGTATGGCTTTTCCATTGTACCTTAATGCTTTTCTTTAATAACCCATCGATTACATAATAGCTAATTACATGTACGGGTCAATTTGACGTGTGGAATGAGTTCTCCTTTTATTATTATTATTAAATATAAATTTATAATTTTATTATTAATTTTAATTATATGTTAAAAATTTAAAATATATAATTAATAATTATAATAACAAAATATATAAAGTCGCATCACAGATACGTTTAATTCAATTCTTACAATTACATAATTGTCAAATTGAACTACAGTATTAGATCAGTCGGCATTAGCACCCGCTGGGAATTCCGTATGCATGTGGGTCGTTATTATATTACAATAATATAAATGAATTAGTACTTGGACTCTAAAACCCATCTGTTGCTCGCAAATTTGAGGTCATAGCCTCTGCGCTGCTAGTACTCGAAGAATCTTAAACATTCAAATTCATTTCATTACCATTTCCCATTACAATGGAGATGCAGCAAAGCATGAGTTCCTGCAGATTATGTCTGCTACTTCTGCTACCAATGTGTCAACTTCCACTTTCCATCTCCTTACATGGCGGAAACAATCAGACAGATAGATTGTCCTTCCTAGCCCCCTTAGGGCCTCAACTGTGAATGATCCTCTTGGGAGGCTGACGTCTTGGAATGAATCGGTCCACTTCTGCCAATGGCATGGTGTTAAATGTGGAAGCAGGCGGTAAGAGAATCGTGGGGCTAGACCTCAACTCTGGCCAACTATCGGGCAGCTTGGCTCCCCACATCTAGAACATAAGGCTTTATCAGGATAATAAACCTGAGAAACAACTTAAGCAACGATATCCCTCTAAAGTTGGGCCGTCTCTTCCAGCTGCAAATGTTGGGTCTTGGCTACGACATGCCTGTTTGGTGGCCTATTTACACACAACATTTTCGGTTGTTCTAACTCGCCGATCCTTAGTTTGAGTTACAGTGGTCTAGCAGGCTGACTTCCACTTAGTATATGTCTTGGTAGTTAATGTATTAATTACTATTTTGAGTACATAATTGATATTTTATATATATTATTAATCAATTAATAGCATTCTTTATTTTTATTTTTATGTGTATATATATATATATATATATATATATGATATTATCATTGATAAATTCTAAACATGATAATTATAAAATAAATATACTTTAAAATTTTAATTATGATATATTTATTGTATTAAAATATTAATTTTAAATATTTTTTTTATCAATATTTCATTAAGATAAAAAAATTTGTATAAATGTTAGACTGATAAATATTATATTTCTTTTTTATAAATAAAGTAGTTAAGCTCATATACAAAGGTCCTTAATGTAACCAAAGGAGAAGTGAATTGAGTTTAAAAGGTGAAAGTTAGACTTAACTCATGCTAGGCCAACTCCAAACAATCAACCATAATGATACACAATAAACAAATAATAAGCACAATAAATAATAAAAAAAGTTAGAAAGAGATTAGATACACGAATTTATAAAGGTTCAATTCTTCTTTGAATTTATATCCTTTCTTTATGGCTATCACCTCGAGAGTTCTCAATTTATTATCACAATCTTCTTCCTTAAATGAAAATCAAGCCCCTTATAACTTCACTCATTGATTTGGTGCCAAATTCACTAATCAAGCTAGTTGTTAATATGGTACCAAGCTTACTAATCATTATGCTTATTGATCTAGTGTCAGACAAATTAGTCACTATGCTACTATGTTTGTTGATCTGGTTCCAAACTCACTAATTATTTAGGTTACTTAACCTTGGAGACAAAGGTTTATAAAGCTTTTGATGAGATCCAATTTGATATATATTTTTATAAAATTTTACTCTCAAATTGTTATTACTATTCCTACTTAAATATGATTTTATTTACATTTAACAAATTTTTACTTTGCTTTGTATAAGAGGAGTAAAATGAATTTGTGAAATCAATTTGGATCATAAAGATGGAGATCTATTAATGGAGGAGTAAAAAAAAAAAAGATAAAAGAATATTTGATATAAGTTATGATGTAATTTAAAGGTTGATTTAAAGAGAAATTCTATTATAATTATGAAACTAAAGTTAATAAGGATTATGTCTTGTTATTGGTTGAGTATTGTTTGATATTTTTGACATAACTTTTGTTACACGTATCTAAATTGAGTGATTTTTACATTCAAAAGAAACTAAAAGAAAGACTTATAACTTTCTAGTTAATGTCAAAGTTTGATTCAAGTTTTAAAAAGAGATATTTGAATTAAAAGTTATAAGTTACAAACTAATCAAAAGTTAATTGGAGATAAGAAACCCTAATCAATAAAATGGATCACCACACTATAAAGAAGGCATAAAAAAGAGAAAAAACATGCATAATCATTTAGAAAAGAATAGAAAATTATGCACTAAAGGAAAAACAATGTGAAGAGATCAAGAGAAGAGGAGTGATGACATTTTAAAAAAAAGCAATCTTAAAGATGTTTCATCATTCTATTCTCTCAAAGCCCTTTATGTTTTTAATGTTTAATTTGGTTTTCTTAACTAGGACTACAATGTAGTATAACTATAGTTATGTAGTTTTTTTTTTTACTTTTATACTATTTAAGAATTTATTTTTTATGGTAAGTATATGTTATTGTGCTTAATACTTTTAAAAGTCTAATCACCTTTTAAATTAATTTGATATAAATGATTGAGATTAATAGGAGATTTCTTGCATTTGATTAAATATTACACATAATGAATTGAACGAAATATAAAGATGTACAAACATAATAATGCAATGGTAATAGATGGATTTCAAAAGGATTTACTTAAGTTAGAGTTTTTCATAGAATTTAATATTCTTTTATCTATTTTAATCTACATAGAAATATAATAAGTTAATAAGTAAAGGTAAATTCAAATATAACTTAAGAAAAAGTATTGAAATAATATAAAAAATTCCATTGTCACATGATTAGACCTTTTTCTTGATAGTAGTTTAGTAAGAATTCTATATAACTTTAGTGTAGTGAACTTGAAAGCCCTAATATATTTTTTCTTGGTTAAATCTTGTTGTATTTAGATTTCATTTATCCTTATTTAGTTTTTCAAATTTTGAAATTAGTTTTCTAGATAAAGTTAAGATTAATAAATATTTTGGTACTTGTTTAGTTACGATCTTTGTGGGATGATACTTTATTTATTATCTATATTACTTAAGTGACTAGTTTACTTGCTTTGCACATATCAACTTTCTTATAAAATCAAAATATTTATCTATCTAGAATATTATACTTTTTCTCTTTATTTTAATCTATGAAAGTATATTTATTTTTTCGCTTTAAGCATTTTAGATGGTTAGTCTTATTAACGAACATGTAATACATAGATATTTATATTTTACTAACCACTATGATTAAAAATATCTTTTTATATAAAAAGAAAATTACAATTTGCACAAAAATTAAAAAAGTTTTCTATGAGACATTAGTTGACCACTAGGTAGCTCCAATTGACCAATTCAAACTATCTCTAACTTTTTAACTTTTTACACTTTTACTACATCGATCAATTGACTAGTTTAATTTAACAATCTAAATTTTCTATAAATTTTTAGTATAACACTCTTTTACATGTATATCGACCACAATGACTAGCTTGGTCAATTAATCCATACATTTTGGAACTTTTCAACTTCTTTCATTCTTTCATTTTGTGCTTGATTTCTTTTCTTTCTTTACATAACCTCCTTTAATCTTTATCAATCTCTTTCTAATAACTTTCATTTGTTTCCTCAATCTTATTCAAATTCTTTGTTTTTTTTTCTCAATGATATTATTCAAATTCAAACTCATTTTATTTCTTTTAAACTTTATTACTTATACTTCTTTTAGTAACTTTCTTTACATGATCTCCTTTAATCATTAATCTCTTTTAAATAACGTTCCTTTGTTTCCCTAATCTTATTTAAATTCTTTCTTTTCTTTTTTTTTAATGATCTTATTTAAATTCAAACTCATTTTCTTTCTTTTTAACTTTATTGCTTATACTTCCTTCAATGAATATGTCATAACTCTCTTTATAGAATTTCAAACCATATGCTATCATTTACATTAGCAACTAGATTGAAATATTTTTCTAGTCATACATAGCTTATGCCTAATCCAACTCCAACGATTTGTGGTGCCTAATTATATCATGTTCCATTGTTTTAATTAATGCATAGCTAATAAAATTGAATACTAGACACTTTTTGATTTTTGAACATATATGACTCATTATCTAATTCATTCAAACTGGATACAACAATTTTTAGAAGTTGATTGACAATTAGCTCACTTATCTTTTTTTACTTATGTTGTATCCTTTTATACTTATGTGTTCATGTGAATTAATCTTTCCATTAATTGCACTAAAATAAAAACATTAATAACAATATTTAATATTTTATTATCATACTCAATATAAAACCTTAGAGTTACAACTTATTAAAGCATGAAAATACATGAGTGAATATATGGGTACTTATTAGTTAAATTAATTCACTGGATTAACTCACCATGAAAATTCTTAAATGGAATATTACTTATGTGTCTGAACAATCTCTTACTAAACAATCATGTAAATGATCTTTATACTTGAGATCATTATTGTATCTCATATGATAATTAGTATGTTTTAATCTTATATTTATGTTGTCTTAATTAAGAATTGCTTATGGGGGTGATCATTGGGTATATCATGAACTATATAGATATAATTGAGTAATTAATAAATGATTTATCACCTTGGAGTAATCATAGAAGAATGTTTTGTTTGTTTCTAATAAATGTCAATTAAGAAATCTTTATGGAAGGTAGGATGATGATTTATCAAAAGTTGTGATATCATTTATTGAATCAATGATCATATGAGTATTTGGAAATTAATATAATTAGACAATTTATAATAGATACTAATTTTATATTTTATATCTAATTAAATTATTAGTATGATGGAATGATTAAATTATACTTAAAGACTATATCAATTGAAGGAATTAGTCAAATCACTTTAATAGTCTTAACACTTAGACAATTATGAAATATAGCTAAATGTAAATCTTGATTTATGAGTATAAATTGATTAATTAAATAATTAATAATAAATTAAAGGAATTTAATTTATCTAATTCATATTTATTGTTAACATATTATAAACTGAATAGGTTATACATATAAGGACAATATAAGAAATATAAATTAAAAATTAAGTTGAACTTGATTGATAAGTTTAAGAAAGTTATGAGATCAAATAATATGATATTTAAAAATGTAAGAACTAATGTGTAATTTATTAGAAATTAATACAAGTCTTCTTAATAAGATTTAAGAATTAGAATTGTAATAAATACCCCACTATATGACTAGTCACCATATATGTAACATATTAAGGTTACTAGACTCTCTTTTTTTGTCTTTTTAAAAAGATTTTAAGTCTTGATAATTTTTTCTTTATCATCTATATAAATTACTGTTAATAGTTAGATACTTAAATGATGTTAGTTTGCGATAACTAATTGGTAGGCCTAAAGGAGAAGAATTATTAAATACTAACTCAATAATAATTTTGTTTTATATATTAGTTTGTAATTATATTTAATAAACAATTGATGCGTTCTGAGGAATTAAATTTTAAATCTATATTTTTATTGCATGTTTATATGATAAATATTTTTGTGATTCTTAACATTGATATTATGGTTTAGTTATACTTGTTAAATATAATTCAAGTAAATGTTTAATTATTATTGATTACCAATCTAATTGATTTATATGTCAATTTGGTATTATTACAAATATATGATTTTTCCTAACTTTAATTTTGGTCCAAAAAAAAAAAACAGAAGGAAAAAGTGAGACAAAGAATGTTGGTAGTGTGTAAGAAAGAAAAAGTATATTTTGGCTTCAAGAAAGCCACCTGAAAAAAAAAAAAAAAAAGGGACAAAGATAGGGCTTTCAACTTTATTTTTAGGTTATTTCTAAGCACCAAAAAATCATTCCTTCATTAGTGAACTAAATCATTACATAAGATATGAGTGATTGAGAATGGTCCTAAACCAATCATAAGGATAAGAATTAGACCTAACATTTTTAGCGACCTAATCTACACTAGAGTTTGCACTTCCACTCATATAGCAATGCACTTATTTTCCTAGTATCCCTGATGGGGCCAATTTCACATTGACAATTAAAATTAAGGCCTCTCATAGCTTGGTAAACCAGTGTTGAGTCAAGTTTTATCATATTCCCTAAGCAGCCTAAGTGTTTTACTAGTTAAACTACACCTCTCATAACCTAAGCCTTTTACCATAAGTATTAGTTTTAGTTTCTTCCTTCTTTTCAAGTTTGCATACATTTCTTTTCAAAATCTTCTAAAAAAATTTCAAAGAGATTATGTTAATGTAATTCCAAATTTCTCAAAATTCCCTATTTTCTAAAAATACAAATTTCCAAATTTTTAATCATTTTTCAAAATTACTTTATTGTGAAAAATCCCTATAAAAAGTAGTGAAATCTTTTTTTGAAATTCTAACTATTTTTCCAAAATTTTCAAGTGTTTTTTTCAAAATTCTTTAATACAAAGGATCATTGTAAGAAGTATCTACGTTCTTTTTGAAAAAATCCTTTGAATATTTTTCAATAATTCTCCTATAAGAAGAATTACAGTAAAAAGTATTTGAACATTTTATAAAAAAATTTCAAGCTATGTTTTGAAATTCCATAGATTATTTTTCTAAAATTTAGAGCACCTAGTTTTTAAATTTTACGCGATGTGAAGGATCACTAAAAAAAGTATCAAACCCTTTTTCAAAACTTTCTTTAGTATAAGAGATCATTATTAAAAACATTATGAAACTCTTTCTCAGACTATGTCTCAAAGTAGGGATTTTCACTAAAATCATTCCACAACTTACAACACATTCTCAATCATTGCACATGACCTCCTTAAAAAGCATTCCCACCATTTTCAAGTCCACTTTCAAATTTCCTTTCAATCCAAAATCAATTAAGGCTAAGCCTAGGTAGATTGATAGCTAGTATAGAAAAAGAAAATAAAATAGTAAGATAGATAATTTAACTCTAATAATTTGAAAAATAATATACCACATTAATTTACGTTTCTATCATTCTTTACACTCTCCTTTTTCCTATCCTATCTAAACCTCCTTAGCTTGCCTCTAATTCTCCAAACCTTAATATGTGTGCATTTAGACAAATGTTAGTCTCTAAAGAGAGAGAAAAAAAAAACAAAAGAAAATATTAGCAGAAAAAAACATAAAATACAAAGAAAATATTAATAGGAAAAAACATAAAAATAAATTTAGGTGAACAAAAATATTGTCATTTGCAATAAGTGTATGAGTTTTTCAAGATTTTCATTAGGTATAATCAAACTCCTGAATTTTAATGAATTTTGGTAAAATAAATTAAATTTTATTAGTTTAAAAGATAAGACAATCATCCAAATTGATGACTCATAATGTTTCAATCACACTTCAAAAAGTTAGTGACAACTCTATATCATTATAGTGTCATTTCCTAGATAGTAAGATTCATAATTTTGTGAATTTGACTTTAGATATCGTACTAATTGAAAAATTACACATAGTTCCCCTCAGTGCCAAATATCCATTGAGATCACAAAGACATATGCTACCTATAGCTTATCATAATCTCGTTTATCAAATGGGGCCTATCCTCCTTTTTTGTTAGTCACGTTCCTTCTCTGTGGGATAATTGGTACATTGTGACAATTATAATACATGTTAATTATAGTATAATTTTAAAGTTAAATTTATGAAAATTTTAATATTTATAAACATTATATAATAATGTTGGTGTATAAAATGTAATAGCATATAAACTATAAAGATTAGATATGTTATGATAATATATTTGATAAATTTAATTACATATAAATTTATAATATATTATATGATAATATTAAAAAAATAATTAATATATTATATTAATAATAGATATAAAAAATTTAAATTAAATAAATTAAGTAAAAAAATGTATTATAATGTATATACTTTTATTTCAAGGTAACAACTTCAAGGCTCTAGCATACGAGTACATGGAGATTGGGAGTCCCGAAGAGTGGTTGCATCAGACTGATAAACTTGACAGGGTACAGAGCCAAAGGTATTTAAGTCTGATGCAGGGACTAAGCATTGCAACTGATGTGGATAATGCTTCTGACTATTTGCACCACGATTGTGAAATGCGCATTGTTCCCTGCGATCCGAAGCCTAGCAATGTTCTTCCAGACAATAATATGAGTTGACTGCTCATGTTGGAGACTTTGAATTGGCAAGATTCCTCCAAGAAAATTCCACTCAATACAGCAGCAGTTCCGTTTGGTAATTTGGTATAAAACTCTTGGTCATGCGGCCCAAGGAAAAATAAATGAACTTTCCACTGAGTTACCAGCACTCCTTTGGAATATCTTTTGTCTTGTACTCTTCAAAATCATGAACAACTAAGCTTGAAACCATATGTATGAACTGCAGAGCATGGCATGGGGAGTACAGTGACGACTATGGCACCCTGTAGTTAGAGATGTCAACAGGAAGGGGACCTGCAGATAGCATGTTTAAGGACGGGCTGAACCTTAACAACTTTGTCAGAATAGCTTTGCCTGACCAGTTGTTGGAAGTTGTGGGCCCAACAATTCTATCAAATCAAGAGGAGGAGAAGACATTCAGAATCGTAATGGCAAATGTTAGAGACCACAGCATCCCCTGAACATTTGACGTCAATAGTCAAAGTTGAAATCTGCTTGTTCTGCTGAAATGCCGAGAGGGAGGATCGCAAGGCAGTTGCCGAACTGCAACAAAATCACGTGCACGCTCCTGCAGGTGCACTGCCAACCCAGTACCTGATGAGCTTCATCGTCCTGGTTAACTTAAGAATCCGCTGTCTGTTGCGTAGTCTGCAGTTGCAAGTAACGGGGCTACCAGACGGGCTAATGGATAGATGTATATATTTATGTTACATTAATACCAGAATAGTTGGAATTTCAGAGGCCATACTCTTTTTGGTAGGGGGCTTCTAAAGTATGTGCCGATCATTTTCTTTGCCTCCGTTCCCCCACCAAAAACATCAGTCACCTCACGTCACACTACACTTTCTTTGTTTTCCCATCAAGAGAAGTTGGGGATTTGGTTCCCATCATTTCCACAATCGAGAAATTAGTGGAGGCCAGATAAAAGGAGTTTCAACTTCGCAGGCGAATTCCTGATTCGTGTGTATGGATTTCAGTTTTTGAGCTCATAACTATCTAACAGCTATTGATTGGATCCGTTGTCTTTGATGCTATTAGTGCATTTCTAATCAATTCACCACGAAAAAACTGCATATGAAACAACCGGGAAACTAAAAGGAATTGAAGAGAATATGTTATGAAGTGAATGATCATATGCCAATTCTGATCAACATTGAACATAACCAGCAAAAACTTGCCAAAATCCAGAACACTTTTGTGCAAAGCCTCAATGAAACTATGAAAAATATTTTAAAAAAAAGAAACATTATTTTGGCAGATAACTGTGCCGAGTCAAAATCAAAGAAAATGCATTTTCCTCCAGAAATGTGTAAACTGTAACCTTGTGTTGCCAGTTTTCGGATGAATGGAGTCCAACCCTCCTCCAAGCAGCATGGGTTTAGAAATTTGGGGCCACGTGTGAAGAGTGGAATAAAATAAAAAACACTACTTACTGTGACAGGTCGAGTAAAATCAAGACCCTAAATCACATCGACCATTGTTTTACAATCCTTGAAATATCGATGGATTCACCCAGTATAAAATGACTTGAGACCCGCTAGATATGTTTTCCATCATGGAACTGAGCATTTTTGGAAGATTTGAAAGTCTCCAGGAATTCTTTAGCCCTCTGCAGCTCTTTCTTCTGCCTTGACCTGTCCCAATTGTGCTCAACAGCAAGGATCTCAATTACACGTGGCAATGCCCGGTTAGCTGCATCGGTATCCAGGAAAGCAAGTCGAGATCGCCTAGCAACGAAATCAACTGCAGATTCACAATATTCATTGCGAGCACAGTAGGCAACCTCAGCCTCTAGGAAAGGATACCCATGAGCAAGTCGCTTCCCGAGACATTCATTCTGTAGATTTGGAAATTTTAACCACCAGAAGCATACAACCAAATGTTCAAAGACATAATTTAGGTCATTTACCACACAAGGATTTAGTTAAGTTAAAAGTAAAAAACAGCAATGCATTATCACATTAGATGGGCCAGACATTGGCCTGATAACTGCAGAACATCAAACTGATCATTCTAAGAAAAAATTAAGCAATTTTGGTCATCCGACAGATCAAAACACGTTGCACAAGCCTCCATATGTTCATATTTTACAAAATCAGATGGCTGTGTGATCAAAAAATTTGAATGCTATCAACCTCCTAAAATATAATAACTGATTATAACAGTAATAGCAATTTATTATCAAGTGGATATCAAATATGAATGTAGTTTGTTACTAAGCAGGGCTCAATTACATCAAGCAGCATGATTTAAAATATATTTATCAATAATAAGCAAGTCCTCCCAATTGCTTCAATGACTTTAAAGTTTATGAGGTTAGAGTGGTGTTGGTAGCAGCCAAGTAGTGAATGAATAGGGATCAAACCAACCTTTGCTATGGTTGCCACTCGTTCTGCCAAAGTACCATATGCATGAGAGAGATGCTTAGCAGCAGCAGTGTCCATCACTCCAGGAACAACTTTACCACCATGTGTCTTCTTCATGCGTACATATTGCTGAGTAAGAACTGTAAAATGTGAAGGCTCCCATCCATCTCCACCTATAAGCCTCAGGTTGTGAGTTAAACACCCAGTTGTTGGACTTAGGTTTCCAGACTTTATGGCAGCATTAACAGCATCTTCTGCCATGCTGAAAATGGTTCTAGTAAGCATAGAAAATTGAAGACTGGGCAAAGAAGCAAGAGGGACGATGAATACTCAAACAATGTATACACCACAAAGTCCTGGTTATAAGATTTCTCAAACAAGTTTTATTCAGGTATTATGAGGTATTGTTGGAACATAATCAACTATCAATGTTTAATGGATTAACTGGCAATCTAAGAAAAAGATAAACAGGAAGGCTATGCTGACTTGATAGCTAAGGTAACCTTCTCAAAAGTAGTTATCCAGAACATTTCAGCCCAGCCAAAAGAAGTTACCTTCTGTATGTGGTCCATTTTCCACCAGTAATTGTGACCAGACCAGGATAATCTTCACACACAACATGATCTCTTGAGATGCTCTCTGTATTCTTTGCTGAGGGATCTGTAGCCAATGGGCGAATTCCACTCCAAGCTGAAAGAACATCTGCTCGACGTACCTGTATTTAACAAACCTATTGCAATATCCAGATGCAAATAGAACAAAATAGAAACAAAGTGAACATATTTAAGCACCATAATTTTGATATTTAGTGTTTTACCCTTTATTTTATTTTAATTGAAATCTTCCAATTGCTTAGTGTTAGTTATAGATCAGATGCTTAGGATCTATTAGGGAATGGGGAGAGGAGTATCACTTCCGTTTAGTATTGAGCAGATATACTACTGTCATCTTCTCCACATGTTTACCTCATCTTTCCAAAAACCAAATTCTAATTGCAAACCTAATTGTCTTATTACATTGCTTTTGCATCATCATTCTTTGCAAAGAATCTCAGTCAACAATGTTGTCCTGTACCAAAAATTGTCTTATTTTAGTCCCCTATGGGCAAGATCAGCAAAACTGAAAAACGAAATCCACAATTCTTTAAACCCATTTTAGACACTTCATGACATATGAAATCATTCTACAAAAGAACCAATCAGCACCAAAATCTACACATTCAAAAATTCATATAGAATAGAGGAGCTCACATGCAAAACCACACACCTTAACATTGAGGTAATCCGAGATGGCATCAAGTACAAACTGAATCTCATCCTCATGTGGTTCTGGAAGCAGAGTGATTGTGGTGTTGGAATCTGTAGTTCCAGCCACTGTTCTTCCCAACCATGGCAGCATAAAAACCACACGTCCATCCTTTGTTTTAGGGACAATCAAGCCCATCCCCTCTGGAGAATAATAATCAGGAAGAACAACATGTACCCCACTGCTGGGGCAGATCATAGGCTGCACGTCTTGCTTCGCCATTTTTCTTACAGAGTCACAAAATGGCCCAGCAGCATTAACAACCACTTTAGCGTAGGTATCAAACTCTCTACCTGGCAGAGCATGACATAATACCAATCAATCATAGTCTAAACAAAGGAGGAAATATGATCAGTTGATGATTTGTGCACTTCTACATGGTTGATAGCCCTGGAATAACTTAGCTTTTGGCATAATGCATCAAAATGCTCAATGAGATTGAGAAGCCATGGGCAGGGATGACATACAAAGTAAATAGGATAGAAAATTTGTTTAATAGTTGATTGAAAAACAAAATTAGGAGAGAAACAATGTGTGTTTGTGTGTGTGTGTGTGTGTGTGTGTGTGTGTGTGTGTGTGTGTGTGT
>JAHLGP010020635.1:7333225-7499072 GCA_020141445.1 Bruguiera sexangula
TGTGTGTGTGTGTGTGTGTGTGTGTGTGTGTGTGTGTGTGTGTGTGTAGGGTGGCAAGGGAGGGGAGCTAGATAGGGGCAGAGAGACTGCAATATTTAAGTCATCGTCTGCTTATATGAGTGTGTTCAAATTATTCTAGTGGTACCTGATATATTGTCTCGAATTCGTGCACCAATTATCCGCTTGTCAGCCTCATCTTTTAGAAAAGAGATGACTTCTGCATGATTGAGCACTGCTGCACCAGCTAACGCAGCAGTACATGCCAAACCAACATTAAGTCGTGAGTCATTCATCTGCCCATCATAATACACCACTGTACCTTTCAAGCTTCTATCTTTACCCTTCTTTGCAAGAGTGGGAAACAGTTCAACAGACTCTTGCAATGAATAATATCTGGACAAATGCAATAAGTGTGGTCCTGCAACTAAGTCGTACATTTTCAAGCCCATCCAATAGTACACTACTTCAAACCAGTCAAAACATGGAGTCATGCATGGCAAAGCTTGGCACATATATGGTGCATTATCAATAAACTGTTTGCGCTCCTCAAGCGCATGGAATACCAGCTTCAGCTGACCATAGTCAAGATTAAAAACAGCTTTCTCCAGGTACCGAACACCTGACAAAGTTATCCAATCACATACGGAAATCAGAGAAACAATTATCTTTGAGGATACAAATGAATAGAATGCATCAAGATAGAATTTCATATTTCTGTGTAATCCAGTTATGATAAGCATAGAAATGGAAACCTTAAACCACACCAGGTGGTCTTCTTGGTAGCTTAGCATCAACAGGTTCTTTATTTTAAATCCGAGCCAATGACAACACAGGAATTTACCATGTTATAAGGCATTAGATTTGCAAAGAGAAGTACAACTATTGCAATACGTTTCCCCATCAAAACACACACAGAAACTCACATATATGTTATCTTGACAAATCTCTGATCTTGAAAGTGCCAAGAACAAATAGAAGCCAACCAAATTTTGTAAGATGACAATTTAAGTTCTATAATACCTCTCTATTCATTTTGTTGCAGTTAATTTTATATTTTTAGCTGGTTCAAAACGCATATGATAATTTAAGTTCCACTATTCAAGTTCAGCTGCAGCAGCAGTACTACTATACACATCTAGACTCACCTCGCCAAACAAGCTACGCAAGCCGAATCCACCCTTGGAATATATGCAATGAGCAGATCATTGACATAAACTATATTTAAGTAAAATTAGAGTGAAACCAAGATCATCAACAAAGCGACGGTCCAGAAACCGAAAACATCAGATCATCATAAAGAAATACGAAATTCAAGAGGTTAAACATTTCCAATATCTTTAACTGTAATGTATACATACAGATATCTCTATGTTAATCGGGTAAAGTTGGCCTACCTCCATGAATTAGCTTGGTGGACCTTGAGGAGGTACCGGACGAGAAATCCTCTCTCTCAACCAGGCCAACGCGAAGTCCTCTCGTGACGGCATCAAGCGCCACTCCACAGCCGGTGGCACCACCGCCGACCACGAGAATGTCCAGAGGGCTGGCGGGACTGGCACCTAGCAAAGCCGACTCCTGAACTTCTCGAGACGGAACGACGGCACTCGGATCACTGATTTTCTGCCTGATGGCGCTGAGGGCGGGACTAGCGTCGCGGTCGTTGGCCGAGAGATTGGGCGCGAGGAGCATGGCCGCCCCGGAAGCAGCGGCGAGTAGCCGAAGGCGAGCGGCAGAGGACGCGGACATGATGGAAGGCTGTGGAGGGGAGGCAGAGGAAAATGGGGTGCAATGATAGCGGATTTTCTTTCCGTTACACGGGAATGGGAGACCCGCGGGGGTTGCGTTTGGGAATCGTTCGAGGATATATTGTTTAATTTACTATATTACCTCTTTATGTTTAAAATAAATAAATATTATTCTTGTATTAATCTAATCTGTAAATGGAACCCTTGACGTCACCACCTTCATCATAACTCTAAGAGTCACTCGCAAATAAAAATAGTATCAATTTTCCTTTTTCTCGGCTACTCGTGCGATTGGTCCATTTCATAAAATCTCCTTTTCTTTTACCCCTTTTCTCCCCTCGTTACAATGGGCATTTGAATTAGCTTTCACATTGCATCAAAATCCATATGGCCTTTATATATATATATAAAATCATAGAGGAACGAACACAGTTTTGAATGTTGGAGGACACCCCCCCCCCGGGATATATGCACGCGGCATTGTCTGAGGTTTTGATTCATGTTATCTACTTTTCTGCCACAGGGCCTAAAATCTGTGGCTATGACACCCTTTCCATAGATCGATCCTTCCCAATACTTTCGGGGGAAAAGTCTTGTGACTGATTTTGTTTTAGCCAACTTCTAACTTTTTGCAGATACTGATTTTCAACTCGCATGATCCAGCATTTTGACCTTCGATCACTATTCTATTTTTGTAGTACTACATTAACGTATTTCAGAGTGGCTGATGGAAGACGCCCCCTAGTGCTTGTCGTCTTCATATGGGGGTTGATATTGGCGTGAATTTCTGCTCTTCGATTTCTCGGTACTCAGTTATGGCGAAGAGTTCTTTTTCTATTCCAATTTGGGACTAGTGAGGGAGAGATATTACAGAAAATAAGGATGGTTCTATTAGTAATTGGAATGACACACAGATAGAAGCCTGGATACCTCAGCAAAAAGAACCGAAGAACTTAACAAATGAACCATCTGACGGGAAGATGTCCTCTCGATTGGACCAGTAGTTGAAGCTGGGCCTTTAGAAGGCATATAATTGGAAACTTAGTAACCCCTTTTATAAAAGAGAAGGCCTGGGCACTGGGCAGGGAGTATCGCCCTGTCTGAGGAAAGGAATCTGGAAGCCTGTGTTCATCATGACTTAAACCAAAAAATGTGCAAACGAGGTGCCCGAGGAAAGGGCTAAATGCTACAACTCTGGGGGACTCAATTGACTGGCCAGTCAGTTGTCTACTACTAGTCCTGGCATTTTTTGTTTTTCAATGGAGTAGCAGTCAAGTTATTGCTGGAATTTAGTTGGTTTGGTAGTCATGGATGCTTTGTGGAGTTATGTTGAATGATTTGATTACAATGAATTCTCCGAATTCAGGACTTGGCTTAATTAATAGAGTATGAGGAAAATGAGTTTTATGTAATGACTCCAAATTATTATTCAATGAGTTTGCCACAAAAGGGTTGTCATTGTGACTCTGCGAATGAATAAGTCTAATGATGTAGTGGAAGAAGCTGAAAAATTCCCCCAATATATTTTAGAATCTCCTGGTGTATCGGAATAGGAAACATTATTTATGTTATGCAAGTATGCTTTATGTCACACATTTGTTCTTCAATTTTGGTTTTCAAGGGGCATGAAATCCAATGCTTAAAGGTTTCAAATGCAGATGAAATGTTGCACCTGAGCGTTTAAGCTGGATTAAGCAGTTACTGCAAATGTCTTTCCCTTAAATTTTTTCTCATTTGGTGTTTTATTTGGATCCTACAGGAAGGAATGGCGTATCACTGACAACACTTGGGCTGTGACATACACGAAGAAATTGGATTAATTTTACGGTACTTGCAATTTTGCTTGCATGCATGTCTTCAGGTGAATACCGGAGTTATTTTTGGCTGACAGTAGACCAATTAGCTTTGGTTGTCAGAATGTTTGTATCGAGGACATGTTAAACGAATTGTCTTCCTTTCTGGGCAGTGTTGATTTTGTTGAGTTTGATTTTATTGGAATCACCTATTAAATATTATTCTTTTTATATTTTGACGGATATTTTATACTTGATTAATGTCCCTAGTATTAATTTATTTGATTTATACTTTTTATTGGAAGATTTTTATATTTTAAATTTAAATTAAATAATAATTATGTAAAATTCTTATTTTTTATTAATTTTTTATTTTTGAAAAAGTATTGAATGAGATCTTAAATAATATTAGAAGAATATGAAAAAAAATTATAAAAATTTAAAGTTGGCAAAAAGTTTAAACTAATTAATTTATTTTATTAGTTAAATAGTTCAATGAAAAGAAAAGAGAAGTAAAAAAGAAATAAAAAATTTGGAACAATCAATTAGACTAGTGTTCTGAATTAATTGGATGCTAATGAATGATTCAAGTTGTAAAGAGAAAAATTATAAAAATTTTAGGTTAATTGACTTTACCCTAACTATGGGTGACTAAAGGTAAGTAAAAAGTTAAAAGTTTAATAGTTGTAAAAATTATAGAGAATTCAAATTAATGAATTAGATTGTTCCTATGATTGACTAAAAAGACTAAAAAACTAAAAGTTTAGAAGTTGAAAAGTCATAAAGATTATTAGTTGGTTGACTAGTCCAATTGTTTGACTAAAAAGACTAAAAAACTAAAAGTTTAGAAGTTGAAAAGTCATAAAGATTATTAGTTGGTTGATTAGTCAAATTGTTGTAATCAATCATAAGAACAGTCTAATAGCTAGTTTATGTTTATATCTATAAAAGAGTTATCTATAAAAGAGTTATAGAACTCTTTTGATAGACATCTTGATTGCTATGTGTTGTACTTAGTATGAAAAATCAAAGGAAAACAAAGAAAAAGAAAGATTAAAAGTAAGAGCTCTAAGAGAAAAGTTAATATTGAAAAGAAAGTAAGGGTGTTTTAGAGAAAAGTAATAGAGAGTGAGCATTTAAGTGTTGAAAAACTATTAGTTATTGTAAAAGTTTCATGGAAGTTTTGTTTTGATCAAGGTTAAGGTGACTAAGTGTAAATTATTGTTTTCATCCTGCAAAAGAAAAAAGAGTCAGTGAAGTCGAACTCTTAATGGTTAAACATCAAGGAGTGAATGTAGACTCATGATTTAAATTGAACCATTATAATCACTATGTATGCTCTCTCTCTCTCTCTCTCTTCTTTTATCTCTCTTTATTTTTAATTATATAATTGCTTACTTTATCATTTGTTATTTATTATCTTGTTATCTCTTTTTCAAGTTGGGATTGAACAAAGATTAAGTGGCCAATCCAATTAGACCCAATTCACTCCTTTTTTGGGTAGCTTCAAGGATCCAGTGATATTAAAACTTGATGAGAACCATAAAGATGATGAGTGAAAGACTTTAATGGATACAAGAGATCCATTGCAAATTCCATAAGACCCAATAATATGAGTTAGAGCTTTAATGAATGCAAAAAGTTCATTGCACATTTCAGAAGGCCTACTAACACAGGCTAGAGCCAAAAAGATGAAAGAAGCACTAAATGGGTTGATTAAGGATGTTTAGGCTAACCAAATTTCAAATGGTGTGAATTCAAGTTTGAAAAAGGCTCCAAGTCTTATTAGTATCATTGAAGTACTTAAAGAGTTAAAACTAAGTATTAGTAATCACTCCAAATTAAAAGTTTATTTTCTATGTAAGAATTTGTCCCTAGATGAGAATTCCTCCTAAATAAGGAATTTTTCTAAGTAGGAATTTGTACCTTTTTAGGATTGCTATCTTAATTTATAAATAGACACCCCTTGTAAGTTATAGAAATTAGACAATAGATAAGACAACTTTGAGTGAAATAGAAAGTAAAGGTTTTTCTCCGTTGGTTCTTTTGAGAACTAAAGAACTTATTAAGAGGTACTCATTCTTATGATATTCAACTTGACTTATCACTCTTAATTCCTTTCTTTTATGGAGTGTGACATCCATATCCTTTTTTAAATACCATAAGTTCATGTTCCTTTGAATGTTAGGTCTAGAGTTTGTGTTATTAAACTTTGATTTAACTTTTCTGGTTGTTCTTTGATTCCTTATGTGCATTGGGTTCCTAAGCTATGTCTTTTGGGGTTTTTTGCATTAGTTGGTATCAGAGCCTAACTCTAAATTAGGTTGTATCGATTAATTCTTTAATTTGCTACCTTTTGATTTATCTATTATCATTCAAACGTGCTAATATGTCTTTTTGCAACCCTTTTTACTTTACTCATTTGTTTGAGATCATAACTATAAAAAATGGGCAAATTTTAATACCAATTCCTGTCTTAAAGTATTACACTATTATTTTGTATTGAAAGAAAAAAAACCAAAAGAAAGAGGAGCAAAAAAAAAAAAACAAAAAAAAAAGGAACAAAAGAAAGAAGACATCCAATTCAAGTTATTAATAAAAGTTAATAGCTTGGTCATATTGGTTACAATAATAATATAGCTTCCTTACTCAACTCCAATTCTGTCATCTATTTTCTTGTTATGTCATTCAAGTTTGTCCTATAAGTTTAACCCTTTATTTTGATTTTTGTGAGTTTAGTTCTTTAAATTTGTTTGTGTTAATATCCTTTTTCAACTTCTTATTCTCCAATTTGTTTAATCCTATGTCATTATTTTATTATGTTTAAAATCAATCCTTTTGATTTAGTTTGCTTAGTTCTTTATAGAGCTAAAAAGGAAAATTCGAGTGGTAAAAGACAAGAGTGAAAGTCCATATAAAGAAGAAGTCATAAAGAGTGTAAACATGAGAAAGTGTGACACCTTTTTGTGAGTGAAACATATAAGGGAGTGTTTTGTGAGGTATCTTATTATTTTGTATAAAAGTAATACTATGACATCCAAAGACAAAGGTGTAGCTCAAGAGGGAGCTGGTGATGTGTCCTTCATGATCAAAGCTATACAACAATAATTTGAGTACATGAATACCAAATTTGATGAGATGAGAGAGAGGATCAAGGAGCAAGCTAATACAATAGCAGAGTTGTAAAGAAGACATGGGGAATATGAGACTTCTAAAACAATAAGGCAATTAAGATGTGCCCTATGATTGACCATGAAGATGATGATTTTGTACTATCATCAGAGGGTAAAAGTGATGAAGAGAAGTATTTGACTAATGGATTAGCTCTCATCTCTCATCACAAGGCAAGCATTAAATGTGCAAGTGAAGAAAGAAAATGAGGTGTAACGAGATAACATCTTTCAAACGAGGTGTCTCATCAAAGATAAGGTATGTAGTATGATTATTAATGGTGAGAGTTGCACTAATGTTGTTAGCACAACTATGGTTGAGAAACTGAATTTACCTACTATGAAGCATCCTAGACCATATAAGTTTTAATGGTTGAATGAGAGTGGTGGAGTCAAGGTAAATAAGTAAGTGCTCATGTCATTCTTTATCGGAAGGTACTATGATGAAGTTTTATGTGATATTGTACCTATACATGTGGGCCACATTTTATTAGGAAGGCCATGGTAGTTTGATAGGCGAGTTATGTATGATAGATTAAAGAATCGATATTCCTTTGTAATGAATGAAAAACATATCACTCTTGTACCATTATCACCTCAACAAACTTATGAGCATTAATTGAGGATTAAAGATGAGAGTGAACAAAGAAAAGAGATTGAAAAAAGAGAAAAGAAAGGAGAAAACATGAGGACACAAGAGAAAGAGAAGAAAATATAAAGTTTTTATGCAAAAAAAAAGTGATGTCAAAAGAACAATTTTTGCCAAACAATCTATGATCATACTTTTGGACAAAGAGGCTTATTTTAACACTAATAAGTTTGAGTCATCTTTGCCTAGTGTTGTTGTTGTTCTATTGCAAGAATTTGAAAATATATTTCCTGATGATGTCCCAAATGGATTGCCACTTAAGAGAGGAATTGAGCCTCAAATTGATTTAATCCCTAGTGCATCCATTCCAAACTGACTAACATATAAGAGCAATTCCAAGGAGACAAAGGAGCTTCAAAGGCAGGTTGAGGAACTTATTTCAAGAGGGTATATAAGGGAAAGTATGAGTCCTTGTGCAATTCCTATCCTACTTATACAAGGAAAGTTGAACAAAAAATATGCCAAGTGGATCAAATTCATTTAGACCTTTCCCTACATCATCAAGTATAAATAAGGTGATGATTTGAGGACAATCCTTTCGAGGAAAGAGGGAATGATGAGAACCATAGAGATGATGGGTGGAAGACTTTAATGGATGTAAGAGATCCATTACAAATTCTAGAAAGCCCAATAACACGAGCTAGAGTTTCAATGGATGCAAGAGGTCCATTACACATTCCAGAAAGTCCAATAATATGGGCTATAGCCAAAAAGATGAAATAAGCACTAAATGGGTTGATTAAGGACATTCAAGCCAACCAAACTTCAAATGGTGCGAATTCAAACTTGAAAAAGACTATAGACCTTATTAATATCAATTGAGTACTTAAAAAGTTAGGACTAAGTATTAGCAGTCACTCCAAATTAAGAGTTTATTTTCTATGTAAGAATTTGTCCCTAGATAGGAATTCCTCCTAAATAAGGAATTCTCATAAGTAGGAATTTGTTCCTCTTTATTATTGTTATCTTAGCTTATAAATAGACATCCTTTGTAAGCTATGAGAAATTAGACAATAGATAAGACAACTATGAGTGAAATAGAAAGTAAGGGTTTTTATCTGTTGGTTCTTTGGAGAATTAAAGAACTTATCAAGAGGTACTCCTTCTTATGGCGTTCAATTTGACTTATCACTCCCAATTCCTTTCTTTTTTGGAGTGTGGTGTCCATATCCTTCTTTAAATACCCTATGTTAGTGTTCTTTTGAATGTTGGGTCTAGGGTTTGTGTTATTAAACTCTGATTTATCTTTCCTAATTATTCTTTGATTCCTTGTATGTGTTGGGTTCTTAAGCCATGTCTTTTGAGGTTTTCTGTATTAGTTATTCTCTATTTCATAAGTCTAACCTTTTAGAGTTAATTCCTAACATTCTTAATAACCATGTATCATACTAAAGGTGAAAACATCCTTAAATTCCATATTTTTTATAGTGCCAACTACAATTACTAAGGAGCTAAGATAACTATATATATTTAATTTCATAATTATAAACTTTAAAAAATAGTTGATAGTTACCTTAAAAAAGTCATAAAGTGAGCATTAGTGGGGAAAAGAGTGAGTTTACCATTGATGCTAAAAAATTCAAATTCCTTAATTCCAAAACTAGTTACATATTTCATTATAGTTTAAGTGTCAATAAATATAATAAGGTTTTTTCATCATTATTTTGGTTGCTTTTAACAATGGTTTAGATGGATGAGATGACATCTTAATGAATGACTCCTTTGACTAAGGAGTTGCATTTTAATGCTTCTTCAGTTGCCTTAACATAATGCATTCTTAAGAGTCTAGAGACAAGAATATTATTCTCTGTTTGAACTTTAATAAGTCAGTTACCCATAATAAACTTTACCTTTTGATGCAAGGTGGAAGGAATATTTAGGCAAGACATGTGTCTAGTTAAGAATATGCACTAATGATCTTTAATGAGACTAAAAAATTATTAGCAAAGAAAAAATTAAGATCTTGGTTAGAGTTTGAATAAGTTGTTTGACTACATTGTACTCATTATGCTCGATAAATTTAAGAAATAATGCATTATATTTATCAGTAACAATTTCCTTAAGTTAAAAGTTATGTTTAGTGGATGACTCTACTCCCTCAACATTTTGAAGAAGGATTTCTTTAACATCATTTAAGATCATAATGACTTTCTCTTTCCTTTGCTTAAGCTTTTTAATGTATTTTGGAGTATAACATCTTCCACTTCAGGTTATGCCATTGATTCCTATGATGCTAGATGCTGCTATAAGTGTTGATTTTGGTGCCAATGCTTGATTATGAGAGTCTACTTGATAGTTATAATCCCATTAGATTGCTTTTTTGGTAAGAGTAATAAAGTGTTAGAAAAGGAGATAAGGCTCAAGTGGCTATGTGAAATATTTTTTGTGGTGCCATATTTCTTTGGTACTTATTGACGAGTGCTATAACTTTTACCATGCCAATTTTAAAGGAATTAGAACTCAATCTATAACAATCATCATCCAAGTACTCCTTAATTTGATTTTCTACCTTATGATTGAGGGGGAATTAATAGTAACATCGAGCTTCTTATTTACCTTTGAAAAGTCAATCCAACCTTTATCTTTCAACATATAGACTCTATATTTAAGGTCTAATAATTATTAGTTGAATGTTTGATTTGTTCATTATGATACTTGCACTTAACATTGATATTGTACCAATTGGGATAGGTGGTTTTAGTTGTTCCTTGGTTATAATAGTAGCTAATTTGTTTTGAATGAGTTAAAGTAATAATTTTCAATAGAGTATTAGTATGAGGTCAATTTTCCTTCTTTCTTGCCTTCTTAGGTTATCTTGATTACCTTAGTGCATTAGTGCACGAACATTGGGCTAAGAAAGTCATGATTGAGTACTATGACATGGAAAGAGGGATGTCATGTTATAAGACTGATATGATTGTTGAGGGTTAAAGTGCCCCTGTGGGTTGTCGAAGGATAGATAAGAAGGATGTAGTCCTAACTAGTCACATTATTCTTTTTGCTTACTTTATTAGTCTTTTTTCCTTTAAGGCATCTCCTACCGAGTTTGTTTATTCCACATCTATCTCCTAGCATTTCTTACTTCCCCTATATTAATGAACTTTTTAGTTTAGGTCATTAGGTTAATGAAGTTTGTAGAGTGGGGGGGTTTTCTTGTCTAAGGAACAAAAGAATGAAGATTTTATCTAGTTACTTTAGAATGTTGCTAACACAATGTTTGAATTTAATCTTTCAACATTTAGCATTTCCATATTAAACCTTGTTAGGAACTTTTGGAATGGCTTTTCACCTTGCCTTATGGTGATGAGGATGGAAGCCATGGTACTAGTTGAAATAGGCAAACCTAGTTATTAGTAATAATACTTCAATGAGGACAACAATAAGGAGGAATTACAAGGAAAACTCAACTGGTTGGATGAAAAATGCAAACTAGCCTAAATATAAATTGCATCCTGCCACAAAAAGGTGATCTAATATCAAAACAAGATGGTGAAGGAAAGGCTTTTTACTAAAGATGATATAGTGCTAAGGAAATGTGAGGTCTTTAAGAGTGATGAAGGAATAAGCAAACTCTCCTGTAATTGGGAAGGGTTATACAAAATCATTGATTAGGTAGTACTAAGGAGCTATAAACTAAAGCAATTCAATACAACCTTATTGGATATGGAACTCATATAGCCTCAAGACATACCACTAATGATGTACTTCATAGCACCTTTAATGTACGAGAATTGCCCATGCATTAAGTATTAATAAAGTTTCAATATTTATAATATTTAGACACATGCTTCCTATAACAAAGCAAAGCTAAGAAACACCTAAGGTCCTACGCAAAGTTGCCACATAAGCCTTCTGTTGTGAATGCCCAAGGCATCCCACACAAGGTCACCATATAGGCTACTTTTATCAAAACAAAGCTAGGAAGTGCCTATGGCACCTTAAAAGAGTTAGCCACACAGGCATCTTAAAACAATGCTTAAGGCACTCCACATTAAATTAGTATTTAAGCATTTTTGGTTAAAAAAATGACAAGAAGTGCCGAAGGCACTATATAGGCTTTTCTCATTAAAGCAAAGTTAGGCAACACCTAAGGCACTCCACGTAAGGTTGTCGTATAGGTCTCCTCTTAAGAATGCCTAAGTTAACCCACACAAATTACCATATAAGCTTTGCCCTTAAGCAAAGCTAAGAAGAGCATAAGGCAACCCACTTGAGGTTGTTACATAGGCCTTTAATCCAAATTGATGAAGGCACTACACATAAAGATGCCACACAAGCTTCTCCTATCAAAGTAAAGTTGGCAAATGCCTAAGGGACCCCACATAAGGTTGCCACACAAGCTTCCCTTATCAAAGTAAACCCAAAAATCATAAAGGGGACATATATTGGATGAATGAAAAAGTGCCAATTGCACCTTGCATAACAAAAGAGGACAAATAATATAAGATTAAAGGTTGTGACACCTAGGAATGTAATGACAATAAGCTTAAATGATAAAAGCAAACATGGTAGGAACATGTTACACTTATAACAACTAAAACATGAACAACAAATCCATAAAAAATGAATAGTTACAACAAAGAAAATAATTTACAATAACAACATTAAAAAGAATAATTACTTTGGATGCGTCTATTATAACTAACAAAATAAAATCTACAATAAAGAAATAGTTTAGCTAAGCCTCTTTTCTTTTGGGTGCACTCATTTACAAGTCCTAATTGAGTTAACTCCTTCAACTGACCTCTCAAATTTCCTTTTAACCTAACCATTGCCTAAAGGTCTAATCAATGTTTGTACCTTAACTACCTAGGAAAAGCGATAAGGTAGCATAAGCTTAAATAAAACCTTATGAGCTGCAAGAAAATAGGTGAGAAAAGGAAAGTTGGTTGCCTTTTCCCCAATAATAGCCTCACCCACAAACCAAATGATTAGTCATATATTGGCTTGGGTGGCAAAAGGTAACCTTTCTTAATGGAACAATGACAAAGTTAGACCTTTTTAATGATTTGTTAGTCATATAGGTCCATTCTAAGCAACTAGCCTTATGAAAAGAGCATTAGCATGTGAATCGGTGAAGCCCTAACCATAGGGACATGTGGCTATGAGAAACCTAAACAATGATTATAGATAGGCATGTGGCATGACTTTTAAGACTAATTAAAAGCAAATTAATTCATTAGTTACAAAACTCAATTGACTTAGCTATCCAATTCCCCAATAAATAGAGGAAAAGCCTCATACTTGATAAGAATGACATCAAAACTATAACATGTTAGGTTATGTGAACAAATCAATAGACTCAACCTATCACCAACCAATGTCAAATGGACCAAAAGAAAGAAAAGAAGGGCAAGAAAACATAGAAAGTTAAATGAAGTAAACTTTCATCGATAAAAAAATACTACACATGTTATAATGGCTTTAACAACTTAATTATAAGCCTAAGTAAAAGCCCTCTATAACTATAAGGTTGGAGATCTTGGATGTTAATAGTTTGCTAGCATTCTCTCACTCAAGGATAGGATAAAAAGTGACAAACAAGTATCAAGTATCTTTTAGCCGATAGTAAGGAGGAGAAAAATGTAAAGTACACTCACTGTGAACTTGACACTTCTATTTATTAGGTTTAAGTTGTGGAATTATTCCTTTTACTAATTATGACCACTTAAGAGAAGCCTTATAACAAACTCAAAAACATTTTTAGGCAAGCGATTGCTTTTTCCACGACAAATCCTAATGCTAGAGTACATACTTTGTCTCACCAATTTTATTACCCCCTAAGGCTACTTTTTCTAATAATGATTTTTTATCGTTAATGTTAACACACTTGGCACCCTACTTTCTAATGAGTTTAACATTGAATAATCTCCATTATTATTATAAGTCTTAGTTATGTGCTTGCTTTCTTGTGTCATTATACATACTAACATTACAATGTCTAATATTTTGTCATGCACATTGGTGAGTGGGATTGCATTACTATCCAAGTCATCGACCAAGCTCTTGATAAGTTTTGATTTGTAGTGTCATGCCCTCCTCCACCTATAATATTTTATTGTTTGACCTTTCTAAATTGAAAACCCTAATAATAGTAGAAGCAATGACAATGATAATACAGTCAATCATCTTTGATGATTCTTACATGTCTGTAAATGTGAACTTTGAAAGCGTACAACTAAAAAGAATGTTAAGAATAGTTTAGAGCAAAAATGTATGACTATAAAAAATGCTAAGAATAGTTTAAAGCAATATACAATTTAACACAAGGGTCATTTACATTCTTTGAATAATTTTCTTTTTCTTTTGAACAGGAGTTTTTTTATGGACTATAAAATAAGAATTAAATTCCCATGTGTCAATCTCATTGATCTATCTTAATTATTTTGTTTTTACTTTTCTAAACTATTGTCAAGTAATATCTCATGTTAATGTGTACTTCCCTTCTCCAATCTAATAAAAAAGTCATTCTTATTAGAATTAAAAAAATTTACAACTAAAGCATATTAACATGTTAATGTCCCCCTCCCCACTCTAACTCGACCAAAAAATGAAAAAAAAAAAACAAAAGAGATTTACAAATAATTATCTTTTCATAAAAAGGAATTAAAATTTGAGTATTAGTCAACATAGTAAGAACCATATGTATCCACTTCACCAACTCTAGTTGTTTTTTTAATTTTCAAAATTTAATTAAAGGTCCCATTATTTAATTTAATCTAATTAATGTCAAAAGGTTGATCATTATGATTCATGTGAATTGGGGCAACATATATTTTATAAATGAGATCACGAATAAAAATCAAGAACCATACGCGAATATTAACTACCTCTTTTGTGATATATTATCTTGTTTATAACGATTAATCATATGCCCAAAAGCCCAATGGTTAAGTTGCTGACTTCGGCCGAAACTATTTTGGGCCTTAAAAGACAAAAATATCATACGTCCTAAATTTAGGGTGTACTTGTATTTTGTATATAAGTTTCTAAAAATTACAAAAATTATATTGAAATATTGATGCATTATTTGAAAATACATTCCATTAAGTTGCTATTAGTGAATGTTTGGTTTGAAAGCAAAAATATCATTGTAAACAGTTTCAAAAGACTAAAATGCCTGCACCACCAAAAAAAAAGAAGAAGATACAGAAAGGAAAAAAAACACCTTTTGCCTAACCATGTAGAATTATTGGTATTAACATTTTACTAAGAACTTTGATTCTCTTAGGGCAAGACTGTATGATCTGATTGTTGGATTTTTATTTTTAGTGCTTCAGAAAAATTTTGAACTTTGATTCAACAAGTTTTTACTCACATTTATTCATATGGTTATCCATCAAACCGTTACCTCACCGCCACCATCACTGCTACATGCACCTCTGCCGCTGGCCATTGTCACCATCGCCGAAAGTGACCCATTTTATTAGAAGTTCCTCTTGTTGATATATACATTTTTGTGACCCAAGCATCTGAAATCAAGCTAGGATAACACTGGAACACCGCTTAATTTGCTACTTTGCCACTTTGGTTCTTGTCTCTGACTACTGCAACTGATCCATAAGGAAGCATCAGCCTCTGATCTAGAAGTTTTTGGATTCGATGCACCTATTCAGATCCTTGAAGTCGGTGTTTCTTACAAAGTTATTGCTCCATCATTCTATGTTGATAAGTCATCATGCATGTCTACTGCATTTCTTTGTTGGCTGAAACTAATACCACCTGAGTCGATTCTTGTTATAAATGGAAGGAACACTATGACAGACACTAAAATGCAAAGGAGAGTTTGGAAGGATTTCTATTTTGAATTTCCTAGATGTATACAATAAAACAAAGAATAATTGTCTAAACAAAATCTATGGAAGATACATGCAATATCATTTAAGATAGATTCATTTCTTTCAACTCTTCTTATTGTGCTTGTCTTTTTTTCCTAGACTTCTTCTAGTTGCCTTTCATAGCATGAGATATTTGTTAATGTTAGTTCATATTAGGATATTATTTGAATTATAATATAAGTCAATTTAATTGATTCTTATTTAAATTTTATTATTTAGGTAAATTTAAGTGTTTGTTAATATATATAAAAATACAGTGTAGTTCTCTTATTAGTATGTCTAGTATTTTATTAAATTAATAAATTAAAAAATTATCATATAATCATATAATAATAGTATTAGAGAGGTATTTCCATCTAGATTAAGAGAAAGTATACAAGTCCTATTGGAATTGTCATAAAGTCACTAGAACTGCCATAAAAGTTGTTAAAGTTCCAGAAGTCATCAAACTGCTAGTTTCTGTCATCAGAACCATTATTTACCATTGTTGGAGGATTGCCACCAACCACCACGCATTGCCGCACACGTTGCCAAAAGCTGCCCCCTACGCTATCAGAACCTGCTTGCCGGAAGCCGATAACCCCAAATCCAACCTCTATGTGCCCCAAAATTGTTTGCAAAGTCGTAAATGTGAAAAAATCTGAGACTTAGGCCACCGTCCCTCCAACATTCAATGTGCTTTTTTGGGTTATCATCACAACTGTAGACTATCATTTTCAACTTCCCTAGTCGTTGATTTATCTCATCCACCTAATGACGGTTGGTATATCACCGATTATTATTAAAGTTAGTGTCGACGATAAAGAAGAGAACCAAAAAAACCCGAAAAAAAGGGTTTGAATAGCAAATAACAGAAGTTGGGGGTCATAATTGAAAACAAAAGCGGGATCAGATGGAAAATGATAAACGTTTAGGTGTCAAATTGAAAATAATAAACATTAAGGGACCAAATTAGAAAACATATAAAAGTTAGGTATTGATTTATAAATCATAAATTTTAATATGAATGACACAATTTTAATTTTAGTTTTTATTTTGGATGGAAAGAATTACAATTGATGTTATGTGGAGATGAAAGTCTTATTTGATTACACTAAATTGTTAAGTATTTTAGAGAATGGAATTACAACACTTGTAGCAGGTGCAATAAAAGTACAAAAAACTACTTACTAAGAATTACAAAAGAAAGATAAAAAAAAACTCCATCATGTAGTGAATGATGAAATTTTCAAAAAGATTGCAATAACAACTTCATCAAAATAGGTATAAGATATTTTAACGATATCATTCCAAGGTGTAGACAAAGTTAAAAAGGTGAAATTCTAAACCTTATAACATTAGTTTGAACTCTTGTAGATGAAAGATTTAGAAACTAATTTAGTTTATATAAGTAAAGTTATTTTTCTAATAAATTAAATGAGAATCTATAAAGAGTAGTTGAATGATCAGGTGAATGTTGAAAAGATTTTATAGACAATTACACCTCGGTAGGAGTATATTGTGATCATAATAAAAGAAGCATATGATTTGTCCTAAATGTTAATTAATGAACTATTAAGTACATTGCAAGCTCATGAACAATGCGTGAATGAGAAGCATATTGAGAAGCCAATAAAGTAAGAACTTTAAAGTCAAACTTATACCAGAAGCGAGCAAAGTGATCAATCAAAGTAGAAGTAAGGTTCCCTTTGTAGTAGAGGATAAGGACATGAATATGATGATAACTACTATAATAATTGAGGTTAATGAGGTCACTGCAATAATTATGGAGATCAAGACAATCAATATAATGATTAGAGGAGATTAAACCATATGTATAGAGGTCGAAGTTGAGGTTAAGGAAAAGGCTATGGTAAGGGAAGGTATAAAGAATTCAATATTAAATGTTACTTATGTTGTAAGCATGGCCATTATATTAGTGAATGCAAGTCTAAGAAGAATAATTAAACAGCTCATTACACATAAGAGAGAGATATATAAGATAAAAATCAAGCCCTTATAATGGTTATTATAGTTGTTGAAATGTCAAATCATAACACATAATTTATTAATACTAAGTGTATCAATCACATGTGCAAAAAGAAGGTATTCTTTATTGATCTTGATGAATCAATTTACTTCACAATCAAATTTGTTGATAATAGCAGTATTTCAATGACAAGAAAGAGGTAAATTCTCATCAAGTTAAAGATAAAGATCATAATTACATCTTAGATGTATTTTATGTGCTATAATGAAGAACCTACTAAGTTTGGACCAATTGCTTAAAAAGGAGTATAACATACAATTATGTAATGAGAGGTACACTCATTCTTAAATTCCCTTCAATGAAAACACAAATGTTTTGAATTGATATTTACACTTATCCTAACTTTGCTGTAAAAGATTAGTCTTGGTTGTGGCATTTTACTTTTGATTATTTGAATTTTCATGATTTGAGGTTGCTTGTGTAAGGAATCATGATGATAGGTTTGTCCATAATACATCATCCTAATTAGATTTATGAAACTTGTATTCTTGTAACACAAAGTAGACAATCTTTTGTGAGAAGAAATTGGCATGCAAGACAACCACTTTAACTAATCCACTTTGATGTTTATGACCTAATGAGTGGTCTATTAAATGGTAATTATAAGTATTTTCTTATCTTCATTGATGATTTTAGAAGGAATACATGACCTTATTACATGTAGAGAAAGTTTGAGATGTTTGACTATTTTGAAAAGTTTAAGATTTTTGTTGAAAGATAAAGTAGGTATTATATTAAAATTCTACGAAGGTGGTGAGAATATTTTTAATGAGTTTAAGGAGTATTATGAAGCATAGGGAGCATGAAGTCACAATTCTTTATGCTCATAGCATAATGGTGTTACTGAAAGGAAAAACAGATCAATCATGAATATGACAAAAAACTTGTTAGAGGCTCAAGGAGTATTCAATTCCTATTGGGTAAAAGTTGTTTTGTTTATTTACTTGTTAAGTAGATCTCCAATAATAAGTATTAAGAATGTCACTCCTAAAGAAGTATAAAGCAATTTTGAACCTAGGGTAAGGCACCTTAAAGTCTTTTTTTCTATTACTTATACTTATGTTCTAGTAGAGACATAGACAAAGATAGATGATCATGGAGTGAAAACTATCTTTCTTGGTTAAATAAAAAGAAGATAGAAGTTATTCAATCATGTGACAAAAAAAGTGATTGTAAGTAAATATGTGACCTGTGTTAAAGATCAAACTTGGAATTTTGATATTGAAGAGTAGAATAACTCTTAGAGACATCCATTTACTATTTTAAGAGGAGAAGAAACCTAAGTTGTAGTCCCCAATAAAGGCCATAAAGAAATCACCGATAATTAGTTAGATTGCAAGATTGTAAGGTAACCCCTGATAATGCCATTCATGATGATAGGGATTTGGTGCATTTTGTCATGTTTGCAGATTGTGAACCTATGTCATTTAATAAGATAATTGAAGATACAAAATGGGTGAATATTATGAATGAAGAAATCAAGGCCATTAAGACAAATAAAACATGAGAACTTACTAATATTCCACAAAGTTAAAAAGTTATTGATGTGAAATGGGTTTTTATGACTAAAAAGGAAGTTAGACAAAGAAGTAAAGAGATATAAAGTAAGATTGGTCACAAAAGAGTTTGAACAACAAGTGGTAATGACTATTAAGAGATATTCTCTCCTATTGCTTGAATAAAGATTATTAGACTTATAATTACTTTACTTATGCAAAATCATTGGAAGCTCCATTAAATGGATGTGAAATTAGTTTTCCTTCATGGTTCTTTGAAAGAGGAAGTGTTTGTCAAGTAATCACCAAGTTTTGTGAATAAAGAAAGTAAAGAGAAGGTGTATAAGTTGAAAAAAGCACTATATACCTTAAAACAAGCACCTAGAGCATGGAACAAGTGCATTTATTCTTTCTTCTATAAGATCAACTTCTAAAAGTATTCTTCTGAGCATGTTTGATGGGTGAAAGGCAATAGTTTTGGTGATACCTTATTGGTGTGTCTATATGTTGATGATTTGATCTTTACGGGCAATAATCTTAAAATGATTGAAGATTTTAAGTAGTCTATGATGCATGAATTTGAAATGACAAATTAGGGCCTAATGTCTTATTTTCTAAGCATTAAAGTGATTTAAGGTGATGATGGAATCTTTGTCTATTACAAAAGATATGCTACTAAGCTTCTAAAGAAGTTCTAGATGTATGATTGCAATCCTGTGAGAACTTTTATAAAAATTGACATTAAAATGTCGAAGGAAGGCAATGGAACACTTGTTAATTCTACACATTTTAAGTAGATTGTTGGGAGTTTGAGATATATGACATACATAAGGCTTGGGAATTTGAGATATATGCAAGTTGTTAAGAGGATTATATGGTACATAAAAGGGACTTATGGTCATGACCTATTTTATTCTTCATCAAAAGGTTGTGCTTTTATAGGCTATTCTAACAATGGTTAAGGTGGAGATATTGATGATTGTAAAAGTACTTATAGTTACTATTTTAACTTTGGAACTACTATTTGTTCATGGTCATCTAAGAAACCATAACACTTTTAACCTGTGAAGTAAAGTATGCAGCTGTTGCTTCAAATGCTTGTCAAACTGTTTGGTTGCATAATTTGCTAGAGTGAGATCTATATTTTAGTTGAAATTTCTATGAAAATATTTGTTAATAATGTTTTTGCAAATGATTTAGCTAAAAATCCAGTAACACGTAGAAAGAATAAATATATTAATACTTGTTTTCATTTTTAAAGAGATCATGTTGATAAAAGGGAGATTAAATTGATATATTGCAAGTTAAGATGAAGCAAGATTAAAGGGGAATGTAAATGTTAATTCAAATTAAGATATTATTAAAATTATAATAAAAGTCAATTTAGTTGAATCCTATTTGAGTTTTATTATTTGAATTGATTGAAGTATTTATTAAAATAGATAAAGATACAATGTGATTTTTTATTAGTATATGTGGCATTTTATTAGATTAATAAAATAAATAATTATCATATAATCATTTAATAATATTAAATTAAGAGTTAGATTATATATATTAAGAATTAATGTTAGATTTAGATTCATGGGACATAGTCCCTAGTTTTTTTTTTTTTCCCTTTCTAATTCTCTTCTTCTTTGTTTGTTTGTTTGTTTTTTTTTTTTTTTCCCCATCTCTTTTCCTTTGCCTCCTTGTTGGCATTTGTTAAAGGATGAAAGAGTAGAAGGAAGAGAGAAGAGATAGGTTGTGGATCATAGGTTTCTAATGTCTTTAGTTTATATAAAGAGGGCAATAATCTCTTTTTATGCATTTTGTACATTTTGACTAATGTCCAATTAGTCTTGGTATGCTTTTGTAATTTTCAAAAATTTTGTATGTAAAACATAAATACACTCTAAAATTAGAGTACCCAATGTAAATTTTCCATAAAATAAGGTCATTGTTAATTTACCTTAAAATTATTTATAACAAAAAATTTATGAGAGAAACATGGTAGCAGCAAGCATGGGAATGTCCATGCAAATAAAAACCTTTGTATAATCCATTCCTTAAAGCAAACTTGAAACCTTTAACCCTTTGTTTGAATAAATAAGTAAAGAAAAAGGAAAATGAGGAAAAGGAAAATGAAATGAATGAAAAGTGGGAAAGATAAATTTTTCATTATTTTTATGTTTGAAAAAGGGTGATATGAGATGAAATTTATGTCTTGCATTCTACAATTGTGCTATATTTACACTTGACATGCCAATATTCCAAAAATTACAAAAAAAAAAAATCATATTCTTTAAGTGCATTTACAAAAACATGCTCTATTAAGTTGTTATTAGTGAAATTTAATTTTAATAACAAAAATATCAGTATAAATGATAAAAAGTCCAAAATTTAAAGTAAAACATAAAAATCATAACTCTTATTTCATTGCTGCAAACCCATAAATGAGTACAATAAAACCATTAGATAAATTAGGTATATTATTTTTAATAAAAGAGACTTATTACAAAAATTACATTCTATTTCTTTTTTAAATTTGACATAAAATCAAAATTTTAGCAAATTTAAATTCACCTAAAAGACTATTACAAAATTACTTTTACCATTCCATTTGGTTAATATAAATGAAATATAATGTCATTTGTATTGAGAAATACACCTTTGGAATTTCAAAAATTATGAATGAAACTTTTCAACTACATTCAAAATTTTACCTCATTTATAGGTGAGGTACTCATTTTTTCCAATTCTATTGAATGACATTTTAAGTATTTACAAATATATTTTTCTATTACAAAAAAAGAAAGACTTAATAATCTCTTAGTCTAAAATCTCTCCTTTATAAACTTGAATTAGATTCTTGGGATATTATATTACCTAGGGTACTATTACTCCTATAGAAAGATCTCTTGCATTTGCAAAAAAAATTTCTTGACAAAATTACTAATAAATCACAACTCCAATGATTCTTATATTTCATCCCAAATATTAATAGGATTGCAAAACTATTACATGATCATCTTAAGAAAACCTTTACCCCCTGGACAACTTAGCTTATCGCTTTAATCCAATAGATAAAATCCCAAATATGAGATATTCTTTGTATTCATCTCACTGAGTCTTCAGCCCTAAAAATAAACAGATTACTTTGATTTGAGTTATGGAAGTGTCCTAAAAAAACTAAAAAATGGTAAGCAATAAATATTCCAATTTACTTATGCAAATTAGAAAAATTATTAAAAAAATTATTTTACAATAAAAAAAAAGAAATTCTTTTTATTTTTATGTGTATTACAAAATTTCAAAGTAATTTATTAAATCAAAAATTTTTTCTTCATATTAATTGTAAGTCTGTAAAAAAAATTATTCAAAAAGATATTCAAAATATTATATTAAAATATATTTTTGTTAGATGGTAAACTATTCTCTCTATTTTTAATTTTGATATTAAATATATAAGAGGAGATAAGACTATATATCAAATTTTTTAATTAGAGAATTTCTCCAAAATGCTCCTTAACATGCCATGAAAAATCAAAGATAAAAGAAACGTTCATTTGCAAAACCCTAGAGAAGAAAAAGTCATAAAAACCCTAAAACCCATTTCTTCTAAGCCATTAAATCACAAAATGACTAGGTTACAAAAAAAGAAAGAGCCCAATCTTTCAAAAAACAAATACAAGTCCAACAATGAATAGAATCTACCTCCAAAATTCCATATTTGCTTATACTTTTGCAAGGTCTCTTTGATAATCAAACAGGTAAATCTCAAAATCTTAATCTCCAAAAAGAAATAAGATTTTCATTTAAAACCCTATCCTTAGCAAAAGCCTTCAAAAAAAACCTCAGCTTACTTAACTAATCTCTAATTCCAACACATTTTTATCATGAAAGTAAGATTCTACAATAAGGATCTTTCCATCGCTATCACAAAAATTTTTCCTACTAGATGGTACTTTAAATCCCAACACCTCTTCAAAATATAATCATACTATATGGCTATTTTTGAAATAACAAAATCAATCAAATTCAAACATTTTTATATGAAAAAAATTCCATCATGATCCTACATACACTACTTGTCATATATAAAAGAAAATTCATCATCCATAAGAATATGGATAATACTTTTTCAAATCAAAATATTTTCGAACCTATTTAAAAACAAAATTGAACTACTGGTTATCTTTCTCATACTGGGACTATTAACAAGTATGGTATAATATTTTCCTTCTATAAAACCATAAGGCTAGTCATTGTTCATTATTCTAATTTGACACTAAAGTAAACCCTTAAAAAATTCTTGGTGTTTTGCAGAAAACTTTCTTGACAAAATTACTGATAAATCACAACTATAACAATTCCTTGAAAGTATCTAAGAACCTATCTCTAGCAAAACCCTCACATTACTTAACTAAGCTCCAATTACAAAACATTTCCACCATGGAAGCAAGATTCTACAATAAGAATCTTTCCATTACCATCTTAAAAATTTTTCCTACTAGATGGTACTTTTATTCCTAAGATCTTTCTAAAGTATAATTATATTATATGACTATTCTTAAAGTAATAGAATTAATTAAATTCAAACATTTTTATATAGAAAAATCTTATTGTGATCTTGTATATCCTATCTGCCATATAAAAAAAATTATTTATTCTTAACAATAGAAATAAAATTTTTTCATATCAAAACATTTTTTAATCTCTCTAAAAACAAAATTGAACAACTATTTGTCTTTTTCATATTGGGAATACCAATAAGTATGGTACAATACTTTCCTTCTCTAAAAGTATAAAGGTAGTCATTATTAGTCATTTTACTTTGACACCAAAACAAACCTTTTAAAAATTCTAAAGTCATTTAACAAATTGGAGAACTATTTCGAATTTATTCTTTAACATTTTTAATTTTTGAAATATGAAATAATTATAATTTGTTTAAATCACAATATGAAGCTATAAATAAAGAAAATAGATTTTTCCTCCTTTTCCTATTTTTCACAAAATTTTTCCTACTTTGAGCATTAATATGGTATTTTGAGTATTAAACCTAGAATGATAATTTAATAATCACCATATGATTCAAGGTAAAATGGTAGGATTCTTTCAAAATCCTAGAAAAACTCTCAAAGCTTGTTGTGCAAAAATGGCTAGAAGATATCCAATAACTTATATAGGTTAGACCTTATAACACTACATTTTTTAACCTAAAAATCTCATGTCATAACCCTTTTAGTAGCAACCTAGATTGAAGAAGAATATTTGGCAATAATGTAACAATTATTGCAATCCAAAATCCCCTTGGCCCATGAATCCTATCTGATTTAAGTGAGTCCAAAACTGTTCTCCTCCAAGATAACAAGGATGTATATTTTGAAATCCTCTCTTAAATATAAAAGAAAAAAAAATAAAACTACTTTTGGTGATTGATAGCTCCATTGAGATCAGTAAGAGACTACCTTTGATAGGCAATTTTACAAAATGACAAAATTACTTTCAATAATTGAGAGTTTTACTTAAATCCATTAGATCAACAAAAGGATTGCTTGTGACTATTAGCTATACATAATAACAAAATTACTTTCAGTGATACTTCATGAGGTGATTGTTACAAAAGGAGGTCTTTAGCTATAAAATAGAGGGAGGAAGAATGAAGCAAGGTAGTGAAAACAATTTAGAACAAAAAAGCATCCTTCTCTTTTTCCCATTTTAAAATAATATCCCTCTGCCTTTTCCTCTTAGCTTTTAATCTCCTTCTCTCCTTACACCTATAATTTCTCTCCCCCTTCCTCTAAGCTTGTAACTTTCCTCTTCTCTTGTAATCTCATCTTTATAATAAAATAACTATCAAATTATCATCCTTGTCCTTGTGGTATCAAAGTCTTCTCCTCAATCGTCTTTGTTTTCTTGGTACATTAGGTATTTTTTGTAATTTATCATTTATATATTCATTATTGCTATGTTAGTATATTATATTTTTGAGCTATCTTGCAAATATGAATCCAATATTATGCAAAACCACCTTTTATTCCAATTTATCCTCTTTAGAGAGTTAAGAAAGTCATAGGATAATTAATTCTGAAGAAATTACTATAAAAGATTTTAATAAAGGGACTGATGATTGGGAGATTCTGAAAGTTTAAAAAGAACAGATTTATAACCTTTTCAAATACTATTTTTTCAAAACTAATTTTACAATTAACATAGAAGAAGGAGGCATCTAACTTATAACACTTTTTGAAACTATTTAATTGCTTTATCAAAAATTCCTACAAAATCATATAATTAGTCCAAGTAAAAGTCAAACGCCTTACAAAAGAAGGTCTAAATACGTGCATTCTAGTTGTCTTCAGAGATTAGATTTACCAATTTACAGGATTCATTGCTTAACTTAATTAAATATAACCTTTGTAGTTGAACAATTTTTTTCAATTATTATTTAAACCTCACTCTTTTCTTAGGTGATAGGAATATTTTATAAAGAATAATTTTACAAATTAAAATTCATAATTATAATATGTTAGAAGAATATATTCTAGTTGTATTAATTTTCAAAATTTAATTTAAAGTTATAATTTTTACTTTTGCATTCAAATATAAATTCGCATTTTAGAAAGGTGAAACTCTTATATACTATCTTTTTACTCTTGAAAGAGCTTTTGTTTTACTTACCCATTTGGCATACATCACACACCTTATCCTTCTCAAATTGTACCTTTAGAAGACCTTCCACAAGGTTGCATTGATTGAGTTTTGATAGTTACATGACTTAACCTGTGATGCCATATTCATGATTCTTCATTATCTTATCAATGTTAAAAATCTTACCTTTGGTATTATCTCTAAATATTACCATTTCACTATCACTTTTCTTAAAGGAATAAAGCTTTCAAGATTCCTTTTCATGTTTTTAGAACCACTATTTAGATACTATTCATTTTTCTTTATATTATTTTTAAAACATACTTATAAACAATTTATTTGATTTTAGGTACTAAAATTTTCTTATGTCCTTAAGTGTTAGCTTTGATGTTTATAGTATTTATATGAGGATAACCACCTAGGTTCCATTTCAAATTACAAGAATATTACATATGACTATAGTTACCATAGAAATAACATTTAACATAATCTCTAATGTGGTATCCATACACATAAGTATTATATTTATCATAAGAATATATATGCCTATAAGATGCTCTAGATTTTTGTGTGTATCTTATGTACATATATACATACTTGTGTGTTATTTTTCTACTATAATATGATACATAAGCATTCTTATATGTTGTGCCACTAGATGCTTATGCATATGTGTTTATGTGTTTGCATAAGTTGTTTTGCCTGAAAAGTTTTGGGTTGATATATATGAAATGCATAGCCCAAAACACTTTTCCTACCTTGAGTCCTTAGAAAGTTAAGTAGTATATCTAATTTGTCTTTATTTTTAGCAAATTTAGAAAGAAACTCTTAAAACTTAGAAATTTCTTTCTCAAGATAAATATTATCATCTAAGAGTTTTACAAGTCTTTCTTCATTTTGGACATTATACAACTAATTCTTCTTTTTAGTGAGTGATTTGATCTCATTTTTTAGAGAATCATTTTTATTTTTTAATGAAGCATTTTTTACTTTTCAAAGATCCAACTTCATATTAGAAATATTCTTAGCATAAAGATCCTTGTGCTTGATAGCTATGTCTTTGAGTTTCTTATCCATGCAATTTAAAGTGTCATATAATTCATTAACAAAGAATTCAACATCATTAGAGATATCAAAATCAAAGTTTACATTATTCTCTATAACCATGAATGCTAAGTTGACTCTAACATTATTGGAATCACTTTTTGAGTCACTTAGATCATCCCAAGTAGCTTTGAAAGCTTTCTCTATTGGCTTTCTGCCCTTCTTATTTGTGGGATAGTTGTGAGCGATGTGATCAGGTTTGTTTCAATTGTAATAAATAATGTCATTCTTGTCATAGTTGTTCTTAGAAATCTTGTCACTTTGTTTCTTTGTTTTTTTGGAGTTATGTGACCCATTTAATCTATATAGCAAGTTCCTTTTCATCTTCTTAAGCGTATTGATCATTTTCATCATCATCGCTTTCTTTAGGGCAAGAGGCTTTAAAAACAACTCCTTCTTTTTAGTAACCTTCTTGGTGAAAGTTATCTCATGGGTTAGTAAAGGTCCTACTAACTCATCTAAGTCTAAGGTTTTTGGGTCTTTAGGTTTAGTGATTGCAAATGCCTTAAGGTTCTATCACTTTAAAAGTAATTTTAACATCTTATTTATAAGATCACCTATCTTGACCTCCTTTTCAAGGTTATTGAGTAGATTAATGATGTTAATAAACGCTGTATACATCTTCAAGATCTTTTCATCACTTTTCATCTTAAATAACTTGTATTTATACATGAGTAAGTTGATCTTTGTGTCATTTACTTGTATAGTATCTATATGAATGATTCTGAACTTGTCTTATCTTTTCTTAGCTTTCTTATATCAAGAGACCCTCTTATATCCACTAATATTTAAACAACAGTGTGGATGTAAGTACCTTTGGGGTTGAGGGTTTTAAATCTTTTGACTTATATGATGAACTTGCTCTCTTTCCTACAGGTGTTTACTTTTGGGGCATTTTTAGAGCCACTCTCGACTATTTTTTAAAGTTCATAGTTATGAAATTGGATATGTGTAATCATCTTATATCTATAGTAATTATAGTTAGAACTATTAAAGATGAGGGTCTAATTAATTGACCTAACTTGAAACCTTCTTTGGTATTTAGTCAATTACAACAACAAATCCAATCGCCTTACTTAAGTTCTATGTTTTTTTTCCCTTAAAACTTCTTTAATGTCCTCTTGACTAATTCAAATTTTCTATTTTTTCTACTTCTCTTTTCTTATCTGCTAATTGAGCAATTGACACCATATGTCAACCAATTCGAAATTCTTATTTCTTTTCTTTGTCTAGTTAATAGTATGAGTACTTTAAATGTTTACAACTCTTTTCATCTTTCTTTAAAATCACTCACAATTTTATTTAATATTTTTTTTTATAAATAGAGATTTAATGAAAAATAAGGTCTTTGCACCATTATTAACACAATTCAAATTTAAAATTCAAAAATTTTACTATAATAATTATAAATTAAATAAAAACTATTCAATTACAAATAGTACTTGTCTAACAAGTAAATATATCAATTAGATTGGAGATAATATTAAAACATAGAGAAATGGAGAATAACATATAATCTACTAGAGTTAATAATCTCTCCATCGATCATAATGATCTTACTCTCATTTTCGACATTAGATAAAACTCAAGCAATATGTTTTTATAGTTAATTAGTAGTAGTACTAATTTTCATATTATTCAACTATTTTAGTTATTTTTTAATATTTTTCTTTATTTATGATATTAAAAAATATTTTAAAATATTAGTTTTAGAGAATATTATTAAAAATATAATTGACATTTTATTTTTATTTTTATCTTAACAATTTATTTACATAATAATGAATTAATAATTAATTCTTATTGCTCTAACTTCTTTTATCTAAGAATGCAATAAATTAAATTAATTTTAACTTGTTTGTACGAATTTTTTATCAAATAAGCAACTACTATGTTTTTTTTTTTTCTTTTCATTGAATCATAAAATATTATAAACAAAATATTCATTACTTTAAATTTTCCTAAGTGCAATATAAGCAGATCTTTCAGTCTTAGGCACAACGTTTGGTTTGTGTGTCCTTCCGGCATTGAGACAAACAATGTCAAGAAACAAATATATAAACTGCAAAATTTTAAATGGTATTAATGATGAAGATATTTTCTTGTAAAAAAGTAAACAGAGAAATTACACACATTCCAGCTTTCTTGTTTTTTTTTTTTTCGTGGGAAAAAAAAAGTAAAAAAAAAAAAAAAAGGGCAATTTGAGGTTGGTTTCTTTTTCCTTGTTCCCCTACTTGGTAAAATGGTCTGCATAGAAAACATTGCATCTTGGAAATAATGAAGACAATGAAATCATGTATTAATTTGGAAGTATTAAGTTTATTTATTCTTTTTTTTCTTGTGAATTAAAACGAACTGAATTCTTTGCTGCATATGATTACGTGGCTAGAGCACATTAATGTGAATTTTGTGCTTACGTAAATATATCAAAGAAAAATGTAAACAGTGGCCAAAATAAGGAAAAGAGCAGGAATGCAAATTTCCAATGCGTGGTAAGGAGGCTGGAGAAATCCTCGAAGCTAGAAAAGAAGGGAAACATTAAGCAGCCTTTGGGTTTGCAATCCATGTACCCAGCTAGCTCGTATTGACTTTCATTGTAGATACCGAACACCAAGGAATGGCTTCTTTGCGCGAATATGTTTCTAACCTTTTTTTTTTCCCATCTTCTGGGTGCATAATTGCTCGGAATTCACAAATTAATCGTTCCTATTTTTGATCGAATTACTGAAGCCTTCTCTTGTACTCGTAAACAAGGCAATGGATCTTGCAAAACCCAATGGACCTTTACTCTCTGGATCCTTTTCTTCTCGTTTCCCCTTTTTGGCTCTATTCTGTCTGCACAAGAACTTTCGTTGGGTACTTTCTCTTGTTAATTTGCATTTTCATCCTTCTTTCCATAATTATTAAACGCCACCACGAAAATTCTAACCCATGGTTTGAAGTTCCCAACTTTACAATTTAACTGCGTTATTTCGTGAAAGTGGGATATGGGCTTTTTTTCTTCTTTATCTCTTTGTTTAGTTCCGAGAAAATTTGTCGGAAGGTGGACATGAAACTCCTTGCTTTACTGGGACAAAGTATTATATGGGTTGAAATTTTAATTAATGTGGTGTTTGGCTTGTGGGGTAGACACACTCATGACGACTGTGTCGTTGATTCGCATTGATCAAGCTTTTGCTAGTCTGAAATTAAATTATTTCTCGGATGTATAGATTCAAATTGCTGTATTTTGATTCTCTTTGAGTTCCATATTTAATTATCCGCCTTTTTTGTTAATATTGAGCATAAATTAGATTAGTGAAGTGGAGTCTGGAATTGAAATCTGCAGTGGTGGATTTAGTTGGGGAGATGCCCTTTTTGCAAATGAAGGGGGACTATAGACAGGTACATGCATTTCAAACAATTCCCTGCCCGCCTAATGCAGAAGGCTACGTACATTTGAAACCAGCCGCTGCATCACACACACACACACACACACAAACCCTTGATATGGAAACCCGCCCTGTACATTGTTGCACTGATTTTTAACTAATCCTAACATGATTATCCCTTTCTTTCCCTTTGAAGCTTTATTCTTGTGCACCAAACTCCTCAGGTTTTTAGTGTTATATATTTTTATATTTTCCAAATCGTCCTATTTAGAAGCACAACGAGGGTACGCTTTCAGTAATGGAAGATTGCTTGATTTTCACGATATGTCTAATGTAGCAACAAACGAATGAGAACATGGAATGAATTTGTTGTGAACATAATTACTATGTTGCGTGAATTCATGCATTTGACTTGGAAGAAATGTGGCCAGGTTGTAAAAGAGTTGAATTCCGTTAGTACTTGGTCATTTCCTTGACTAACCCTCGTGTCAGGTCCTTGAAACTCCAAGGTCTGGCTGATACACTATGTGGTTCACTATCATACACGGCTCTAGAGATTATCAAGAACTAAAAGTATGGTATAAAGGTGATAAAACTAGAGATGTAGCACAATAAGAGTGAATTAAGTATCCATTTTATTATTGCACTTTCTTTAACATGATTGAATGACATGCATAGGTTGACTCGTGGAGCAAGGGTTCATTCTATTCCAACAGGTGAACAGGCAACTACTCTTCGAGGGAAATAGTCGATTCCAAAATGTACAATATCTCAATACAACAATTGGAGTTTCATGTATGTCTGATTGTCATTGGGGTTTAAATTGATGTAACTTACATATCCGTTTAGCATGTGAATCAGTTTGCTTTCTGATAAGTGGTTGATTTGTTGTTTGAAATGTGAAATCTTGTATTAGGTGTTGCCTTATTTATTTGTGTACATTTCAAAGTTTTTATCATTTTTGTGAGTTTTGCTTCAAATTGGAATATACTGTTTCTATTTTCAGTTTTTAATTGCTTGATGAGCATGAATCATAAATCATGCCATTTTATATTTTTAAAAGCCATCTATGCTTGCACTTAATTTAGTTCTTGAAATGGAGAATTTGTGGTTGGTTTTTCGCTCTCACAAACTTTAGCTCATTTGAGAGCTCTTTGCTATGATCTTGTAATTACATTAATTTAATGGTTCGTTCAACTTTGATTGAATTTCTTTCATGCATGAGTGATATGAAGCATATATTATATTTCATATGGAGATTATGGAATGAATTACAAATATGTATTATCGGGTATTAAGGACAAGTATTTCATGGAAAGAACCAAATTAAGTACAAGCATACCATCAATTACCCTATAATACCATCCTTTCTCACAATTTTAATACTAAAAAGATATTATCAATTACATTCATTATTTTTGCATCACTTTTTATTGAATGTCTCTATTTTTTTGCATATATTATATGATTTATTCTACATGGAGGTGTTTCATATCACATTAATGAGTTATTCTTAATCGACTAGGGAGGTATTTTATACCACACCAATGAGGATAAAATATATGATTTATACCATATAAAAGCATTTCATACCACATCAATGAGCTAACTAAAGCATAAAGAGGTGTCACAACTTAGCCTTAGCTCTCTATATTCTTCTTTCAAATGAAATTGCGAGAAAGGTCAATGTTCACAAGAAAACAATTTGCTTAAAGTTTAAAAATTGTAATCATCTAATTTGCCAATCTAATTGATATACTTGTGCTGTTGTTAGGTGTATTTGGCCTACTATTGTGGACAATGATACATGAAAGCATACTAGTATTTTCACACCCTATATTAAGTTTGGAAATCATAGTTGCAAGTTAATTATTGATAAAGGCAGTACCATAAATATTGTTGTCAAGTTTGCCATTTCTAACCTTAAGGCAAATCCATACCTTATATCGATGGGCTATATTAACAAGGTGGATCTGATATTAGGAACTAAGAAAAAACTGGCTACAAGATCTTACCTTAACAAAAGAAATGCTTTACAACCTTAAACAAACTTGATAAACCCCTAAACAAAGCCAAGGATAACAACAACCTATAATTGCATAGGCATTCCAATTGCACGACTTAAATCTCTCAATAGGAAGCTAATTTTCCCCCCACTTTGCATGGAATGTATTTCCTTAAGCTTATTCATCTAGCAACCTCTATTTTGATGTCCTTCCCATGGATGTAAGCTCATGTCCTCCAAGGTTGTCCTTGGCTTTATGATCTAAATGTGACTAGTCATGGTAGAGAAAATACATATTTCTTCAAGTATATTTTAAATCCTATCAAACCCTCTAGTGAAAACACCAAACCAGCCCCAAAATATTCTCATCTCATTATGGTCAAAAGAAATCTTCACATTCTAAATCATAAGGCCTTTGAGGAAGAGTTAATTAATAATTATTTGGTAGCTATTACTACCAAAGACATAACTTTATATTCTAATATATTGAGAGTTGACCTTCCACTTACACTTAATAAATTGTTAGATGATTTTGTTGATATCATGCATGATGATCTTCATAGTGAGTTATCACCCATGAGAGACATATAATATGCTATTGACTTAGTTCTTGGTTCATAGTTACCTAATTTGCCATATAATATGATGAATCCTTAAGAACATGTTAAGTTTAATAGACAAGCAGAAGAATTGCTTTTTATAGGTTTTATATGCCATAACCTTAACCTTTGTATTTTTCATGCTATCTTAACTCTTAAAATGATGGTTCTTAGAGAATGTGTATTGATAGCAAAGCCATCAACAAAATCATTATTAAGTATAAATTTCTTATTACTAAGCTAGATGATAGATATATTGGTTAGTTCTTGTTAATATTCCAAGATAAATCTATATAATAGGTACCATAAATTCACATTTAACTTAAGGATGAATGGGAAACTATATTGAAAACTCAAGATAGGTTGTTTGAGTGGTTAGTCATGCCATTTGGATTGTTTAATTTTGCTAATACCTTTACAAGGATTATTACCCATGTCTTAAAGCCTTTCGTAGGTAGGTTTTAGTAGTTTATTTTGATAAGATCCTTGTTTGTAATAAGTCCAACAAAGAGCACTTAAGTCACCTTAGGTTACTTTTGCTTACTCTTCAAAAAGGCAAACTATATGTTAACCTTAAAAAGTGTTCATTCTTATAGTCTAAGGTGTAATTCTTAGTATTTATAATTTTTGCCTCAGATACAACTAATGATCACAAAAAGATTAAAGCCATTAGAGAGTGACTTAAACCCAAGTCTCTTACTAATGTTTATGGTTTCTATTACTTAGCTTCTTTCTATAAGAGTTTCATTAAAGGGTTTAATTGTATTAAGAAGCACATAAATGAAGTCTCTATTTTGAGGCATCCAAACTTTAATAAGGTATTTAAAGTTGTTTATGATCCTTTAAGAGTTGATATATAAGAAGTATTGAGTAGAGAAGGTTATCCTATTGTAATCTTTAATGAGGAACTTAATTAGGTAAAATATAAATACTTAACTTATGATAAAGACTTTTATACTATTGTTCAGCCACTTTATGTTTAAAGGCATTTTTTATCACCTCAAATCCATTTTGCATTTTGATCATCAAATATTATGTTATTTGAATTGTCAAAAGAAATTGAATGCTAAACCTGTTGCATAGGTTGAGTTTTTTAATAAGTATTTTTTTGTAGTCAAGTATTGTTTTGGTATGGAAAATAAAGCTACTAATGCCCTTAGTTGAGTTATTGGTATCCTTCAAATGATAAGCATTTTTGTTATAGGTTTTGATAGGTTGCACGAAGAATATCCTACCTATCTTGATTTTGGTCTCATATTTCAATTTGTTAATGATGAAAATCATAAGGAATTTGTTAATTTATGATTGATAATGAGTATTTGTTCAGAACTAATAAGTTATGCATTCCACATATATCACTTTGTGACTTCTTTATGTGGGAAATGCATGTTGGTAGGTTTGTTGGTCATTTAAAAAGAGATAAAATCATTACACATTTTGAGAATAGATTTTAGTGTCCTTCATTAAAATGGATGTTATTAGGATTGTGTCATAGTGTCACACTTATTAAGTTGCTAAAACCCAAAAGCAGAACATTTGTTTATGCACTCCTTTCTCTATTCCACATTTACCTTAAAAATATTTTAATGCGGATTTTGTGCTCGATTTACTTAGGACAACTCACATTTATGATTTTATCGAGGTTGTTAAGTTGCATGGTTTGCCTACTTCTATTGTATTTGATAAAGATATCAAATTTGTTAGTTACTTTTGGAAAATACTCTAAGACCTATTTAGGATTAGTTTGAAATTTTAATTTGCCTTCCACCTTTAAAGAGATGGTTAAACTAAGGTAATCAGCCAAAGTTTGGGTGATTTATTAATGTATCCTATAGGTGAAAAATAAGTTAATTTGAGATTTAATTCTACCAATTGTTGAGTTTGCTTATAATAATTTTGATAACAAGTCCACTAGTAAAAGTTTTTTTAAAATTATCCATGTCTATGCCTTACACACACTTATGGATCTTGTTGTCCTTCCCCTTAAATTTCATTTTTCGTAGCTTATTGAGAATTTTGCTAAATACATTTATGACCTTTGTGCTAAGATTAGGCATAAAATTACTTTGAGTAATATAAATTATAAACTTACTTTTGACATGCACAATCAAGCTAAGTTTTTTAATATGAGAGATTTTGTCATAATTCATATTTGATTTGAATGCTTTCTTCATTATTCATCCAAAGCTATGCTCCTAAGCCCTTGGTACTTTCTTTACCCTTGAAAAACTTGGGCTTAATGTATAGTTACTTGAAAAACTTAGGTTTAATGTATTAGTCCTATTTTCAATGTGGAGGATATTTTCCCTCACTGAGGCACTTTTAAGCCTTTGTCTTTGCTTTCTAGTATTGTTGCAAGAAATATTATACCTAAGGTGCCATCTTTTAATGAACATCATAAGGAGATTAATACTATTCTAGATGATGAGTATATTGCTTTCTTAGCAGGATTTCATTGCTATCTTGTCTAATGGAAAACATGACCTATTTTATTACTAATTGGCTTCTTAAGGGCATTTATTAGATTTTTCCTTGCTTGATGCTTATTTGTAGTCCAACTCGATGGAGGGGAGTTTGATTCAATTAAAAGAGAATGATAAAGATACTAAAAAGATGTCTAAAAGACTAAGTAGGAAATTCATATTCAAGTCTAAATCTTGATAATCTCTTATTTAGACAACAATTCAAATTTAGTTATTTAATTATTTTTCTATTAGGCTTTTAATTTTTATTCTAGGTTCTACTTTAAACAGATTTAGTTTCTTACCTTTGTAAGTAGGATCCATGTTAGTTCTTTTAGTCAAATAGCTTATGATATTAGACATTTGATATTGATATTGAATTTCCTAGTGAGTGTTGATTCTTGTTTGCTTTAAAGTGTTAATTCCCATGTTTTCTTTTTTAATTTTCATTTATTGTTGTTTTCATAAGCCATCCTACATCAAATAATTACCATCATTTAAACAGCTAAAGTTCTCACCTTTAGGCCTTGTTTTTCTAACACGCTTTTCTAAGATCCATGGTCTAAGGGAATGATCTAATTATAGTGGTGGGAAGAATCAAAAGATTCAACTTCTTTTAGTAAGCTTCCAATCATATATCCATATTTGTTACATGATAATGGACCAAAAAAAAGGCCATATCATTGCTAAAAGATTTTAAGAATGAATAGAAATACAATTTGGAGAAATATAGCATCACACAAATCAAAGGAAAATAAGTATGTGCATACTATTTAGACTTAACCATGATACTTGTTCGTTTCAGTAGTATTTAAATTTCACTCTTGTATGTACAACTAGCATTCACTTTCATGCTATTACTAATCTATGTAAAACATCTCATAGTTTAAATCCTTAATGCCTATGACAAGCATATCACAAATATTTATATGTATACAAAATTTCCTATGATCATACCAAAACATGGAATTAATACAATCACAACACAAACATGTGACAAAATATACGAGGGTTTTAAGGTTCAAGCCAATTATAGATTTAGTCTTCTTGTACTCATCAATAGCCTAACAAGATGCATAAGAGAAAATTTAATAGTTAAACCAAGAAACAAAAATATCATTTGTGTCATTAGACAAAACTAGTTACCACTTACTAAGTTAAGAAGGTTGTTTCAATAATAAGGTCAAAATTCTACACCTACTAGTTGGTGTTAACACAATGCTAAGTTCTACATTGGCATAAAGAACTAAAAATATAGGTTGAATTTAGGGAGAGAAACGAAGTTGGAACAAAGTTGATAGTTAGGGTTTAGAGAAAAGCACAAAATTTTGAATATAATAAGGAATAAATATGTCCAATAACCTATAACTTTATTTATACTAGGTTTTGATGAGAATAAATCTTAACTCTTGACAAAATAAAATTTTATCTAGTCCTAATCATCCATTTATTAAAATAGACTTATGACTTTTAATTAAAACTAATAACTAAAAGAAAAAAAAAATTAAAGCTTTTGCTTCATTCTCCTTAGATGGAGAAGAAGTTCACCTTAGATGTGAAGATCTTGAGGGCTTCATCATAAACATTGAGGTCAATTCTTTTCAATTCATCTTTTGCAATTTAAGTACTCTCACTATTTGATTTTCTTAATCATTTGAGTATAAATCTTTGGTATTTATTGCCCTATATGACTTCACTTTCTTAACATTTAGCACCTCTTCAATGACTTTTGGCTAAACTTTTGGCCATTAGTGAACTTGTTCTTCACTTGTAACTACTCCTTCATTAAATCTCTCATAAGAGTGCAAATCTAAAATGTTCAAAATTAGAGTAATTAGTAAGTTAGGTGGCAACTTGATAACTATCGTCAAGGCACTAAAATTTTAATACTTTACTGTAAATTGTTCAACAATAGATGGCGTGAGTAAGAAATCTATCAAACAAAATAAATTGTAAAAGAATTAAATACTAGAAGTCCAATTCTAGGTTTATTCCTAACTACGATATTTAATGATTTTGATCACTCATAATGTTGTATTAATTCTAATAGAACTATTAATCTTAGATAACAATAAGTTTTATTACTCAAATTTTCCTTTAAATATTCATTAAACAAAACAAGGTTTTTACTTAGATTTTAAATATTATACCTCTAAAATAAGCTCTTTAAAGTAATATATTAGCAACCTTAAGAAGTAGGAATATAGGTTAATACAAGTAATAATTATACAAATTTGGATTGTTTAAATTATGCTAAGTTATTCATAACAATAAGTTGAAATTTTATCCATAATTCCTCACAATTCCTAATTCTAACAATTAATATTTGTTTAATTAATTTAGCAAGTCTAGCCAAATTAATTGAACAAATGATCATTCAACCATTAAAATAGAATAACTTGAACAATTTCATAAAAAAAGAGAACAACATATTAGAACGATTTATACCATTGCAATATCAAAAATTTTAAAATTCCCTAAAACTATTGAAAAGCCTAACAACACATGCTAAAAACAAATACCTTATAAAGAGATTATTTTGTTCTTTGTCTATTATCTCCCCTTTTTGCTTTCAAAAGATAGTAATTTATATCCTAAAATTGTACATAGCAGCCAGCAAAAAAACTTAAAGACTCTAAAAAAAATCTCCAACATCTTGATCTTGTTTTCTTTTTTTCATAATTCCTATATTGACTTTCAAGCTGATTCTAGATATAGTGAGAATTAGGTCTAATTTCTTCATGAAAGTTGTAATGCTCCTCTTTAGCTTTCGAACACATCAAGTCTTCCTCATGACAAGTGTCTAAAGCCCAAGTTATGATCTAAAATTTAACACTAACTCAATTTAGCCCATGATAGATTCTTTAGCGATTTCTTCACTATTTTTGAACTATTAAACAACTGATTTGGGTTTGGGTCTATGCCTAACAATTATAAGCTTGAATGAATACTTAAATTTAGGCTTTTGAATCACCTAATTCGGATATGAAGAACTCAAATCATACCTATTTAAGTACACAATGCTTGGATAAAAATCCTACACAAATTAGGACTGAACTTTAGTTTTCCACCTTATCTTTGAAGTGACATCTCAATGCTCAAACAAACCCAATTTTGGACTATTAACCTCAATCTAGAAAATTTGAGATGTATACTATAACTTCAATGAAAACTATTTTTCCAATCTAGACCTCTAAGTTAGTGAAAAATCTAAAATAAGTAACAAAAGTCAAAATGATAAAATAATATAATTTTTCTTATTAAATCATACGTCCTAAAAAATTCTTTAAAACATACATAAGTTATAGAACATATTCTAATCAGTTTAAATAAGTATAATACTCATTATAAACAACTAAATGTAAAAAAGAAGAATATAATAAATTCTCACTTATTACAACTCTATTAAGTAAGTATTATAACTAATCTTCTTTAACACCTTACATGGTCTAAACTTCTTAACCTTTAGATTATGGTAAGTGAACAAGTACTAAGTCACCCTCTTTAAAATAAGGAAATAAGAATGTGCTTTAGCCTGTTCATTTAGAAGATTTTAAACTTTCCTCTCAATGTCTTTGCTGATCCCTATATCAATCCAATCTCTCAAAGAGATGTCAAAACTATTCTCTACAAAAACAATGGTGTGAATTCAACACTTCTCCTCAAGCTTTATTCTAAGTCAATAATTATCATAACAATGGATGCATAGACTTGGATAGTGAGGTTGATGAGAACCTTAGAGATAATAGGTGGAAGGCACTAAAGGATGTAAAAGGTTTATTGCACATTCCAGAAGACTCAATAATACAAGATAGAGCCAAAAAGATGAAAGAGGCACTAAATGAGTTGATTGAGGACATTCAAGCCAACCAAGTTTCAAATAGTGCAAATTCAAACTTAAAAGAGAGTCTAAGCTTTATTGATATGATTAGAGTACCTAATAGGTTAAGACCAAGTAATAGCATTCACTCCTAATTAATCGTTTATTGTTTGTGTAAGAATTTGTCCCTAAATAGGAATTCCTCCTAAATAATGATTTTTCTTAAGTAAGAATTTGTACTTCTTTATGATTGTTATCTTAGCTTATAAATAGACACCTCTTGTAAATTCTGGAAGATCAGACAATTTTGAGTGAAATAGATAGAAAGGATTTTTCTCCCTCGGTTCTTTTGAGAACTAAAGAACTTATCGAGAGGTACTTCTTCTTGTGGCATTCAAATTGACCTATCACTCCCAATTGCTTTCTTTTCTAGAGTGTGGCATCTATATCCTTCTTAAATACCCTAAGTTCGTATTCCTTTGAATGTTGGGTCTAGGGTTTGTGTTATTAAAGTCTGATTTAGCTTTCCTAGCTATTCTTTGATTATTTGTGTGTGTTGAGTCCCTAAGCCACATCTTTTTGGGATTTTCCACATCAGAGGTGCTTCCTTATCTTTAGGCTTAGTACTTGTGTCATTGATAACTTTATTATCATACATAAACTGACTTAAAATCTAATGATTTAGAAGTCACAACTAATGAATATAGTTTAAGAAGTGATGAGCAATATTTTGTTTAGGGCCAAAAAGAAAAATTAAACTTAATTATAACTCTATAAGGATGAAAAAAGTGAGGCATCCTCCTTTATTCTCCTATGTATTACTACTATCAAATAAAATCATTTCATTATAAAACCTTTTATAAGTAAGCTTAGTCATTTCATGCATCAAGTATATCATTCATAAATACTATAAATACAATTAAATTTTCTAACACAATAAAACAACAAAGGTATAATAGTGCAAAGAATAAAAAGCTCATAACTTATGAGATATACAATCCTAACTTGATCACATACAAAAAGAATGAAGGAAAAAGTCGAAGAATTAGCTAGCTATATAGATGAGATTTAAGCCTTAATTAAGGAATTGAAAGAGTAAATACAATAGATAAATTAGGCATTCGTTAAAAGAAAGACAATCATAGAAGACATCATACCTTAAGAGATTTCTCCTACCTCAATTGGTGGACTATTTCTAGCAACCCTAATATCGGGAGCTTTTTCAACACCCTTTATCTATTCTCAGTTAGCTATACATCCTCTTTCAGCACAAACAAGAGCTGTAGAATCATTATGCATTTAAATATATACACTATATGTCACCTCAACACCTTACTCAATTAATGGTACCCTCAATAACTTTAAAACCACTCTTGAATTGAAAGACAAAAATACAGGAAGTGTAAAGCACTCTATGAAATAGAAGCCCAATCTTTTACAAGAGTAAGTTAGAGTCATAAAAAAAAGATGATGTGTATACTCTCTTAAGTGCATCAGATCTTTGTCTAGTTCAAATGTAATCCTTTTGCCAAAATTCAAGGTTTTAGAATTTGAAAAGTATAATGGCATAGGACCATTTGTAAATCACATAACTATGTACATCTAAAAAATAATGACATATGCTTATATTGAGAAACTTTAAATACATTGTTTTTAAGACAACTTGATAAGTGTGACCTTTTATTGGTACATTAAGTAAAACTGAATAAATGTCAAAATCTAACAAGAGCTAGTAGTTGCCTTTAAGGCTAGATTCAAATATATCTTTGAGTTAAAACCCACCCAAATGGATCTTCAAGCCATGGAAAAGAAACTTGAAGAAATTTTCAAGCAATATGCTCTAACTATTAGAAAAAGAATTAGTCTCCACTTTCCTCAACATATTAAAAGCCCCTTACTACAATAAAATGGTAAAAAGTACATTAGAAGTTTTGCTAATTTGGTTATCATAGGAGAAAATTAGCAAGAGTATCTAAAAGGGTAAAATTGTTGATATGGTTGCTGACACTACAATATCTAGGAAAACTGATATGACCAAAAGGAAGGAAGTTGAGGTTCAGGTGACTAGATATGATAATTAATTAGGATCATACCCTTTGTATTAGTCATTTAGCAACTTACAAGGGTAGTTTAATCCTTAATAATCATATTAGTTTCACAACATAATAGCTTCGTTTGCATACCAAAGTCCTTATCCATGACCTTTATAATTAAACATTTGTTTACCAGCACCTCTAAGTAATTAAGCTGAACCTAGAAGGTAAGAAAGAAAACAAATTAACCCTATACAAGTCCCTTATTCATAATTGCTCGCTTAACTTGTTCAAAATGGATTGGTTACTATTATATCTTGAGGATAATTGAAACCACCTTATCATCATTAGTATAATGCCAATGCCAAGTGTGAGTATCATGATGGGCAAATCAAGCATTCAATTAACAACTACTAGATTCTCAAATGTAAAGCTTAGGAGTTAAGAGATGAAGGATCGATTGACTTTTCAAAGGCTGGAAAAAAACCAAATATCAACACTAATCCCTTTCTTAATCACCAAGAAGTGAATTAGATTGAGGAATGCTTGGATAATGATTATTGAGGATTGAATTCTAATTCCTTCAAAATTGGCATGGTAGAGGTTAGGGCATCAGTCCATAAATGTCTGCCCTCTTGATATAAAAGAAACATGACACCACTAAGAATATTTCACTTAATCACTATTGTTCCATCCTTTTTTCTAACACTCTATTACCCCCATTAAAGTAATAAATCAATTCAATAGAACTATAATTGTCAAGTGAACTCTCATAATCAAGCATTGACCCTAGAGTTTGCTTTTATAGCAACATCTGACATTATGAGAATTAGGGGTATCACTGAAAGCGAGAAATAATATACACTAAAGTATATGGAAAAGGTCAAGCAAAAGAAAGAGAAGGCTATATTATCTCAAATAATGTTGAAAAGCCCTTTACAAAATGCTAAGAAAGTAAAATCATCAACTAAATGTAATCTTGAGCTTAAGGAAAATGCCACTGATAAGGACAATAGTATGTTCCTTAAATACATTAAATAGAGTGAGTAAAGTATTGTTAAGTAGCTTAATTGAACCCCAACCAAAATCTTAATCCTTTCTTGACTAATGAACTAGGAGTATAATTAAAGACTTTTACTACATATTCTTAACTATGCATATTTCATGCTTAACGTTTCCTTAGCTAACTTTGATCATATTGTTAACAACATTATGATAAATAATTGGATTTCATTCTCAAATGAAAAGATTCCACTTGAAGGACATAACCATGCCAAAGAATTGCATATTTCAATCCTTTTCATGACTACAGTGTCTTATGTCCTTATTAATAATGGATCCTCTTGAAATGTCATACCTAAGGATATGCTAAAATAGTTACTAATTGATACTATCATCATTGCACTAAGTTACATGATTGTTTAACCATTTAAGGATACAAATTGTGAAGTCATAAGAACCATGGAACTCCTAATATAGGTGGGATTATGCACTTTTAATGTATCCTTTTAGGTTATGGATATTACAACTATGTACAATTGCTTATTGGGTCGCTTATGTATCTATGTGGCAAAAGTCATCCCTTCCACTTTGCACTAGAAGGTGAAATTTATTAGAAACAATCAACTGATAGAATTCATCCCAAGAAATCAACTACTATTAGTTTGCATAAAGTATGAGTTGCTTGTCTCTAGACCATAAATGTTTTATGTTAAGATAGCAGAAGAAGTATTAGAATGTGTATTTTGATCTTTCAAAATTATGCATGTGACTCCTTGGTTAGTGATGAGAACCTTAAAGATGATGGGTGGAAGGCCTCAAAGGATGCAAAAGGTCCATTGCACATTTTAGAAGGCCCAATAATATAAGCTAAAGCCAAAAAGATGAAAGAGGCACTAAATAGGCTGATGAAGGACATTTAAGCCAACCAAACTTCAAATGGTGTGAATTTAAGTTTGAAAAAGAGTCCATGCCTTATTAATATGATTGGAGTACCTAATGGGTTAGGACTAAGTAATAACATTCACTCCTAATTAGGAGTTTATTATATGTGTAAGAATTTATCCTTATATAAGAATTCCTCCTAAATAAGGATTTTTCTTAAGTAAGAATTTGTGCCTCCTTAAGATTGCTATCTTAGCCTATAAATAGGCACCTCTTGTAAATTTTGGAAGCTCAAACAATTTTGAGTAAAATAGAAAGTAAAGGTTTTTCTCCCTCAGTTCTTTTGAGAATTAAAGAACTTATCGAGAGGTACTTCTTCTTGTGGCATTTAAATTGACTCGTCACTCCTAATTCCATTCTTTTATAGAATGTGGCATTCATATCCTTCTTAAATACCCTAGGTCCGTGTTCCTTTAAATGTTGGGTTTAGGGTTTGTGTTATTAAAGTCTGATTTAGCTTTCCTTGTTCTTTGATTCTTTGTGTGCGTTGGGTCTCTAAGCCATGTCTTTTTAGGATTTTTTGCATCAATAAATATTAGAGCCCGACTTTACATCAAGTTGAATCAACTCATTCTTCAAATTTTTACCTTGTGATTTATTTATTTTTGTTTAGTTTATCTATTAAGTGCATTACCATTTAAATGCATTAATTTATTTATTTGCAATCCTTCTATTTTGCTTGCTTGTTTGAGATCATAACTATAAAAAAATGTGCTAATTTCAATGTCCAAATAAGTATGTAATGATCTTAAGAGGTAATGATGATGTTAAAACTATAAGTGAATAAGATCATGATTCTGTGCCATCATTAAAGGGCAAAAGTGATGGAAAGAAGTATTTGGTTAATGGAGTAGCTCTTGTCATAAGGTGAGCATTAAATGTGCAAATAAAGGAAGAAAGTGGGGTGCAATAAGATAACATCTTTCATACGTGGTGTCTCAATAAAGATAACGTATGTACTATGATTATTGATGATGGAAGTTGCACTAATGTTGCTAGCACAACTATGGTTGAGAAGTTGGATTTACTTATTATGAAGTATCTTAGGCCATATAAGTTTCAATGGTTGAATGGGAGTGGTGAAGTCAAGGTAAATAAGCAAGTGCTCGTGTCATTTTCTATCAGAAGGTATTGTGATGCAGTTTTATGTGATGTTTTACCCATGCATGCAGGTCATATTTTATTAGGAAGGCTATGACAGTTTGATAGGTGAGTCATGCATGATGGCTTTAAGAATCGATATTCCTTTGTAATGAATTAAAAACTTGTCACTCTTGTACCATTATCAGCTTAACAAGTTTATAAGGATTAAAAGTGAGAGTGAACGGAAAAGAGAGATTGATAAAAGAGAAAAGAGAGGAGAAAATGTGATGACATAAGAGAGAGAGAAGAAAATAGAAAGTTTTTATGCAAAAAAAATGTGATGTCAAAAGAGCATTTTATGCCAAATAACCTATGATCATACTTTTGTACAAAGAGGTTTATTTTAACACTAACAAGTTTGAACTTTCTTTGCTTAATGTTGTTTTATTATAGGAATTTAAAGATGTATTCCTTGACGATGTCCCAAATGGATTGCTGCCTAAGAAAGGAATTAAGTATTAAATTGATTTCATCCCTGGTGTATCCATCCTTAATCAACCAGTATATAAGAGTAATCTTGAGGAGACGAAGGAGTTTCAAAGGCAAGTTAAAAAGCTTATTTCAAAAGGATATGTGAGGGAAAGCATGAGTCCTTAGGTAGTACCTCTCCTACTTATACAAGAAAAGTTGAACAAAAAACATGCCAAGTGCATCAAATTCATTTAGACATTTCCCTACATCATTAAATATAAACAAGGTAAGGAAAATGTGGTAGCTAATGCATTATCTCGCAAGTATGCCCTTATCTCTACATTTACTGCAAACTTATTAGGATTTGAACATATTAAAGATTTATATGTGAATGATCTTGACTTTGCTAATGTGTATGGAGCATGTGAGAAGTTAGCTTTTGAAAAATTTTATAAGCATAGGCATTTCTTATTGAAGGAAAATCATTTATGCATACCTATGAGTTCTTTGAGGGGAGTTGGTTGTAAGAGAAGCTTATAATGGTGGTCTAATGGGTCATTTCAGAGTTAGGAAAACCCTAGATGTCCTAAATGAACATTTCTTTTAGCCATGCATGAAATGAGATGTTGAGAGAATATGTGAGAAATGCATAATATACAAATAGGCTAAACCTAGAGTTTTACCCTATGGCTTATATACCCCCTTACCCATACCTAGCTATCCTTGGGTTGATTTATCTATGAACTTTGTACTAGGGTTGTCATAATAAAAAAGGGGTAGAGGTTTTATATTTGTTATTGATAGATTTTCAAAGATGACACACTTCATTCTATGCCATAAAACTGATGATGTAAGCAATGTGGTTGACTTGTTTTGTAGAGAAGTAATACGTTTGCATAACATGCCATAGAGCATCATTTTGAGACTGGGATACAAAGTTCCTAAGCTACTTCTAGAAGACTTTCTGAGGTAAGTTAGGTAGCAAGCTATTGTTTTCAACTACTTGTTATCCACAAACTGATGAGCAAACAAAGGTGGTTATTTGAACTCTTCCTACTCTTTTATGTGTTATTATTTGAATGAATTTAAAAGTATGGGAAGACTGTTTAATACATGTAGAGTTTGCATATAATAGGAGTATTCATTCTACTACTAGTTACTTTCTATTTGAAATTGTTTATGGTTTCAATCCGTTAACTCATTTAGATTTGGTACTTATACTTGTTGATGAGTATGCTAGCTTAAATGGTGTGAATACAAGGCTGACATGGTGAAAAAATTGCATGAGGAGGGGTGGCAATATATTGAAAAAAGAACTGAGTAATATGCATCTCATGTCAACAAGGAATGAAAGAATGTGGTGTTTGAACCTAGTGATTGGGTTTAGGTGCATATATGTAGAGAATGGTTCCTAGCTCAGAGGTGTTCAAAGTTACAACTAGAGGAGATGGTCCATCTCAAGTTGTAGCATGAATTAATGACAATACTTATAAGATGGACCTTCTTGGTGAATATAATATGAGTGCAACATTTAATGTTTTTGATCTTTCCTTTTTTTACGTAGGTGATGATTCGAAAACGAATCCTTTTAAGTAGAAAGGGAATGATGAGAACCTTAGAGATGATGAGTGAAAGGTCTCAAAGGATGCAAAAGGTCCATTACACATTCCAAAAGACCCAATCACATGAACTATAGTCAAAAAGATAAAAAAGGCACTAAATGGGCTGATTGAGGACATTTAGGCCAACCAAGTTTCAAATGATGTGAATTTAAGCTTGAAAGAGAGTCCAAGCCTTATTAATATCATTGGAGTACCTAATGGGTCAGAACTAAGTAATAGCATTCACTCTTAATTATGAGTTTATTGTTTGTGTAAGAATTTGTCCCTAGATAGGAATTCCTCCTAAATAAGGATTTTTCTTAAGTAGGAATTTGTGCCTCTTTAGGATTGCTATCTTAGCCTATAAATAGGCACCTTTTGTAAACTCTGAAGGATCAGACAATTTTAAGTGAAATAGAAAGCAAGAGTTTTTCTCCCTCAGTTCTTTTGAGAACTAAAGAACTTATTAAGAGGTACTTCTTCTTGTGGCGTTCAAATTGACTTATCACTCCCAATTCCTTTCTTTTACAAAGTATGGCGCTCATATCCTTCTTAAATACCCTAGATTTGTGTTCTTTTAAATGTTGGGTCTAAGGTTTATGTTATTAAAGTCTGATTTAGCTTTCTTGGTTGTTTTTTGATTCATTGTATGCGTTGGGTCCCTAAGCCACATCTTTTTGGGAGTTTTTTGCAGGTTTTTCTCCCTTGGTTTTTTTAAGAACTAAAGAACTTATTAAGAGGCACTTTTTCTTGTGGCGTTCAAATTGACTTATCACTCTCAATTTCTTTCTTTTCTAGAGTATGGCATCCATATCCTTCTTAAATACCCTAAGTTCGTATTCCTTTGAATGTTGGGCTTAGGGTTTATGTTATTAAAGTTTGATTTATCTTTCCTGGTTGTTCTTTGATTCTTTGTATGTATTGGGTCCCTAAGCCATATCTTTTTAGGGTTTTCCACATTAGTTCAAGGAGTCATTCTTTAAATTACCACCTTAACCATCTAAAACATTGCTAAATATGGCCAAAGTGATAATAAAGAGTGGTTATGCCTTGGTAAAGGAATTGAAAAAATATCTATAGGGCATAACTACTCCTATACAACCTAATAGACAATAAGACCACTCTGGAATTAAATACTAATAAAACCAAGGTAATGTTGTCTAAGGATACCTAAAAGATGAACTAATCGAGCTTATGCTTTCCCTAACTCATTATTTCAAGAGTGCAAGGTTCATTGATCCAATCCATGATGAATGCAATGGGTTAGCCAAAGCTACTATCAAACTAAGCATATTAAAGATTTATATGATCTCTAAATGGGAGGAAAAAAATAGTATCCTCTAAGTTCCACTAATTTAGTCATACAACTTTGGCACCTTTTTGGGCAACTGATAAGTTTGGGAGATTCTTGAGTCTCTTGAGTCACTTATAAAGTAATGTAATTTAAAATTCCCCTACTTGTTAATGCTTATAACATTCAGGGGTAACTATGTAATAAAATGGACAACTTTTTTCCATAAGTTAACCAGTAATATATATTTATATCATTTGCACTTATAATCTTAACTTTATCATTTTAACTATCATTTACCTTTACATACATATTGCATCCTAACAACACTCATTCATTTCTTATAACTTCTTATTTATTATTTAAAATGTTTAAAGATGAAACTAATAGTTTAACTAGTACTTACTTTAAGGCAAAGTCTGAAAGTGCACTCAATGTGTCTATTAAATTAAAGTACCCTCAAATGTATTTGCTTGGTTATACTGAGACATGTTAGGTTTGAACACCAATATAGTGATACACAAACTTCCTCTAAGACTGGAATGTAAACCTATATGGCAGAAATTTAGAAAAACAAAACCCAATGTCTTATTAAAAATCAAAGAAGAAGTCAAAATGCAGTTGAGCATATGCTTTCTTCAATTGAAAAATTATCCAAAATAGGTAGCCAACATTATAGTAATGCTAAAAAAGGATAAGGTCTGCATATGAGTAGATTATAACCAACTAAACAAAGTAAACTCTAAAGATGACTTTCCTGTACCACACATTAATATTTTTATGGATAATATGGTAGGCCATTTAATATTTTCCTTCATAAATGGGTTCTCAAGCTATAATCAAATCAAAATGGCACTAAAAAATACGGAGAAAATGACATTTGTTACAATATGGGGGGCCTTTTGTTATAAGGTCATATCATTTGGCCTCAAGAATGTAAGTACCACCTATCAGCAGGTCACCTTATTCCATGATATGATGCATAAAGAGTTTGCAGTCTACATAGTGATATGATCACTAAATCTCAAGTAAATGAAGATTACTTAGTAATCCTTAGAAAACTATTAGATCAACTATGCAAATTTCAACTTAAACTTAATCAAGCCAAATGCACTTTTAGGGTAACTTAGGGTAAATTACTTGGCTTCATTTTCGGTCAAAAATGCATCAAAATTGATGCCAACAAAATCGAAGCCATATAGGAAATGCTCATATCTTCTACATTGAAAAAGGCATAAGGATTCATAGGAAAGATAAATTACATTGTTAGGTTTATATTTCAACTAATTACAATGTGTAAGCCTATATTTAAAATGTTGTAAAAAAGCAATGTAAGGCAATAGGATGATGAATATTAGGAAGCTTTCAATAAGATCATGAATTACCTCACCAATCCTTTAGTTTTAGTGTTGCCAACTCCCCACGAACCATTCATTTTATATCTCACTGTGTGGGAATGATGCATGAGTTGTGCCTTAGGCTAAGACGATGAAACAAGTGGAAAGGAAAGGGCAATCTAGTACTAAAAAGAATTTGTTCTACCTAAGTGTAGGTAGTGCGCTAACTTTGACAATATATGTTGTATCCTATAACTTGCCTTATTACTAAAAGTAATCCCCTTAAATACATTTTCCAAAAGCCAACATTGTTGGGAAGGGTTGCTTGTTGACAAGTTCTCTTATTAGGATATGTCATTTAGTATGTCAACCACAAAGTTGTTAAAGGTAATGTTATAACAAACTTTCTAGTAGATCGGGCCATACCTAATTACATGCTAATGTAGTTTGATTTTCTAGATAAAGACATCCTAGTCATGGATCAAACTTAGGAAGACGATGAAAGGAAAATGTAGTTTGATAGGGCATCTAATGTATTGGGACATAGAATGAGAGCAATCCTCATTTCTCCCAAGGGTAAACAATATCTAATTGCAACAAAATTGCAATTCAAATATACCAATAACATGGTAAAATATGAAGCATGTGTTATGAATTTACTATATCCCTTAAGGATGAAAGCTAAAAATCTCAAAATATTTGGTTTCTTAGTGTTGGTCATTTACCAACTATTAGGTGAATAGGAAACATGAAACTATAAACTTATTCCTTATTGCCACTATATCAAAGAACAAATGGTGTAATTTGATAAAATCACTTTCTGCCACATGTCTCAAGAAAATAGTTAGATTTCCATCACTTTGGCAACTTCGGTAGCAATGTACAAAATCAATTTTGAAGCTAATGCCCAAGTGATTGATGTTAATACCATCATAATCTAGCTCTTTTCATACATATAGATAGGGAGGTGGATGACAAATCATAGTATTATGACATAAAGTATTACCTTAAGACCCAAGAGTACCTTAAAGGCATGAATGAAAATAATAAAAGAACCTTGCAGAGGTTGGTAATGATTTTCTTCCTTAGTGGAGACATTTTGTACAAGTGTAACTATAACTTAATCTTACTGTAATGCACATCTACATTTAAAGTAGAAATGATTATAAAAGAAGTGTATAAGGATTTATGTAGGTCATATGTTAGTGACCTCTCCACAATCAGAAAAATTTTTAGTAAGATACTACTAGTCCATTATGAAATTAGATTGCTTTTAGCATCTTCATAAATACTACAAATGTTAGATACATGTAGATAAAATACATGTAGCATTGACCCTATAGCATGTGATGACATCCCCATGACCATTCTCCTTGTGGTGAATGGATGTAATTGGTCCCTTTACACCAAAAGCATCTAACAGGCATCAATTCATCCTAGTGACAATTGACTATTTCACAAAATGAGTTGACGTAACATCTTATGTGAGTGTAATTTATAAGGTGGTCATTAAGTTCATTAAGAAAAACATTATATGTTGTTACAGTGTGCTAAAACAACTAATCGCAGATAATGCCATTAATTTAAACAACAAAATGATGACCAACTTCTATAACCACTTTAAAATTAAGTATCACAACTTTATCCTATACAAACCAAAGATGAATGGGGCAGTTAAAGTAGCATATAAAAATCTCAAGTATAGACAGTTACCTACAAAGATTGAAATAAGATATTATTGTTTACCTTGCATGTATATCACACAACTATGCATACTTTCATAAGGACAACTCCATTTATATTGGTTTATAGGAATGAGGCAATCTTACTAATAGAAGTGGAAATTCTTTCCTAAAGAGTTTTTATGGAAGTAGAAGTAAATGAGACAAAATGGGTTAGAATCAAATATGAATAATTAAATCTCATTACAAAAAAGAGATTGAGTACTATATGTTGTGGACAATTATAACATATTCAAATAAGACAAGCACATCAAAAGAAAATGTACCCTAAATACTTCAAAGAATAAGACTTAGTCTTGAAATGAGTTTCACAATATCAAAGTGACTCGAAGGGCAAATAGGCACCCATCTATAAAGATCTATAGGTTGTAAAAAAGGCATTCTCGGTCAATACATTAATTCCAATAAATATGTGTGGTAAGGGCATGCCACATCTCATTAATTTAGATATAGTCAGAAAGTATTTTGCTTAAGTATCAAACAAGATTGAAATGGACTAATCATCTACTGCCAATTAAAGGTGGGAGTATAGTGAAGGAGATAAAAAAGGATGTAATACAAGATCAAACAAATAAGGTTTGCATATAAAGGGCATCCAGACAATGCTTAAGATATCCTAAGTAAGGTGTTTGGACAAGGCTTAATTCAAGTTATTAGTTATACTATTGGTCTTTATTCACCCTCGCATAATCAGCCTTAAATCTTTTGCCACTTTATGTTTGAATATATTACTCTTTTTGATTGTTACATATAAACTAGTTGTCTTATGAATAATAGCTTGTTGTTAAACCTTGACATGAATGCTATTAATGTGATTATATTTATTTGGTTAGCATGTGTCAATAGGCACTTTAAAATAAATATAACATATATTGTATTTCTTTATTTGAGATCTTCATGGATACAATGAATTTTTCCTAATATTATGCTTAAAGCACTCTAGTAGCACTAACTAGCAAGGATGGATCAATGGTACGAGACTCTTCATAAGACTAAAACAATAAGCCAATAAGCCAAGCATGCTTTAATAAAAAAACAAAAAAAAAATTCAAGATTCTTTAAGAATCCTAGATATGAAACATTCACTCCAACAACATGACATAAAGAATGTCTATAAAGTAAGACGATTCTTTTGAAAGTAAATGAGCAGAGATATTCGACTAAAATTCCAATCATTTTAGGTTTAAGTGAGAAGCAACTAAAGAGATAGAAATAGGATCCCCCTAATTAAGAGAAAAGCAAAGGGACGCATAAAGTTTGGTAAAAACTCCAATTGCATAATGACTTTAAGCATCAAATTGAAATTGAAAAAAGGGTAAAGTAAAATCAAAAGACATAGTAGGAATCAATGATCCCAAAATAGGGAAAGAATATCAATAAGCTAGAAGTGGCAAAGATTCCTAAACAAAAGTCCTCTCCATAAAAAAATTTAGGAAAAGGCAAACAAAAAATGAAGATCAAGAAAGCTAAATCTTCAATAGTATTGTGCTAGTGAAAATGTGGGTGAACAACCATAACTAATAAAACCATATCATAATAGTAATTATGGGTGAGCTTAAGTACACTTCACATCTGTGACCCAAGCAAAAGGGTGATACAACCATCTTGACCAAGTTAGACTACATGTCAACTTATGTTTGAAATTTCAATTGTAAATGGCAGTTAGAAGTAATATTGGACAAGCTTAAGTACACTTCACATCGATAACCTGAGTGAAAGGATAATGTAGCCATCTCAAGTAAGTTCAAGTAACATGTAGGAAGCAATTCTGGCTGAGTTTAAGTACACTTTGCATATATGACCCAAGCCAAAGGGTGGCACAAACATCTTGAACAAGTTTAAGCTACATGTTAGCATACTTTTGGAATTTCTATTGTAAATGGTAGTTAGAAGTAATTCTATGTAAAGTTTGAGAATGTGTCCTACATTGGTGACTTAAGTGAGTCAATTTACTTTTAAAATTTCAATAGTATATGACAAGTAAAAGCAATCTTATCCATGATTAAAAATGCATTCTATATTGGCAACTTGAGCAAAAGGGTAATGCAATTATTTTAAGTAAGCTTGAAAGATACATCAATACATTCATGGAATTTTGACTAAGAATAGTGGTCAAAAACTCTAGTTGCACTGGCTTAAAAGGCATCATAAAATTCTTTCACATCATGCAAATTAACCCCCTAATGGAGCTATCAATTGCGCATTAGAAAATTCCTAGTGAAGAAAGCATAATTCCTAGTAATATTATAAGTCCTTTGATAAGGCATTCACATAATCATTACGGGCAAAGTCACCCTTAATATGCAAATGACAATTAGCTACTTTTAAACCATTATAGCATACAACATGGGTTTTACTCTCTGATTTTGAGTGCACCTTTAAATAGGCATGTTTGGAACAACGACATCAAGGTGCAAACACTCAAAAGATAGATAACATTAGGATCCAAGAAGATCTTTATTTGTTCCTTTTTTTCAAAATAACAAAAAAGGGCATCTATTATACTTCAATTTTATCAACATTATTTGCTCACTTTCACATAGAATTAATTTTGTAGATTTAGATTGTAGATTGTTTAATTGGATGTAAAAAAGTAAATAAAGTAGCAAGAAAATAAAAAAAAATAATTAAATTACTATTAGTGTCTAGTATATAATTAAAATTTGAATAGATAATATATATCTCATTATTGAAAGTAAAAGCCAGGAATTAGTGTAGTCCTTAGACTAAACCAAAGTTAAAAATATTATTTTTTAGTATAAGTTGCATCATTGAACTACAAAGGGGGTCATCCCCTTCTCAAAGACCCCAAGTGAAATAACAGTATTAGTTCAACCCTCTCTTCAAAGCTTAATAGCCCCATTCTAGTGCAAATCTTGTAAGTCAAAAACTCATAAAATATTAAATATGTGTAAAAATAATATTAGCCATCTAGTAAAAAAAATTAAAGATCAATAGTTAATATTAAGCAAGATCCACTATAAAAAGGGATAGCATTAATTGAAGAGGAACAAAAAAGAAAAAAAGGACAACCCAACAAAGAGAGCATTAATTTTAATTATGAAATAAAGAGAGGTAATGACAGTTTTGAAGGCTAACAAAATCACCAAGAGGCCTGCCTTTGAAGCATTTAAGAAAACTAGAGGGAATAAGAGAAACCTTTCCACCAAACACCTAAAACAAGCATAAATAGCAACCCTAGAGGAGGAGTCACTCCTTCTTGCTAATAATGTTAGGAATAAAGTACCCACAATAAGATTATGAGACCTTTGCATTTGTCCTACCATTTTCTTTTCACTTTTAAGGACATAATCACAAAGAAATGATCCTAATTAAATTCAAAATCATGATTAGAATAAGAAATAAAATTAAAATTAAGTATTAATGGTTAGAGGTCCAATCAATGGATACTATTTCACCAGTGATTATTAAGTTGATATCTACAATTAACTTGGCACAAAAAGGGCAATTATCACTTAACAAAAGGCAAATCACTCATGAATAAGAGAGCTTCCACACATAACCATGCACATAATTACTAAAATTGGTCAAGAAAACACTTATTTTGAGTTATGGTATTTTCCTAGTTACTAATTTGCCCCTTTATAAAAAAGAGGTGGAAATATAACATATTTCACTTTTTTTTTAACATTTTTTATGCATAAGCATACTTATAAAATTAAAAAAAAAAAAAGAAAAGACCAACAAGAAGCACAAAAATAATCGAAGAGGTAAAAAAGAAAAAAAAAACTAAAATCGAGTATTTGGTTTTGAGGTAACCCACTAAAAAGTTGCCGGTGCCCACCACTAATCACTAGTGCACCCTTATCAGTAGCCAAAAATGCTACTAATACCACCTACGAAGTTATCTCACATTGATTTACATGTTGCCCAATGCTATACATCGAAAAGAGGTCAAAAAGCACATGAATTGGTGAACAATTTGAGGCTAGCTAATCAATAACATTTTGGCTTGAAGTTGGCACCTTTTGGCGTGTTAGGCACCAATATGTTCAACGATATTGTCCACGTGCTAAATGGAGCACTAATGGTGGTAAGCATAGTGAAGTTCCCAACTTCACCCTAAGATCTACTAGTTTGTGATACTGAGAGGGGGGGTGAATCAGTATCACCACAATTCGCAATTTACAGGAAAGTGAACAACTTCAATCTCTTCTTAAAAGCGAACTTTTTCTCAGATTCGACTAAGGTAGATCTATTGCTACCTACTAATCACAATAGTCCCCAAAATCACCTTTCAGACACCTTGCCTAATAGACAATTCGGATGTTCTTGTTTAGGTCTTCGTTAGGTTATGAGTTGGCTGATACTTTAGCTGCGTTCACAACTCAATTCAAAACACAAAACGTAAAGCAAATTAAGGACACACGAAATTTACGTGGTTCCGTCAATGTGACGTACATCCACGGTGGTAGGGACTCTCCCTTACCGAGACTATCCATTATACTTGAGAATTCTAGTTACAATGGATGTCTTAATCTTCTACTCCTTTCTCTATTGCAATTACTAAGCAAGTACAATACAAAGAGTGTCACTTACTGTGTCTACCCTTCTTCTAGCTTGTCTTGCCTCTGTTGAATTAAAAGGCTGCTCCACTACCGCTTAGAAGTTCACCGCAACACTCTCTAACCTCTCTTGAAGAAATCTGGAAATACGTTGAGTTCTTTCCGATGCTTCGCTGAATTCCTTCTCTAGGTTGTTTCACACTACTCCTGCTTTCACCGTCTCACAGTCTCACCCATCTCCTATTTCACGGTCTTACCGTTTCACTGCCTGTCCTCACACTTCTGGTCTGTCACGCTGTTGCACGTTCTGGTCTCACGCTGTCTCCTGATTTACACCCACGTTTCTGGTCTGTCGTTTCACGTCTCTTGGCCTTCCTCACGTTACTGGTTTTTCTGGTTCACGTCTTTCGGCCTGCCTCACACTTCTGGTCTGCTGTCTTCTCTTCTGGGTGGTCTCACGGATACCAGGTCTGCTGTCTTTTCTTCCGGGTGGTCTGTTTCTTATTTCTCCTCTTGCTGGTTGTGTGTTTCTGGTTTCCTTGCAGGACGTGTTTCTGGTTTCCTTGCAGGAGGCGTTTCTGGTTTGCTTGCAGGATGTGTTTCTGGTTTGCTTGCAGGAGGCGTTTCTGGTTTGCTTGCAGGACGTGTTTCTGGTTTGCTTGCAGGACGTGTTTCTGGTTTGCTTGCAGGATGTGTTTCTGGTTTGCTTGCAGAAGGCGTTTCTGGTTTGCTTGCAAGATGTGTTTCGGGTATGCTCTCCCAGTGCTGTCGTTTCTGATCTCTTGTCGTTCTGCTCTCTCTTCCTCTTGGCCGGTTGTTGTAGGGTTGCTGTTTATTCAATTGTGTTGGCCCCCTGCCCTAATTTTGTCTTCCAAGGCCTTTATATACTCTCTTCCATGAAATCCTAATAGGGCTTACATGGCAGATTTACGTTCTTGCCCTTACACGGTGGATTTATTTTCTTGCCCTTCCATGTGACTTTACTTTCTTGCACACTTAACCCTAGTTGACAACAATTACAACCCATACAAGGTTGTGGGAACAACACATAGTCTTAAAGTCCACCACTATAGCCACCCACCTACCCTTGGCATGTGTCAATTGCAACAATTGTCGCCACACATAATTGGTATAAGTGAGCCGAATAAGCTTTGATTTATCATACAATCTTCAATTTTATGCCTTAAGTTAGTCAATTTAGTTTATATGGCCTAAATTTTGGGAGAAAATTGAAATTAGAACAAAATTAATAGTTAGGGTTTAAAAAAAATAACAAAATGTTGAATATGAGAAGAAATAAGAATTAGAATAAATTTGTCCAACAACTTATAAGTTTTCTTTTATTAAGTTTTGATGATAATAAATTTCAATCCTCGATGAAATAAAACTCTATTTCATTATAGTTATCCATTTATTAAAATTGGCACATGATTTTTAATTAAAACTAATAACTAAAAGAAAAATAAAGCTCCTACATCATACTATTAGTACATTCCAAAAGTCAAATATGTTTTAGCATCTACAACATATGTTAGACCAAGAAATAAGGATATAAGGAATTCAAAAAAGTGTCAACAATGTCTTAAAGAGAGGTTATTGCCTTTTATTACAGAGAGCCAAGGGTTCAAACTTTTTCTTTACTTATCCTTTTCCTCTCTCACAAGCCCATAAAAGAATAAATAAAGGTGAATTAAGCAATAATAAATGAAAAGGTGAAACAAATACAATGAGAGGTTACAAAATACATAATACAATGATATAAAAGAAGAGACAATCAATCTATTGTCTTATACTAACACCTACTTGATAAAGAGATAGTAAAAAACTCTATATCTTTGAGAAGACTATACAAACATATAATAGTAGAATTTGCTACTCCTTAATTAAAACAATGCCAAAGAAACACTTTCATCCTTAAGATTCATTATCGATTTACAAAATTAAAGCAAAATCAAGTAGATGAAGGCTTATATGGATTTGATGCTTTTTTTTCTTCTCTTTATCAAAAAGCTTTCTCTCCCTCATACTATAAGTCTCTCTCTCTCTCTCTCTCTCTCTCTCTCTCTCTCTCTCTCTCCCCTACACTCTCTATTATGATCACTCTTTCAATCTCTCTCTCACACCATATCTATCTCACTCTTTCCCTTTAAAATTGGCTCTTACTTTTGTCTATTATCTTCTCATTCTTTCCATTATTCCCTTTCATTATCTTCCTCTCTTACAAAACTATTTTATTCTTCTTTGTTTTCTTCTATTTTTTTTCAAATTTAAAAGTTCCCAAACTAGTTGCATCTTGCCCATAACAAAAGTGCACACATAAAGGGGAATAACCAAAGAAAAAAAAAAACACAACCACACATAAGACATGAGCTAACTTTCTATATCTCTCTTTTGTTTGTAACTTGTACATTGTTTGAACAAAATATGACACTCAATGTGAAAATTTTTTTCTTCAACTAAGTATTCTAGTAATAGGCCTTTAGATCATAAATACTTACATAACAAAAAGAGTTCAACCATTTGCAAGGTTTAAACTTGTATCTTACATTACACAAAATAAAAAACCTATGCTTTCGTACAAGCTTACATTATTTGAGTGAAACTCACAAAGAACTTATTTCACTATAAGAAGAAAGGATTTGACAAATTGAAAACTAATCATTATAAAAAGCTACTAAAGAAAATACTTTTTAGCAATAAAGTCCCTATCATGGAAGTGAGTTGGATGCCTCTATAGGGTTAATAAGGAAGTGATTTCAGGTAGGAACAAAAAGAGTGGCTACAGGCAATTATAAAAAACAATCACTACCAAATTATAGCTATTAGTAGAGTGAAAACATTATACTTTTCTATGGTGTTGGTCAAATTACAACAATTCAGGAGTTCCTAAAACAACAACACTAGAACTCATTAGAAATGTTAGAAAACAAACAGACAACAAATTCAAAGCTTTGTATCACATAATTATACCCTCTTTCACCCTTAACCCATGTTAGTAAATACAATAAAGGTATTGAAAACCTAAACTTCCCACCCATGTGTTCAAACCCCATGAACTACATAACTAATGTTACACAATTTCAAAAGATAATTTATACTTGAGTCAAATGGGCAAACATATCAAAGTATACATAAAGTGCTGACCAACATATTCTCAAAAAGAAAAAGTATGAAACAAAATTGCATACCAAAAGGAAAATTGTACTCAAGAAGAATGATTGCCTAAACAAGTGGCTTCCTATCTACACATTTTGTTTCAAATGGCTTAATAAAGGGAGAATGCTTTGCTTACTACCCTTAACTTTGGGTGAAGTCCTGGCACAAAGGTAATAAGCACAATTTAGCTTAATTCTGCTTGCTGCCCCAAAATTCAAGAAGGCCTAGCATAGAGGTAATCTAATTGCTTAGGTTCAAATGGCTTAATCAAAGGAAAATATTGGATTAATCAAAGGGGAATGCTCTCCTTGTCGTGACCCCCAAACTCTTCACAAAGCCTTAGCAGAGGTGATTTGATTCAAATACAAATTTTCCTTCATGCCCTACCAACAAAATTCCTGTTTTAGCCTTATTTTTTAAAATTATTTCACAATTTCCTTCATGCCCTTCTTGCTCTCACATGTGTGCCCTTTCACCACATTGCAACTCATCAGACATGCCTATCGTGTACCTTTTACCATGTTGCCAAGAAGTTTTTCCACTTTTGATTAATTGTTTGTGGTTGGGATTTCCATAATGATAATCCTTTCCATTTGGGTTGTGTACTGGTAAAGAATTGTAAAAAGATCCCTTAAATTATACTGCTTATTAGTTCTTCTGCTATAACCATGTTAACACAAAAGGGATCGTAAAAGGATTCCTTAGATTGTAATGGTAATTGTTTTTGGTTGTGAAATGGCCTTGTCCATTCAGATTCAACTTTCTAGTCGCAAATAAATAAAATATTGATTTGTTATTGAAGATAGCATGAAATGGGACCGTCAAAGGTTGGATAGAATTCATAAAGTAGTTGAATTCTATCATCACATTGACTATGCAATTAGGGTTTGATTGTGTCTCCAAATTAGTAAATGGATGGTAACTCGAACCTATTTCTTTTTGCTGCATTACTAATCTGGCTCAAGCAACACAATTGTTATGTTGATTAACGTTGCAAATAGTCCATTAATATCTATAGTAGGCTAGCATCTCTAAGTTTCAATTTTTTGGGCACCCCTATGTTGTCGAGATTTGGTAGTTCATTTCTTTCCTCCTGATTAACGAGAAGACAGACCCCATAGAATCTGCCTTGTGCCAAAAACCATATCTTATAGAAAGCAGAAGTTGAACAATTTACGCAATTAAGGCTTAGTAGTAATACTATACATGAAATGCCCACCAGTCGAGATAGCTCTTATAAGCGAGCTGTTGTCAATGGTAAGTCTAAAACCATACATTTTCCCTAGAGTCGATTATGAATAGTCAAATTGCTTTTAAAAAATGGCTAAAGCATGTTGTCTTCTCTAGTGCCTTATATAGCAGATTCTTCAAAATATGATAGTGAAATTGATGACTTATTGATTGCGGACCTACTTGTGCTTTCAGTTACAGATGTTGTTAATATTAAATTAGATATTTTGGTATAATCTGATATGTTCAGTGTTCCACTAGGTTTCTAATGCAGGCTTTAATGTTTGATGTGGAATTGGAATCATACCCATATATCGGCCAAGTAGCTTTTAGTACTGTAGGGCAGATTGTCATCATTGTAAGTCTGCCTCATAATTTTCATCTGCAACAAAAAAGTGTCAAAGGACTGGCGAGTAATTGAATTATAAACTTCGTATTGATTGTTCATATATGTATTTTTGGAATTGACATCTATAAGCTTGAGTAATTGCCTGCATAACTATTCCCTAAACACAACTTAACTGGCCATAATCTCGGTACTCTTCTTGTTGCTATTGGTCTCTATGGTTACTGCAATTTAAGGCATGTTGTATTCTCAAATATCTACACTTCAATGGCATAGCCTAACAAATTGCTTGTGGTTCTTTTAACATGGCAAATTGAAATGCCAATGTCTTTAGGACAAGAACTCTCAATGGACTTATGAGAAAATAGACTTGGATTATTTTACTATCCATTTGCTTTGGCATAAGTTTACTCTTCGGTTATTAAATTTTCAATTTGACACAAATGGGTTATTAACTAAAATTTCATTCAAATTAAGTTCAATTACAATGAAAGAGAGATTATAGATGGGTTGCTAACTTTAATTTCATTAAAATCAATGTTAACTACTGATGTGCCATAAGTTGGTGATATCTTTAGACTAATTTACTAAGTTAGCTTCCAACGCTGACACGATACTCTCACTTATCTATGTCAACTTTCTCCTTATTAATATTCCAAATTAAACATACCAATTTTTAAGATCTATAATTGTTCCAACCATAAAGAACTCACAGCCAAAACTAAGAAATAGACCCAAAAGCATGCACATCAACAAAATTAAAATTGCATTATATTGTGAAATTCAAAAACTCTCTAATGAGAAGCTAATTATTGAGAATGAGAAAATTACAAAAATAGAGAAATAAAGATTGATCTCTTTGAGTGCATCAATTTGTAATGATTGCTTCAACAAATGTGACCTCCAATATGTTAAAAGTTTAATATATTTGATTGTTTGAACTAAAAAGTCATAAGACATTATAAATTGATAAGTGAGAATTTATTTATTTATTCTCCTTTGCATTTAGTTATTTCAAAGAATTTTATACCTATCTGAACCGTTTAAAATATATTATATAACTTATACATGTTTTGGTGAAATTTTGAGAATTTAAAAATTTTAGTAGGCAAAATTCTAACATTTTATCATTCTCATTATTATCTGATTTTTGTCATTTATTTTAGATTTTTCATTGACTTAAAGGTCTAAATTGAAAAAGTAGTTTTCAGTAAAATTATAGTAGACATCTCAAATTTTCAAATTGAGATCATGAGTTCAAATACAAGTTTGTTTAGACTTTAAGACATTATTTCAAAAATAGGGCAAAAAACTTAAATTCAATCCTAATTGAAGAAAGAGTCCTAATTCGAGTAGGATTTTTATCTGAGCATTAAATACTTAAATAAGTATAACTTGAATTTTAAACAACCAAATCAAGTGATTCAAAAGCTTAAATTTAAGTACACATTTAGGCCTATAGTTGTTAGGAAGAAACCCATGCCCAAATTAGTTGCTTAGTGATTCAAAATTATTAGAAAATTCATTATAGAATCTGTTATGAGTTGGACTAAGTGTGTTTTAGTTTTTAGCTTATAACTTGGACTCTAAACTTTTGTTTTGGGTAAGACTTAATGTGTTGGAAAGTTGAATAGGAGAACTACAACTGTCATGAAAGTCATACATTAATTTGGACTGTATCTAATCCAAAATTTGCTTGAAATCCAATATAGGAATTCTTAAAGTTAAGGAAGCCCTACTTTTTTAGGGTTTCCTAGTGGTTGCTATGTATGTCTTTTAGAATGTAAATAACCATCTTTTGAGAGTAGAAAGGGAGGCAATGAAATAATCAAACAATTATTCTAAAGGGATTCATTCTTTTTAGCATGCATAACTAGGCTCTTCAATAATGTTAGGGGATTTCAAAACATTTGGTATTTTAATGGAATAAATTCTTTTGTCAGGTTATTTTCTTTTCTATTAGAATTGTTTGATTTATTCTGATTAGATTGTTGAATAATTATTATTTTGATTGATTTATTTAAGCCTAATGAATTGATTAAACAACAATCAATTGTTAGATTTAGGAATTGTGACCCATATTTATCTTATTCTTAATCACCAATAATAAAGGATTATAGAAAAATTTTCATCTTATTGTTCTAAATAACTTAATATAAGTTAAAACATTTGAGCTTATGTGATTATTACTTGAATTAATCCATTTTTTTAATTCTTAAGGCTAACAATTTATAATTCTAGAGAGCTTGTTTTAAGGATAAAGGGGTCAAAGTTTGATCTACTTAATGAATATTTAAGGGAGAATTTAGGTAATAGAGCTTGTTGTCATTTAAGGTTAATAGATTCAATAAAATTGAGATAACATTATATATAAATGAAATCATCAAATATCATTGTTGCAAATGAGTTGGAACTAGAATTTTGTTAATTCGTATTTTTATAAGTTGTTTTGTTTAATTAAGTTGTTTACTTTAATTGTTATAAAGTCAAAATTTAATGTTACTTATCATTCATATTAATGTCTTTAAATTTTAATTTTCTAGTATTGAATTGATAACACTCCTTATGTCCACTAAATGGAAGTAATTATGTCTATTAATTTGGAAATAATAAAAGATAATTATTAAATCTCATAAATTAAGGAAATCATATCATTCTACCACACTTTAAAACAACTTGTATTTATGGCTTGCTTACAATAAATTCTAAAAATTAGTCTAAGATACATTACTTTAAGATACTTCCACTATACAAGAATTTATGTGATAACTCAATTTTTGTACTTAATGATACATTGGTCTAAGATAATCTGTGGTTGAGCATTAACCTCTCCAATGGAAGTAATGTTGGGTAATTAGCTTTATGCATTCACATTGTTTCCTAATTTCCTCTTCAAGCAAGAGACATGAAAGATAAGACCTATTTTGGACCTTATTAGTAACTCAAAAGGATAAGCAATAAGACCAATATGTTCAAGAGCTTTGTATAGGCCGAAGAAGTGAGAAGATGATTTCATTAAGAAGCAAATAATGATAGATAATTATCAATATGTTTTAGGTTTGAGATAGACCTAATCTCCCATTAAAAACTCATGTTTAGTATAATTTGTATACATATGCTACTTTAGATAGGTTTGAGCTATAACAAGATTGTCTTTCAAAAGTTATAGCAACTGGTTCTTGTCTTGTAAGTCTCTATCAACTTGGTCCATTCAAGGAAACCTAATTATATACCTTACTAGATAGATGAGACTTAACCATAAACAACTTCAAATGGGGACATCTCATATTAATGAGTGATAAGTGGTATTTTACCACTATTAGCCTAAGAAAGTCATTTTACTCAATCCTTCAGTTTGTCATTCACAAAGTAGTGAAGGTAGTCACTCACAATGGAAACTTTATCTTAACCACTAATAATAGACTTACAAACACTATGGAGCTTCACAATATTTTCAACAAAAATTTGAGCAATAAAAGTAGAGGTATAAGAATGACTAAAAGCACAAAAATGAGCATATTTAGTCAAACAACAAAAATAGTAGCTTTACCTTCAGAAAATTGAAATCTCTTGATAAAGTTTATAGAGATATATACTTAAGTTTCTTCTAAAATAAGGCAAGGTTGAAGAAGACCTAGATCTACCATAGATTCACTCTTATGATGCTAGCAACCATCACATTCAGCTACAAATTATTTAATTTCACTCTTCCAATAAAATTCATGGCAAATGCATAATAGGTACGAAGAAATCCTAAGTGTTCAACAATTGGAGATGTATGAAACTATTATGAGATTGTTTCCTTGTAACAATAATTAGGAACAAGCACCATTTTGCCTTTGCAGACCAAATCTATAGAATCCCAAGTGTTATGGGCAATTAAAATAAGATCTTTTAGCAATTTCTCAATGATTTCTTAAGTCTCGTGATCATTCCATCACTCAATTCTAATTTTCAAAAAGGTATTACGAGTAAAGATAGAGATTGTCACTTACTTAGCATGCTCCAAAATGCAAGATAATGCACAACTATAAGATTATCATTTTCCTTGTTACAAAAAATCTCATAATCATATCCGAACAATTTAGAGATCCACTTTTGTTGCTCTATAGAAGAGATTTGCAATTCCAATAAATATTTTAGACTTTTGTGATCAATTTGACTTTGCAAACACCTTCTAATCAAGTAAGGACATCACTTTATATTTACATGAACCACAACTAACATCTTCTTATCATAAATAGACATGCTAAGATGTTTTAGAAGTAAAGGTTAGAAGATGACCTTCCTACATTAACACTACTTTAATTGCAACTCCAAAAGCATTATATTCAATAATAAATATCTTATTAAAATCAAGGTAAGAACTAGTGTAGTGGCCATAGCATGTTTGAGATGAACAAATACCTTATTTGTCTTATCGCTCCTTTTGAATGAAGTTTTCTTTAAAAGAGTTATTAAATCAACACTGATATTCTCATAATCACAGACAAACTTTTGATAATAGCTAGTCAATCCCAAGAAGCTATGTAATGCCTTCATTTTTGTTTTTTGGAATTGGCCATTTTAACATTGCTTAAACTTTGAAAGGATCAACTATCGCACCTTCCTTGGAAACGACATGGCCAAGATGTTCCACTATTTAGTTCACAAGACTATGCTTTGACTTCTTAACAAACAAGGAATGGCTATATAGAGTAGTGAACATACTTCATAAATGTGATAAATAAGTATCAAGAGAAGAACTGTATAACAAAATATCATAAAAATATATTAGGACAAACTTATGCAAATATGGTTAAAATATGTGATTCATTAAGATCTAGAATGCTAAGGAAGCATTAGTAAACCCAAATGGACTAATCAAGAACTCATAATGGCCATCATGTGTTCTAAAAGCCATCTTTTGAATATCCTCCTTATAGACCTAAATATGATGATAACTTGATTGCAAATCAAGTTTAGTGAATAGCTAAGCACCTCTTAATGCATCCAATAACTTATCAATAATAGGAATAAGACATTTATCCTCTATACTAACATGGTTAAATGTCTAATAGTCCACGCACATCCTTAAGGATTCATCTTTCTTTTTCATTAGGATAACAAGAGAGGAGTAGAGACTAGCACTAAGCCTGATAATGTTAGATTCCAACATCTCCTTCATAATTTTCTTAATCTCTTCCTTTTAAAAGTTTAAATAGTGATAAAGTTGGACATTAGTAGGTGTACTTCTAAGTAATAAGGGAATACGATGATTATGTGCCCTCCTTAAGGGTAAAGTTGTGGGGTCAACAAATAAATCAAAAAATTCAATCAACAATACATAGATCTCTTACTCCTTCGTAGAATGAGATTTTATCACTTTTACATTGTACAGATGCACAAAAAACCCTTTTCCTACTTTTCATAGGACTCCTTTTGTTTGATAGCTTATGACTATAATGATTTTGCCACCCTACCTTCCTTGCAACTTTACCACTTGTCCATTCAAAAGAAACATCATCGTTAACTTGGAAAAGTTCCATGTAATATCTCCTAAGGTTCACAACTAATTAATGTTAAGAACAATCTCATAATCTTCCAAAGGTAGTAAAAGAAGATCAATGTAAACAAACTAACTTTACAATAAAAGATTTACCATTGTGCACTTTCCTTGTTTTGTCAAAATTTTCCTATCTGCAACCTTTATGGCAGACTTGTCACAATTTTTTGGTGAAAAAGGAAGTTATTTTGGCCATCATTTTATCCATAAAGTTCCTGGTATTGCTTGAATCAATTAGTACCATCACAAGTTGTCCTTTGAGGAATCCATCAGTTTTTATGGTTAATGAATTAGAATATCCTCCCAAAGCATGAACTACATAGATGTCACCGTGATCTAGACACATGTGATCATCATCTTTCTTAATAGCTTCCTCAACTAACTCAATCATTAAAAGCTTCCTTTATTTACATTAATGCTAGCATAATCCCTTTGCCATCCGCTCTTTTGACTCCTCTTGATTTAAGCATTTAGTATTAGTGAGATGAATTAAAGACAACGAGTTAATGGTATGCTTAATAAGTTTGTTAACTCATTTAGCAAATGGAAGATAATTTTCAATGCCTATCTTCTCCCCCTATAGTCCAGTAAATGAGATAGTTACTACCATTGTTCATGGCTAGTGAACTTTGACTTCATGTCAAATGTCAGGAATAAGCCCTTCAATGAATATTCTCACTAATTGTCTTTCTAACCAATCTTTAACTTGATTGGCGAGTCACTTGGAACAACTCTAATACTTTAGAACTATTAACATCAAATGGATTTTTGTGACCTCTCCATCAATGTTGTGATATTTTGAAGCCCTAAAGCACACAAAAAGGCCTTCTGTGAAATTAGCTCAAGGCTAAACCATAGCATAAGTTTTGAACCAATCATACCATTAAATAGCATTACCCTTTAATTAAATAGAGGCAAGTTCTACCTTAGAGTTTTTTTTATTAAATGATACAAATAAACATATTTTTCAGCTCTAGAAATCCAACTTATGGGATCACTATCATCCCAACAAAGAGATTCCGCCTTCATACATGGCTATATATAGTCATGGTCAACACCTTTAAAGGACTCCATTGATTCTTTCTACTAATTAGTAGATCTAGAAGTATTGTCTCCAAACTAGTTGTTTCTTAGAGCAAGAACCATCTATTCAATCATCTTAAGAAACTTTTGCATGTGAGATACTAACTCTTCAACATGAGATATTCTAGTGTTAGAATTAAATGAGTTGTGCAACAACATTGCTTCGAGCTACAAATCAATGATGCCAAAATTTTTCTTTTATTGTTAGGTAAGGAGCATAAACCAAATTGTTTTTTTTTTCTTTTTTTGGTGGTAGGATTATGGAATAGAAGTAAAATCACTAAGAACATTGCTATGATACTAGATGAGAAACTAAGGATTGAGAATAACAAAATTGTGAAAATAGAGAAATAAGGATTGATCTCTTCAAGGGGATCAATCTTTAATAAGATAAAAGTTTTATATATTTGATTAATTGAATTAAAATGCCATAAGGCATTACATATATATAGACTTAAAAGTTTGATTTGACATCTAATAAAAAATCTACTTGTAAATGGATTTCATCAATTATGCCCACTAATACATAAGTAATTATACCTACTATTTCAAAAATAATAAATGATCATTATTAAATATCACAAATTGAAATCACATCACTCCCATTAGACTCTAGGACACATGAAGGTAGAGCATTCATAGTGGGTCATCTCAAAGGTGTTAAAACGTCAAGTAGTGAGCCCAGAGGTGGTGACAATGTTTAGGACAGATGGATGTTATGTTGGCTCATTGGCAACGAAGAAGGTGAAAATGACGAACTCAAAGATTCTGGCACTATTTCTGATGTATGAAGGATGATTCTAAATAGATCAGCAACTAGTGCATATTTTTGGACTAATACAAACGTTGGAATTGAATGGGGAGTGAGCAAAATGACAGTGGCATGCAATAAAGCTTTGTTAGGGCATGTGATGGTTCAAAATAATCTCTTTAGTGTCCAGCAATTAAAGGGATTGGTCTTGTTGAGGACAATGCTATCGACGACAATGAGGGTCTGGTAAAGCTCTAGCAACCGAGAAAAGCAAAGACATACATATGAGTCTAAAATGTGTTATTGTGAAAAAATTTTGCTCGATCACCAAAAAATACTTGATCTTCATTATAATATGCTAACAAGAAATATAAAAGAGAGAAAGGCAAGTGAATGTTAGATAATTAAAAAAAAAAAAAAGAAAAGAAAAATAGTAGGAAAGTTACGGAAGATTATGCCAATCGTTTGCTAATAAATTGGTAACTTCAAAGTTCCTTAATCCTCTAATTATCTAATTCTTACCTTTTTGGCAAAATGAATTTTTTTTCTTTCTTTGTTTTTGACATCTTGTGTTTCTTGGATGCATTGAGTGAGGCAAAATAAGTTATAATGAATTAAAAAGACTCACAACATGATATATTCATTATGGATGGAACATGATAATTGTGAGGTTTAGGTTTCCATGGTTATGATAAAGAGAGAGAAAAAGTGAAGCAAAAGGAAAGACCGAGCTTCAAAGAGGAGAGAGAAAAATTTTTAGCATTAGGAGAAAATCAATGATCCCCTTGTGAACACCACGCCAATTTCAGATTACCATGTCATTTTTAGTAATTGACTGGGAAAGTTAGTTTAGCCACATCAGTGACGACGTCACTGACACTTCAGCAGTTAACATCAATTTTGAGGTAATTAGAGTTATTCACCGCATCAAGAGTAAATTACAAATCTCATGCTCAGTTTAGGAGTAATGACCATTCATAGCCAATATTTTTGAAAATTACAAAAAGCATACTATAATTTAAATACAATAGCAAAAAATACCTTTAATCCATCTACCATTAGTGAGAGTTAGAATATATTACAAAAGGGTCATTAAAAATGTCCAACAAAATGGCCTCTGTTAATGTGGGTGGAAAAACTAGCCAAGAGGACATTCCTATTGTTGAGGAATGTGATATCGATGAAAAAGAGGCTAAGCAAGTTGGAATTATGGATTTTTTCACTGACCTTGGTGATGAGGAGTTGAGAGTTGAGAGCCGTAATGACAAATGTGAAATCTACATTCTTAAAGAAGCAGAAAGGTCCATGGGATAGTACTAAGGGTGAGTCAAATTACTGCCAAGCCTTTGAAAATGTTCATACCGATGATGTTAAGGAGTAGAATGTACCCATGTCGAGAGTGATTGTGTACCAATAGTTGACTTAGGAAGCTATGAAGAGGGTCCAAATGATAGTGAAAATGGTGATGAGCTAGTAAAGAGAAGGAGTCAAAGAAAGAGATACAACCCTTAATGTAAAGTGCCTACTTAGGAGGTAGAAATGATTTTTGAAAGTAAATATGAATTCAGTGAAGTTGTGCACAAGTATGCTTTGGAGATGGGATTTGACATCCAACAAAATAAGAATGCCAAGAGAAGACTTTCACTTAAATGTAGCAATAGGAGGACAAGGCTTCTAAGTTTTTTGTGATTAGAACCTATGCATCTAAACATTGGTGTAGAAAGTCAAACAAGAATATAATGCTAACATCAAAGTTATTGTCCAAATACTTAAGGAATAGGATTTTGGAGAAGCCAAACATGAAGTTAAGGGAGTTGAGTTATATGTGCAGAACAATGAAATAGAAGGTCCTAAGGGAAGAGAATGGGTCCTACCCAGAGCAATATGGAAGATTGTAGAACCATAGAGTAGAGTTGCTAACCATTAATCTTGGAAGTACATGTGAGGTTGATGTTAAATCTAGAAAAGTTAGTGATCCAGCAATATTTCAAAAAATATACATATGCTTTAATGTATACAAATAGGGCTGGAGTTCAAGTTGCAGGAAAGTTTTTGGGGTTAATGGTTGTTTCCTAAAAGGAACATGTAAAGGTTAGATACTAAGTGCAGTAGGTAAGGATGCTGACAACCAAATGTTCCCCACATCCTAGGCAATAGTTGAGGTGTTATTGTCTACTCTATGTTTTGTATTTTACTATGAAATATTAAAACTTGTAGGGGCTATTGAAAGTGGTGCATGAAGTGATGCCAAATATTGTACGTAGAATGTGTCCTTGGCATGTCTTTGTGAACTGACAAAAGAAGTTAAGAGGATTAGATATGAGACATTAGTATTTGAGGTGTGTCAATTCAACATATGTTTAAAACTCGGAAGTTTAATTGAAGAAACTAGAGGGCCTTGCACCAGGATATGTCAAAAAGCTTGCTCAATAATGACCCACCAAAGACTTAATGTAGAGCATATATTACACCCAGCAATTGTAGTAACACAGTAGACAACAACATGTGTAAAACTCTCAATGGCTGGATATTGGAAGTTAGGGAGAAACCAATTATCACCATACTTGAGCAAATTAGGTTCATAGTCATGTGCAGGTTTGTGCAACAATGGGAAAGTGCAAAAAAATGGCATTGTGAATATGGTCCACTGATTGTTGATATTATTGAAGAGAGATAGCAACTGGTACTTAAGTCTTCATTGGCATGGAATGGTGAAGATGGTTATGAGGTGGTAAAGGGAGTGCTCATTAACAAGAATCCCATCACAGCAAGCAATATGTGCAATTTATAATGCCAAGCTGCCCTTGGAGTCGCAAATGTCACTTTTGTACCGAAAAGACATATTTTCGATTATTTATCAAGAGTCATTACAGCCTACGAGGGGTCACGTTTTTGGGCCAAGAACTGGCTCAGAGGAACTTTTGCCACTTAAAGTTCATATCATGTCAAGTAGACTCAAAAGAGCAAAGATAAGGATGAACCTGAAAGGGTATCAAAAAGTGGTCCACCAACGTTTAGGCTGTCTAGACAAGGACAACAACAAAAGTGCAAAAAATGCGGGCAGAGAAGACACAATATGAAGTCATGCAAGGAGGTACATTCTTATGAAAAATGCATTTTAATCCCTTATGAACTCATTAATTTTGTTTTGGTTTTTCCCAAGCAAATGATTATCCTCGTAGTGCAGGCTATAAGTGAAGGCAAAAAAGGTACTACAATTGAATCTGTCAATGTTCAGGAGACTAGGAATGCTACTAATCAAGTAGAAGCTAGTGTAAATGCAAGTGCATTTGCCAACATTGGTGATAGTAAGAGTGACTTGAACATGGCTCCCACATCGAGTTCATCAAAAGCTGCCGAGGAATTTGCACAACCACCAAAGGGGAAGTAGCCAACAAAGGATACAGGGACTCGGAAACATAAGAAATCTGACAAAAGATCTGCTTTATATAAGAGCTAAAGAATTGGTTTTCTGGATCATCACAGTATAATATCAAAATAGAGAAGCCCATGTACACTATATATTGTGGAAACTCCTCACTTATTTGTTTTATGTGTCATACATGTGAATTTGATATTATTAAATGACAAATTATAGGTGAAGTCATATAAAACTTTGAGTACTATCAATAAGAGAAGGGTAGAACATATGAATCCTATTAAGCATGAGCTACCTTTCCAACCCAGTGGAATTGAATGGTAGGGCCAACTAAGCATCACAAGTGGATAGCTATAATAGGTCTGTGCCTTAAATTCAATCATGTTTAGTGTATCAACTAGATTAGATGCACCTATATATGATTGTTCTTATTTGCAAAAGGCACAACACAAGAGGAGAAGACTATGAAGAAATAATATAGGTGAAGGAAATACTTCAAAGGTTTTGAGCTTGAATGCAACATAGGAGATTGCATCTCAATCTCAATTTCAGTGCAAAGACATGAGCAGAGATCTACCTACTCAATCAAGTGCACCCAACCTAAGAGAAAGTGAATAAGCATGTTAATGCTTTGCTTTCTTAGCATTTTAGACAATGACATGAAATTATTTCTTTTTTGTCAAACATCATGGTGTTTAGTTATGTTTATGGAAATCTAATAATGAACAGTAAGCGTGTCCTTTTTCGGTTGCTGCTAATGTAGGATATCTCATATCTTGCACCTTATTGGAGAGGTGTCACTCTGTCAAGCTAATTGGAAGTCTATACAATCAATAGATGTCATTCAATATATTTGGCAATACAAATACAAGCTTTTCATTTCACAAAAATAGAGATACGTTGATATAAGATGCCTTTGCTTACATTGATATCATCTTAAATAAAAACAAAAAGGAAGAAATCAAACTCAATATTACAACCATTTTGTTAATCACTAATGCCTTCTTCAGGTTCATCACTTCATAATTCCTCCCTGAATCAGTAGTGGTCCATCATCTCATTGATCAAGTCATCATTGGCACTCTCATTTTCAATTGCACTAGACTAAGTCTCATAAATATAACTCACAATCACTCTCTTCAATGCATCAATTTGCTTCCTTTAATGACTCAATTACTTCTTTTGCAGGATCAAAGAATTCACTATCTTCCAAAAAACAATATCAATAGAGGCACACCTTTACCAAAGGAAAGTAACATTACAACATTGCCTATCTCATAATTTAACAAATTAAAAAAAAAATGAAAGAAATCACACACTAAAATAATAGGGTAACAGACAAATTCTCATCTCGTAATTCTACAAATGAAAAAAAAAATTACATTGAACTTTCCAAGCAATGTAGATCCTGATATTTAGGGCAGGACCAAAACAGTTTTCCTGAGTTTCTTTCGATCTAGGAACTATGCAAACAAGCCACTTGTCCATATTTGCACCTAATTTTGTCGTGGTTTCAACTATTGTATTACTTGCTTGTAAACTCAAATGACCCAAAAGAGTATGATAACATCACTCAGGGAATGATTGATTTTTTAGAGGAAGGAACAAATTGAAGAAGAATCTATACCCAATTTGAGAAGAAGGGGGAAATCAAATGTGAAACAAGAGTACCCAACTTACAAAATTAACCAAAATGAAAAGGCTTTAGCAAATAAAATCAAGATGAAGCATAATTGGAAGATAAGAAGGAGCCTACCAACTAGAGAGAGGTTACGAAGATTGCAACGAATCACTAGAGATTACACTGGCGAGGATTGAGCACAACAGGGTGAGGCTTTTTATATTAAATTTTCAAGTTATTATATTTGTAAAATCTAAAATATTTAAATCTCAATAGTATTTAGTATAAAACCAATTAATAGAAAATTGACAAATTGTATTTGTTTTGAAAATGTGGAAAATAATTATCTTACCATGTCAATAATAATTTGCTAACCTGGCATCATACTATACATGCATGGTGCGCGTTGTACTATCACATAGACGACTTATTAGCTGCTTAATAGTCATAGGTAGAAAAGGGTGACAAAGCAAACTTGGACAATCAATTTTAAAATAAAAAAGATAGTGGGCAAAAATTCCAAAAGGGCTATAGGTTATGGGTGAAATCTTGTTTTTTGTTGACAGTTGAACTTGCCTCCTTTTCCATCTTTGTTTTACATCCATTCATAATAAGCAAATTTTATATTAGTTGTGTGATATTAAATATAGATATTAAGTATTGATGTTGATAAACATAAAATTCCTTTGTATCGGCTATGGTGCTTGTAGCAAAACTTGCACTTTGGTTGGAAGCAGAGACAAATGTCTTAGGATTCACAACATTTGTTGTTGCTATTGTGCCGCTATTGCCAATCTGCATATGAAAAAATGGAACTGAAATACGGTAAAAAATGTTAATAGCCAATTGTTTTGAATAATGAAAAAGGAGTCTATGGAATTACCTCTTTGTATATTCTTGAATTATAGCCAAACTTCTTAAGCTTGCCAAATTTAATTATGGAAGACCTCATTCTATCTATATTATCCTCTTCCTCTAGTTTTGCTTTGCTTTGCCTTGCTAGCACTTTTCTTCATTTTTGGAGGCTATAAGGTTGCTTTCCCCTCTAATGGGTCAAGTTTGGTCTCATATAAAGAATGACTAACCTCTTTGTGGGATTCTATGTACTTCCAAACACTAAAGTCTTCATCCTAATAATCCTTCAACTTACCCTTTGTGTAATTGATATAAGATGCCACATGCTTACAAGGGATGCAAGAGACCATCCACTTTCTATACCTACAAGTATTTGCCTTTATGTTTATAGAGAATTTTTGTGTATCAACAAACACTTGGCACTCATCTAGGCTGGCTGGTATTAACTTCAAATGTTTAGTAGTTACAGAAACTTTTTGCTACTTTAGCCTAACATTTGGTGTGACTGTTCGCTCCAAACTAGATGCCTTTGTAAACCTCTTTTGTAACCTAGCCATTTAATTTTATTGTGACATTCTCTAAAATGGTGAGAATAGAATTATTCCTAAACTTCACTATCTAGTGATTGAAAGAATCAATCATGTTGTTTATGGTTTGATCACTCTTTACTTCAATATCAAATATCAACCTACACCATTGATTTGCTAGAATATTCTCAAATACAAGATAGCTTCATCATTTTCTCAATGTCATTGATTCTTTGATTGCATTAATATGATCAATATAATAATATGATATACATGTCCTTCCAAATAGGGTTCTTAACTCCTCACCAAACCACCTTGATTTAAAATTTGCATAAATTTGTTTGGCACATTTCCTATCGTTAGCTTCAAGAAAAATGACACTCAACAACATTGATTATACCCTAATTTGGAACATAACTTTTTGCCAATACAAGGTCCTAATAATAAGCAATTACATAACAAAACATTTGCTTATATTAAAAAGAAAAATATAGTTGAACGATTATCTGAAAGGATATACCTTTTATCTATATGACATATAGGTTAGTGGCTTCCCCTCCATGGCAGGTCTAATGCATTGATATAAGAGATCTATGAACCAATCCCAACTCTCATTACATTTCTTGTCAAGCATGATATAGGCAATTGGGAAAAATCCCTTTATTTCCATTCATTAACACTACTGCTAATCTACTGCCAATGTAAGGCCCCCTCCAATAAAACCCATCTAAACTTATGAATGGCTTATTGCTAGATACAAACCATCCTTGCATGCTTTCAAACGTATGAACAATCTCTAGAGCACATTCGGTGTTGTGTCATTTGGATCAATCTTCTCTTCATATTTAAACTGTATAACACTACCAAGATTAGTTTCCTTAAGCAGATCAATATACTTCAACAATTTTTTGAATGAGTTAATGTAATATACTTCAACAATTTTTTGAATGAGTTAATGTAATATACTTCAACAATTTTTTGAATGAGTTAATGTATGACCCTTTAATACATTCCATTGCCTTCTTTTGCCCCCTCCACAACCTATAAAATTTGGCTCCACTTCATATGGATCATTCAAAACTTTGTATATCAACTCGGTGCTCATGTCACAATATACCCCAAGGTATGGTAATAACACTTTAGCCATCCATTTTGCAATGGCTCCTCTCACTTTGTCAACCCTTAAATTTTGCGTGCTTTTCAATCTTTTGGAAATAAGGTCTTTTCTTCAAGTAATATGGAAACCTACACATAAAATTGACATCCACCAACTTCATACTAAGCACCCACACTTTTTTTTTGTAACTTTAGTTCATTCCCTCCCATACAACATATTTCCTCAACACATCCTTAAACATGTACACATCTCTTAACAATTGATTCTTACACAGTTTCACTCTACCCACCTTCTTATCCCATAAGTTGGGTCAACCTTCTTAAGATTAATTTTTTTTTGTACTTCCCTTCATTATCAATAAACACCTCCCCACTAAAAGCAGCTAAATTTGCTGAATCATTGCTATTGCAATTGTCCCCCATGTCATTATCACTTCCATCACTACTAACACACCCACCTACCAAGCCATCTAACATTTGATCTTCTTACTTCTCCTCATCAATAGTAGAATTAAACCATTTGTCATCATTAGAGTTAGTATATTCATACTCCTCATCCGAGACCTCAAAATTTAGGTCATCATTGTCATCTTCATCGTCTAAGTGAACACCATAATCTATAATTGCATATTTACCTATTTTATTTCTCTTAATCTCCCCATTTTGCTACTTTGTCTTCTTTCTCCAAACATAGTTTTTTCTAGAAGACCTCTTTATCTTTAAATCTTTGGTAGTTGTTAACTTAGATGCATGAAGAATTGTAAGAATAGAACAAGTTACGTTGCCCAACAATTTTAGATGTAGGTTTCTTATTGGTAGGCATTTTATTTACCTTGTTAACATTCAAATTCTTTGGTATATGCTCCCTATCTACTATCCTTTCAACTCTCCTTTCAAATATAGGACTCCTCTTAGGTGTATTAAAAGCAATAATAACATGCATAATAGCAATATCATTCACAACATCAATGTATCCAAGTTTAGAACTATTACCTAAGTTCATAGTAGCATTCATATCATCATTATCAAACATATCTATAGGATTATAAGTAATACTACTAGAGTCTCTAGGTTCTAGAAACACATGAGGGATCTTGTAAGATAAAGGCATCAATCTTGAATTTAGTGTAAGGAATAGATGGATTATATATCTATATTCTTTATGGGTAGCTTTTGCAATTCCAATTACCTTGGATGTGTAACTCACCTAGTGTTAATAGTTTGAAGCCTTTGTTCTCCACATTGAACATCACCTTATACATTCTCATCACAATGATCTAGCATTGAATAGTCCTTGTCCAGTATTTGATCTCTCTCTTTCTTGTCTCCAAAATGCACAACAAATGTTAACATAGTGTCTTCCTGTTAAGAACACAATCACAAAAGGTTAAAAACAAGAATAATACAATAAGAACAAATTAATAGAACCCATGTTTAATTAACTGATAGAAACCTAGAATAATCTACTCCAAAAGCCCACTTCAAAAACCCACAAAAGAAAACTCATTAATTAAAATAAAACCTTAAAAATTATTTGAAGATTCTTATGAAATTGAAAATCAAAAATTGTAGAAATTTAAATTTGAAGAAAACAGAAAAAAGGCAATGCAAAGTCCACTTATTAATTTAGTTAAATACTAAAAAAAAATCAAATCAAACCCACACCTTTTGAAAACAAAAACTTAAAAAAAAAAAAAAAAACCTGGCAACAAACAAAATTTTAACTATCTCTAAGTGGTCCCAGACAACTCAAAAAGAAAAATTTAAGTGCCTAAAAGAGATGGAAACCTTAAACGCTCTCATATCTCCTTGAAAATGAGAAGGAAATGTGATCAAGATCTAAAGAGAAACAAAACCTAATTTGAAATAAAATCTTAGCTGCTGTGAAGTGGTCCCAAACAACAAAGAAAGCATTCATCTATGCGTATGAGAGTGAGAGAATGATGAAACTCTCACAAATCTAAAGGCAAATAGCCAAGAAATCGATTGGCAATAGAGAAGGAAAAAGTTGCATTTTCCTTAAAGCCACTACCATAATGATGGAGAAATTCATTCTATCTTCCCACTTGATTATTAAATGAAATGCTTAGTACTCTTTAAAAGTGAAGTTCAATGGTGTTGCAATTTGAGGATATAACCAGTACTCTTGTTGAAGCTCATTGTTCTTGCTTCTTGGCATTATCTAGCTCAAATTTTACTTAAGCCAACTCAACTTTAGCATAAATGTTTTGCTTGGAAGAATCAATCTCCAACTAATGTCACCAAGTTCTCCCCTTATCCCACTTCTTCCTAAGGTCTTCAATCTTGGCATTAGTAGTGAGAATTTGGGAGTCTAAGTCTATCATCCTTTTTTTTTATTGCTCTAGATCTCATTTAAGTTGTAAAATAGAGGCCTTCCATTCACTCTTTGACATGACCAATTGTAGGATCTTATCATTTAAATCAAATAAAGCCTTCTTAACATCTTCTCACTTCTTCCATAGTGACTCCCACTCAACTAACTCATCATCTGAGTTTGTCATCTGATCAAAAGCATTCTCAAAATCTAACACAATAGTGCAAAGACTCCCACTAATTTAATGAGCATAAGAGAAAGTTATATCGTTAAGAAGTAATCCCTCCTTACTTGGAATAGGTGCTAACATAAGCTTTAATAGTCTATCATCTTTATATTCCTCCTCTAAAGAAAAGTTCTCATCTGGGGAGAACCAAACAATTAGATTCTTATAATCCCATTTTTGTGGGGAAAAATGAATCTCTAATGCTTCCTTAACAAGGACAACCAAATTAAAGCCTATATCGATGGTATTGTCAAAGACAACCAATTGTTGCTCTTCTCCCCTAACTAACAAAGGGGTGATTTTCAATCACATGGGCATGTTTGGAAGAAGTGATAATGGTGGCATCATTAAAGGAACATCTCTATATCCCAAAAGCTTGCAACACAATATTTTTTGCATGATCAGAATCAATACCCACAACTTAATAGGAATCAAGTTGGTCTAAGAAGATTGATGAGTGAGGATTTATTTATTTATTCCCTTTTTTCATTTAGTTGTTTTTAATAAGTTTTATGTCTATATAAGCTAATTTGTATATTTTTTGTAACTTAGGCATATTTAGGAAAAGTTTTCAAAATTTGTACTTTTAATAGGCAAAATTCTAGCATCTCATCATTCTAACCTTCGTCAATTATTCACTAACTTGAAGGTCTAAATTGGAAAAATAGTCTTTATTGAAGTTACAGTGGACATTTCAGATTTTTCAAATTAAGGAAATCTAAGTTTGTTTGGGCCTTGATACATTGTTTCAAAGATAGGGCAAAAAACTGAAGTCCTAATCCTAATTAGAGTATGATTCCTATCTAAGTACTGAGTATTTAGATGGCATAACTTGAGCTTCATACATCTATATTATGTGATTCAAAAGCCTAAATTAAAGTTAACATTTAGGCCTACAATTGTTATGAGGAAACCCAAACTTAGATTAATTGTTTAATGGTCCAAAAATAGCTAAATTTTTATGGATTGAGACTGGATTAGACTGAGTTAGTCTCAATTTTTATCTCATAACTTGGGCTTTGGACCTTTGTTTTGGGAAAGACTAGATATGGTGGAAAGTTAAAAAAAAAAAAAACTACAACTTTGATGAAGAATTCAAACCCTAATTTAAACTATATCTATTTGGGAATCAGCTTGGAACTCATTATAAGAATTCCATCACAATTAAGGAAATGAGTTTATTATAATCTCAAGAATTTAAGAGATTTTTTTTTGGAATGTTACAGGGTTTTGTTGTGTCTACTATGTGTATTTTCTAAGATATAAATAATGTTCTTTTTTAATTGCTAAAAAAAAAAAAAAGAGGTGTGGCAAACACCCAAGGAGGATAGCAAGCAGAGCTTTAACAAGAATTTAGTTTTTTTTTTTTTAAGTATATGTAGTTAGGGTTTGTCAACAGTTTTAGAGAATTTCAAAATATTTGTTATTTTAATAAAATAAATTATTCTATTCAATTTTTTTTCTATTATAATTGTCAAAGTTATTTTGATTAAATTTTTTAGTGATTGTTACTTTAATTTATTCATTTAGGCTTGTTACATTGATTAAACAACAATCAATTGGTGCAGTTAGGGATTATGACCCATTTTTATCCTATTCTTAATCACCAACAATAAGGGATTATGGACAAATTTTTGTCTTATTGTTATGAACAACTCAACACTAGTTAGATAATTCAAACTTGCGTGATTATTGCTTAAATTAACCTATTTTTTTAATTCTTAAGGCTATAAGTTTATAACTTTAAAGAGTTTGTTCTATGAATAGAATGGTTAGAATCTAAATGGAGAGTTTGTTCTACTTAGTGAATATCTAAGGGAGAATTTAGGCTATAGAACTTGTTATTATCTAAGGCTAATTATCCAATAGAATTAAGAAAAAGTATGGATAATCGAAAATATCAAATATCATTATTGCAAATGAACCTAGAATTGGAATTTTCTTAATTGGTATTTTTATAAGTTATTTTGTTTAATCAAGTCATTTACTTTAATTATTATAAAATTAGAATTCAATGTTACCTCCCATTCATATTAATATCTTTAAGTTTTAATTATCTAGTATGAAATTAATTGCATTTCCTATAAGATCAACCCTTATTTTCATTGTCTATCATTGCATGACTAAGAGTAAGGTGTATATATATTTTTTATAACCTTGAAAAATGCTAGCAAAGGCATACCTACAAAAGCAATAAACAACTTGGTTAAAATATTTACAAAATACAATAAGAACATATCATAAGAAGAGTCAAAATGTGGAATGTTTCAACTAATGCTTATTAATCCCTTCTTCACCTTATAACCAATAATGACATAGTCATTAGCTGATGACCAAACACAAATAAGATAGCAAAGGACCTTAATCTTAGATGGGCTTATGGGTAATAAGTACTCCTTGTGCATAAATAAGTGCGCATAAAATTTGGCTCTTCTTAGAGATTAAAGAATAAAGACTCTCATTTGAGTTGCCAAGAAGAATTTTAAGGAATTGTGTCAAGCCAAGCACTCTCCTCATAATTCCATCCTCTTAGAGCCCTAGCTTAAGTTGGTACCTACCCTTTACCTGAAGGGTCCACTGCTTGAGTCAAAAGTTATGTTCTTTAAGATGAGCAAAGAAAAAGTTGTTTGTCCATTCTTTTACTTATAAAGTTGTATCTTCCAAATTTTTAAGCTTAATACTCCTTCTTCTTGCTAACTTGTTAACAACCTTTATGCCTCTCACATGTAAACTTGGCTATCCCATAAAGGCTAGTTAGTATAGGCTTTGAAATAATTGAACAACATTTGGAGCTTAAAGCTAATAAACCCATCAAAAGACACTAAGAATCAAGAAACAACTAACATGGAAAAAGGAAAAGTACCTAGTGAATGGATAATACACCTTTTTATTCAATATAAGGCATACCAAATTAGTTCCTTTATGAATACAATAATGCTTCCTTGTTAAAGCTTCATCTAACCAATCCTACAAAGTTGCAAAAGCAATGTCACAATACATATAAATCATAAAATCCATATAGTTCACTAAGGGTGGGTCCTTTAAGTGCAAACAAGTACCCAAAAACTATCTTATTGTGTTAATAGGAGGCAAGCGACTGTGGATTTTCTCATCACGCAATCATTATACCTATAAGATGCTTGATGAAATGTTTGAACTAAAGAACCAAAGATTAAAAAAAAAAAAAAAAAAAGGAGCAGTGTCTCATTGTATAGAAAAATTGAACCAAAAAAATTTTGACAAGTTGTAAATGCAACAAACATAAATGATTACAAAACATATAACTAAGGAGATGGGATGCTTCAAAAGAAATCTAGAAGCATGTAACAAAGTAAACTTTTTTAGAAATGAAACAGTAATTCATAGTCATGTCAAAAAGGAGAAAATGGGTTATGAGTTGTCATAGTAAAAGGGATAAAGTTGTATAAATAAAAGCTTGGATACAATTTTAGCATAAAAACTTGAATAATTACAAGAAAAACAAAAATACATGAAAAAAAAATATCTATTTACATCAACCTCAACCCTTTAGAAGGTCTTCATTTATTAAAGCAAATTGTAGGCAACGTTCTAGGTAGTCGGCTCAACTAGGCATTAATTCTACTTTTGTATAAAGAGACTTATTTTAACATTAAAATGTTTGACCCATTTTCACCTACTGTTGTTATTTTTCTTTTATAGGAATTTATAGATGTATTCCCTAAGGATGTTGCAAATAGATTGTCACCTAATAGAGGAATTAAGTATCAAATTGATTTTATCCCTAAAGCATCCATCCCAAACTGGCCAACATATGAGAGTGATCTTGAGGAGATAAAGGAGTTTCAAAGACAGGTTAAGGAACTTATGTCAAAAGGATATGTAAGGAAAGCATGAGTGTCTATCCAATTCCTATCATGCTTGTACCTAAGAAGGATAGGACTTGGAGGATGTGTGTTGATTGTCAAGTGGTCAACAAAATCACTGTAAAAGATCGTCACCTCATTCCTAGGTCAGATGACATGTTAGATGAATTGCACGATTCATATGTTTTCTCTAAAATTGATTTAAAAAATAGATATCACCAGATTAGGATGACAAAGGGAGATAAGTGGAAAATAACTTTCAAAACTAATATAATCTATATGAATAGGTTGTTATGCCATTTGGTCTCACTAATGTACTAAGCACTTTTATCCAATTAATAAATCATATTTTACATTCATTCATTGGTAAATTTATGGTTATTTATTTTGATGATATTTTGGTTTATAACAAAACCTAGAATAACGTCTTAATCATTTACATTTTGCTTTAATTGTTTTACATTATAAGAAATTGTATGTTAACTTCAAGAATTATTCTTTTTGTACTAATTATATCATATTTCTTGGAAATGTTATGAGTGCTAAAGGTATTGACAAGAAAAAGGTTAAGGCAATCTATAATTGGCTTACACCTAAGTTAGTTAGTGATGTGTGTAGCTTTCATGGTCTAGTTAGTTTCTATAGACGCTTTGTTAAGGACTTTAATAGCATTTTTGCACCATTAACTAAGGTTATCAAAAAGAATATAGGTTTTAAGTAAGGTAGTGATCAAGACATCAAGACAAGGCTTTTAATTGCATTAAAGAAAAATTATGTTCTACACCCTTACTTATTTTACTTGACTTTACAAAAACTTTTGAGATTAAGTACGATGCTTTAAGTATTAGCATTAGAGTTATTTTGATGCAATAAAGGCTTCAAATTGCCTACTTTAGAGAAAAGTCAAGTGGAGTAAGTTTTAATTATTCTACTTATGGTAAAGAGATATATGTATTGGTTCAGGTTTTAGAGACATGGCAACACTACCTTTAACCCAAGGAGTTTGTCATCCATACTGACCATGAATCTTTAAAGTACCTAAAGGGACAATGAAAGTTGAACAAAAGGCATGTCAAGTGGGTTGAATTCATTAAGACATTTCCCTACATCATCAAAGATAAATAAGATAAGGAAATTATGGTAATTTATGCATTATCTCGCAAGTATACCCTTATCTCTACACTTATTACAAAAGTATTAAGATTTAAATATATTCAAGATTTATATGTGAAAGATCTTAACTTTGCTAATGTGAATGGAGCATGTGAGAAGTTAGCCTTTGAGAAGTTCTATAGGTATATGGGTTTCTTATTTAAGGAAAATCATTTATGCGTGCCTATGAATTCTTTGAGGGAGTTGATTGTGAGAGATGTTCATGGGGATGGTCTAAAGAGTCATTTCGAAGTTAGGAAAACCCTACATATTAAGTTGATTAATCTTTTACTCATACCTAGCCATCCTTAAGTTGATTAATCTATGAACTTCATATTAAAGTTGTCGTGGCCAAAAAGGAGTAAGGATTCTGTATTTGTTGTTGACAAATTTCAAAGATGACATATTTCATCTCATGTTATAAAATTGACAATACAAGTAATGTGATTGACTTATTCTTTAGAAAAGTAATGTGTTTACATGACATGTCATAGAACATTATTTCAAATCAAGATACAAAGGTCTTAAGGTACTTCTAGAAGACTTTATAAGGTAAGTTATTTACTAAGTTATTGTTTCAATTACTTGTCATCTACAAATTGATGGTCAAACTGATGTGGTTAATTAAATTCTTTCTACTCTTTTATGTGTTATTATTTGAATGAATTTGAAAATATGGAAAGATTAGTTACTACATATCAAGTTTGCATATAATAAGAGTGTTTATTCTGCTAGTAGTTACTTTTTATTTGAAATTGTATATGGTTTTGATCCTTTGACTCCTTTGGATTTGGTGTTTATAACTGTCGATGACTATGCTAACTTAGATGGTGAACACAAGGCTAAAATGGTGAAAAATTTGCATGAAAAGGTGCAGAAACATATTGTAAAATGAACTAAGCAATATAAATCTCATGTCAACCAAGGGCAAAAGAAGGTGGTGTTTAAACTAGGTGATTAGGTTTAGGTGCATATGCATAAGAAACAATTCCTAACTCAAAGGCATTTAAAGTTGTAGCCTAGAGCAAATGGTCCATTTTAAGTAGTAACATAAATTAATGATAATGCCTATAAGTTGGACCTATAAGGGAATATAATACGAGTACATCATTTAATATTTCTAATCTTTCTCCTTTTGATTTAGGTGATGATTTGAGGACAAATCCTTTTAAAGAAAGGGGGAATGATGAGAAGCTTAGAGATGATACATGGAGACTTCAAAGGATGCAAGAGATCCATTGTACATTTCACAATGTCTAATAACACAAGCTAAAGCCAAAAAGATGAAAAAAATACTAAATGGGCTAATTAAAGACATTTAGGCCAATCAAGTTACAAATAGTGTAAATTTAAACTTAAAAAGAATCAAGGTCTTATTAATATAATTAGGGTGTTTAATAGGTCAAGGTTAAATAATAGCATTAACTAAGTATTTGTTACAAAAATGAAAGCTTTTTATATAAGAATTTGTCCTAAATAGGAGTTTGTCCTAAATAAATATTTATCATAAATAGGAATTTATACCTCTTTTACGATTACTATCTTAGTTTTTAAATGGTCACCTCGTAAAAGTGGAATTTTTTTGTTTAAGAATTTATTCTAGATAAGAGTTTGTCCTAAATAAAGATGTCCTAAATAAGAATTTATATCTCTTTTAGAATTACTATCTTACCTTATAAATAAGTACCTCCTTATAAATTATGAAAAAATCAAACAATTTTAAGAGAAATAAAAGTAAGGCTTTTCTCTTTTAATTCTTTCAAGAATTATAGAATTTATCAAAAGTTACCTCTAAGTTTGTATTTCTTTGAATGTTAGGTCTAAGATTTATGTTATTAAAGTTTGATTTAGTTTTCCTAGATATTTTTAGATTCTTTGCATACATTGGGTCCTTGAACCACATCTTTTTAGGGGGTTTTTGCATCAAGTGAGCTCATGATGAACTTTGACTTTTTATTAAAGAAGTCATTATATGAGATAACAACTTATAGCGTAATCTAATTGATTTAATTCCAAATAGTTGATTATACCTTTTATGGATGTGCAATATTTGGACTAACATTCATTAAATACTTTAAAATTGGAAGCATATTTAAGTGAAAATGATACATAACAAAATTAGTAAGACATTTGATAGTATATCATGCCATTTGAGTTTAAAGGAAAAGTGCCCAAAGACAAGCATACTAAAGAAATGAATATTGTTGGAGTTGAGATCAATTTAAAGACTACTTATTCAAAACACAATGTTGTTACATGCATCATTTAAAAGGAAAAAGGGAATAAGCTAACACAAAAGAAAACTTAAATTGACTATTGATAAAAATGTGATGGCAAGGAAAAGGATAAAACCAATATGTTAAAGCAATAACGTAATTAGGTCATTTTGCTTGTGAATTTATTGATACGAAAATTGCATCCCTTAGCCTTAATTCTCATAATTTAGCTTATGTCTTCAACTTAATTTATTTCTTGAATCAAACTCGAGATTATTGACTCAAGTAATAGAGCATGTAACTAAAGATTGAAAATCATTTGTAAAGTTTCATTGAATTAAAGCTTGTTCAAGGAAAGTATATGTGAGGAATCATTTGAGAGTATAAGTCAAAGGGATTGACACAAGCAAATTAGAAATGCAAGATGGTCAACCTTACCATTTTGTGATGTTCTTTATGCACTTCTTGATAATCAATGAAAACGTCTTTGTGTTTTTGTTCCTTTATGTCTATATTACAATCTTGTTTTTCAAAGGTTGTGTTGTAGTTTTTACAATGACAATTATTGTACTTGGACATCTATTAGATGGTTTATTTATAATATGTTAAATATCCATGATGGGTGTTTTTCCCTAATTGCATCTTGTAGCAATAAGGCTTTTAGATTATTAAAGGAATTAGCTAGAGATAACCTTATAAGGTTACTCATTAAAAAAAAAATTACCTATGTGCTAAAATTAAATGGCATGATAAATAACTAGTAAGCTATTTAGTAAAACTTTTAGAACCAAATTTCTATAAAAGCTAATCCATTCTGACACAAATCCAACGAGTTTGAGGACAATACCTAATGCCTATTTCATTACTTTCGTAGATAATAATATGTCTTATGGTTATGTTTATCTAATCTCCCATAAATCTATAACTTCATATTATTTTAAGAAATGTTCAAGAATTGTAGCTAATCAATGGACAAAAAAATCAATTGTTAAGAAAAGACTTTGAATGTGAAGTTCTCTAATAGTTCAATGGAACTATGCAATGAAAAAGATGATAGTTAGCCATTAACTATTGCTAGACTCTATAAAAAAAATAGTGTTATAGTGAGAACAAATATAATCTTTGCAATCTCTCAATAAGTTATTGGGGAGATGCTTCATTGATTACCATTTATATGGTTCCATGCCATATAAGATATGATTAGGTTGAAAGATTAAGTTGAATAATTTATGACTTTAGAGTCAATAGTTTAAATTTATGATCCATCTCATAAATATACGAGTTGGATTTAAAAAAAAAAATTATCTTCATAAGATGTTGTGAACACTCTAAGGGGATATTTTCATTAGTGAATAAATTAATGAAATTATTTGAGAGTTGGAATCCTGTGCACATTCTTATGAATAGACCTCTTGGTATGGGTGATATGATAAAGTTTTTTTTTATCTTTATAAGATGAGAGATCCAGATGATAGTAACACACTAGATTAGTTGATAGAGCAAAATAAGTAAATGTCTTAAGCTCTCAATTCTAATGGGAATGTTAACCTATAAGTTGTGCAAGGGTTAAAAGAACTAATATTACTAAAGAGAAATTGTAATTATACCCCACATCATTGTTTTAGGATTGGGCATAACATTTACAATTGCTCCTCATATACCCTGTAAAGGAATAATGGATAAAAGTGATAGAAAAAGATTTGGATTCCATGAAATCTCACTATAAGGACTTGTGGATTTGCCTTTAGCATGCAAAACTATTGGGAAGAATAAAGTTATCAAAATTAAGCGTAAGTCAAATGAGTCCATATAAATGTATAAGACTTGTTTAATAGTGAAAGGCTATACCTAATGAGAGTTTATATAAAATAAGGAATTCTTCTCCCTATAGAAGGTTTATCTTAATTTACCTAATTTTAACTATGATAGTTAATAGTCTTAGAATTTTACTAAATGGAAGTGAAAAAAAAAACCATTTTTTCCTAATGAGAGGTGAAAAAAAAAAATCTTTGTGCAACAACTAATATATTTCATTATTAAAACTTGAGTACAAAAAATGCAAGTTCAAAAGATTAGCTAATGGCTTAAAATAATTGTCTAGGCAGTTATATTTGAGATTCCACTGTGCAATAATCTCTTATGGCTTTACAATGATCAATTAGATTCATTTTATAGATGTCAAGAGATTTAAGAGTATGTTTATAATTTTATCTCATTAATGATAGGTGAAGATCTTAACCTTGAAATGTAATACTTCGAAATTTCAAATCATAGATTTTTGGGTTTAATTTAAATTTAACTTGCTTTTGATTGAGTATGTGAACTAATTACAGGTTAATTGAATTAAGTCAAATCCATTTGATTCTTTTTTTTTTTTATTTCCTAACTATTCATTTTTTTCTTATCCTAGCCCCACCTCTTTTTCTTTTTCAATTCTTTTATTTGTCTTTCTTTCTCTTTTTCTTTTCTTTTTCTCATTTCACCACCATAACCAATCTTCTTCTTCTTCTTCCATAACCCCATACACATACCCATAATTGATAAAATCAACATGGTGGAGCAGTGTAAGTTGTGAGGGGTAGTGAGGGAGGCCAAGCAAGAGAGGACTGCAGTAGCAAGCAGTACAGTGATGGAAAATGGGGGAAAAGTTGAGGAGAAGAGTTGCTATTGGCCCCCTAGTTTTTCAGCCTTCAAAATGGTGAATGGAGGGTGCCATCATGTAGGTCAGAGTCTGAGGAGTCCAACAATGTAGGCCTCAAGCAACAACAGTCACTAGACAATAGTGCATGGTGGCATTTGGGTGGTAGTGGCAACATGACTTATTCTATCAATAGAGGCATTTTCCAACCTCTTCTTGGTGCATGGCCACTGGTAATGTGTAGATCGATGACTAGCAGTTTTTAAGATAGTTGCAATGAAATTTTCTAGTGACAATTGGTGCTGATGCCGGCAAGACTCTAGTAAGGGGTTTGAGGATATAATGTAGGTGATGGGGAACTAGTTCCAAGCATTTGTTCGATTCAATTTTTGGTTTTTTTTCTTATTTTAGCAATACCCAATTTATCGAGTTAGATTTTGAAGACCAATTGTCAATCCTATTTCACTCCATTAAACTCCTATGTTTTATGAGTGATGTTGATCTTGTATTGCATATTGATTTAGGATTGATTGAGGCCACGCGATCATTGTTGGAATTCAAATTCATGATTTGATCTTCATAACCTGTCAGTGGCCATAATATGTACAATGTGTGAAGTATATTACATGTATATGTATTTATGTTATTACTTAACTACAATTTAACAAAAGAAAAATTATTTTTGAAAATCTAGTTAATAAAGAGTAATTTGCTTGATAATTGTTTTTAAAATAAATAAAAACCCCCCGATATAAGGAAGTGGCCTATTGGAACTAGCTTATATATATATACATGTGATTGACTCTCATTTTATCGTGATTTGATTAATTGATATATAGAATTTTTGATATCATTAGAAATTTTAATAGATTTTTTAATTAATTTTGAGATAAATTTGACTTTTAACTTTATTTGAGTAACAAATTTGATAGTTATTTATCAATTTATGATTACAATTATAAAATTAAAACTCTTCGGTGGTTTATTTTTCAAATATGAGTATGGTTAATGATGATTAAAGAAAAATATTTATATAATTAAAATGAATTTTTTGAAATTAAGGTAATTAAATTTTATTTATTCAGAATTGTTGTATTTTATTACTTACTAACTCCCGGTATCTCTCTCCCACTTGCTTACCTTGTTTGACAAGCAGTGTATGAGGTCATGTTTCTTGTTGTATACCCCAAGATAGGATTTTGGAGTACTTATTTGTTTGTTTCCTTCTTATTTCATGTTCAACTATTTGCAAAGGATATGTTCACAGCAAGGATTATTGTTTATCGTACAATAGCGTGCATGACTCGTGGACGTACTTGTAAGATGAAAAATGACAATTGAAAGCACTTGGGATATCCATAATAAGAATCTGAGAAGTGATTAGTACGATGTTAACTTGACCCAGTGGCCTACTTACCGGGATGCTAGACTTCACTTTGACATTGACCATGAACAGGAGTTGAGATGCACAATTATGGCATAGGAGAGAGGAATGGATTTAGGAAAGCGTCAATCATAAAAATAAAATAAAAATAGTGGAGATATAATTATGTTTCTAATGAGAACTATATACATGAAGGGTGAAAGGTTTCAAAGGATGTAAAAAGTCCATTACACATTTCAGAAAGTCCAATAACACGAGTTAGAACTTCAATTAATGCAAGAAATTCATTGCACATTCTAAAAAACTCAATAACACAAACTAGGACTTCAATGGATGCAAGAGGTCCATTGTACATTCCAAAAGGCCCAATAACACGAGTTAGAACCAGAAAGATTAAAGAAATACTAAATGGACTGATTCAGACACTCAGGCCAACTTAATTTCAAATAGTGCGAATTTAAACTTACAAGAGAGTTAAAATCTTATTAATATCATTAGAGTAATTAAAATATTAGGACTAATAGTAGTCACTCCAAATTAGGAGTTTATTTTTCATATAAGAATTTGTATCTAAATAGGAATTCCTCCTAAATAAGGAATTGTCCTAAATACGAATTTTACCTCTTTAGGATTACTATCTAAACTTATAAATAGGTATCATTTGTAAGTTTTGGAAATCAGACAATCAAGAAATCAAACAACTTTGAGTGAAATAAAAAATAAGAGTTTTTCTCCCTCGGTTCTTTTAAGAATTAAAGAACTTATCAAGAGGTACTTCTTCTTGTGGCGTTCAAATTGACTTATCACTCTCAATTCCTTCCTTTTCTGGAGTGTGGCGTTCATATTCTTCTTGAATACTCTAAATTCGTGTTTTTTCGAATATTGGGTTTAGTGTTTGTGTTATTAAAATTTGATTTAGTTTTCTTGGTTAATTTTTGATTCATTGTGTGCGTTAGGTCTCTAAGTTACGTCTTTTTAGGGTTTTCCGCATTAGTTTCTTTTGCGATTGTTTGAGATGGGAGGAGTGTGAGAGTTAACATGTTAGAGAATACATGTGATCATATTTGGTGAAGTTGGATTTGAGTGGCAAAAGAATTGGGAAATAATTTGGTATTTGTAAGGTAATATGCGCGTTTTGCTTGAAAGTTAAGAGATTGAAAGTATTTGCTTGACATTCGTCAAAATATTTGAATTAGAAGGTATTGAGAGGCTCGAGTATTGAAAGACTAATTAAGTAGATATATTGATTTGTTTATGTATAAAGGCTCAAAAAATAAAAAAAAAAGGGGGGGGCATTTTAGACTATTTAGATAGTTGTTTCAGGAGGGTAAGTATTATGTTTTGGGGCAAAGTTTGTAATTATATTGATGTGGTGACTTATAATGAAGGGAGGACTAGTCGATGTACAAGACAAGGTCATCAAAGAAGGTTCCTAATGTTGGAGGGCGATGATGGTATAGAACATGAGCAGATGCGATCCCAAAAGAAAAAATTATACTTAAATGCAATTCAATAATTCCATAAGTGAGTAAGTCATTATGGAATTATTGAATTGCATTTAAGTCAATATGAGCCAACATTTCTAGGTAAATCTGGAAAGTTAGAGCAGGGATACCTTGGGAGTCCTCATATGATTTTCATATGCCATAACTAAGGAACTTAAGGCCCGGTCGCATACTTTCTTATGTTGGGTCTGAAATTTCCCAGAATAAGCAAGGTGGGCACTTAAACTCTATGATGAGAAATTCAATGGGAGGACCAGTTGGGTCGTGGGAGTGTGATATTGGCAACAATGTGGAAAGAAAATATGCATCATCTTTATTGGATGATTTTAAGAAAAGCAATACCAGGTCCTTTGAAATCTCTGACATTCTTCTTCATGTGGTTGAATTCAGCTATGTAACATCCAAAGTTTAGTTTAGTGTGTGTTCACTCATCTTGCTTTGAATGTGCTGAGCTGTAACATTTAACTTATACAATATGGTGCTGCAAGGATCAGTTTATAAGTTGTTTTATTCAGCAGAAACTAGAAACTGCCACAGTTGAAGAAAAGGACACTATATTTCCAGAGATTATTCCCCATGCTCGTACCTTGATGACTGATGTGTTTGGAAATTATGCCATACAAAAAGTATGTGTTTCTGTACTCAGTACTTTAAATACAGCAGCCTGGTTGCATTATTGAAATCGTAAATACATTTTTGTGATTCATTTTGCAGCTCTTCGAGCGTGGTACTGAAAGTCAAAGAATGTAGTTGGCTAGTCAACTCGCTGAGCATATATTGCCTCTCAGCCTTCAAATGTAATGGGTGCAGAGTAATCCAAAAGGTACACTTTGAGCCCTTTGCATCATGAGTATTTAGTACATATGCATCCATATTTGTGCTCATGCAATCACATTTATCTGCCTCTGTGTTCCCCGTACATGGATTTGAAGGGTTTTGCTTGTAGTAGAAATTGATATCAGGACTATTTATCATTTGTTGTCTGAAATTTTGTTTTTAAGTTGGGAAAGCATGCGTACGTAAATTTTGGTATTCCTATTTACAACATTCGCTTATTTGGTCATAGGAAGTCTTTATTGCTATTAATCTGAACACGGGCTTTGGAGGTGGTTGATATAGATCAGCAGGCCCAAACGGTGGCAGAGCTCAGTGGTTCAGTTATGAAATGTGTTCGTGATCAGAATGGCAATCATGCTATTGAGAAGTGTATAGAGTGTGTCCCTGAAGATCGAATTCAGTTTATCATCTCAGCCTTTTATGGGCAAGTTATGGCACTTTCCACCCACCCTTATGGTTGCCGTGTCATTCAGGTTCAAATTTGCATCTACTTTCTTGGAAGGAGTTTCTATTAGTTATCTTGGTTCGTCAATTATTTTGTTTTGAGTCAAACAGAGGACCCTGGAATATTGTGAAGATGCAAGGACCCGTAAATTATTATGGATAAAATCATGCAATCTGTATGTTCTCTGGCACCAGATCAATATGGGAACTATGTTATTCGGGTAGAAGTTCCTTCTAGACCTGGTTCAACATGTATATTTCAATGTGCAATTTTATCCTTGTTTCCTGTAAGTTAGCTTTAACAAGAATCAGGCCCTAAATGCTAATTAAAACACTGATGGCTTTGACCTTTTCTTTTTGGTTGCATTTTCCTTTTTATTTGACATTTACTTGCGCATCATTCATGTTTTCTTTTGCCTTGATATTTGAGATTGTTCTTTTATAGCACATTCTTGAACATGGTAAACCACAGGAGCGATCTAGCATTATCGGCAATCTTGCAGGACAAATGGTAAAGATGAGTCAGCAGAAATTTGCCTCCAATGTTGTGGATGGTGGAGTTATTGGTGCCGCTGGATTGCTAGGTTAAGCTGTATTTGCATTGTTGTAGCTGCTGCTGTCCAAAAGCAGCATGTTCAAGTGGTGACCTGCAATTCCAAAAACTTTTGAATATTAGTTAAGTTAATTGTAAGGAGAAGGTTGTTAAATAACTCCCTCCCAAAAATTGGCTTATTCAAGAAGTGAAATCAATTTAAAATTAAAAATTTAGAATTTAAATTTATTAAAAGTACTTTTACTAATGTAATTCTTATGAATTCAAATTTAAAATGATAGAAATACCTTATAAATAGTTTGTATGTATGAATGAAAAGTATCATTTTGGTTTTAGACACTTACTAATTTTAGTGTTTTCCTCTCCACTCTTTCATAAGTATGTCCTCTATGCAACTCATATAGCAAAGCATACCAAAAACTATACCAAAAATAAAACTAACAACACACACTAGAACCACACCAAACCAAAGTTCAATAATAGTGGTATTAGAGTTTTTATATCTTGTGAAGACCTATTTGAATGAGTAGAGAGCAAACATAAAGAGTGAAATACGTGAGGGAGTGAAACTAGAAGGAAGGTTTTGCAAAACCTATACCAAAAACCCAAGTCTAGTAGCTAAGATGGCCTCTACATCTTTTTCTTCACTTTTACTAGCAAAGTTCAATATATATAATTATCTTCACTAGACTATAATGATAAAGGGCTACTTGAGGTCTTTAATCTTTGGAAAGTAATAGAAATAAGAGTTGTGGTTCCTCTCTTGCCAGCCAATCCCATTGCAACATAACTAAAAAATCATAATGAGGTTGTGTTAAAACAATTTAAAGCTCTCGCCTACATTCACTATATTGTTACAGAAGTCATTTTTAATAGAATTATAACTTGTGAGACAACTAAGGATGCTTGGGAGAGATTGAAAGAAGAATATGAAGGCAATGACAAGTCTAAAGCCATGCAACTTCTTAACCTTAGAAGAGAGTTTGAGATGTTTAAGATTAAAGAAGTAAAAACTATAAAAGATTATGGAGATAAATTGATGAAGTTAGTGAATCAAATTAGAATCCTTAGAGAAGAGCTTCTTGACTCCAATATTGTCCAAAAAGTGCTATTAAGCATACTTGAGAGATTTGAAGTCAAAATCTCTTCACTTGAGTAAGCTGATATATGCCCTTGAGGCTCAAAAGCAAAGAAGGTTACTAAGATAGGAAGAGACTCTAGTAGAAGGTGCTTTTCTTGTCAAGCATTTAGAGAAAAATCAAACTAGAAAGAAGCAGCAAACAGGAAGGCAGCAAAGGAAGAAAGGAGCAAGAAACACGATTACTAGCAAATAATCCTTTCCTTCTTGTGATCACTATAGGAAAACAAATCACTTGCCTAAGTATTATTGGTGGAGACCTGATATAACATGTAGGCATGCAACGAGAGAAGGCATACGGAGAGGGTGTGTCCACATAAGAAAATATCACCTTAGAACCTAATGCAAGCACAGGTTCCAGATGGTGGTCTCGAAGAAATAGATGAGTAGTTGTTTATTGCTAGTAAAACCTTCATTGGAAGCAGAGAGGCTTGACTAGTAGATAGTGATTGCTCAAAATCATACAGTCTTCAAGGAGCTAGATCAGTTAGTCACCTCCAAAGTTAGATTTGGTAATGGGCAACTCAACATGCCAAAGGGAAAGGAACAACAGTTATCCAAACACCATAAGGTACTAGGCTTTTGTCAAATGTCCTATATGTGTCTAAAATTAATCAAAATCTCCTAAGTGTAGGGTAGCTCCTTAAGAAAAATTACTCCCTGCAATTCAAAGATAGAATATGTGTGATTTTTGATGCAAATGGTAGGATGATATTCTTTATTCCTATGAAAGACAAGAACTTTCATTCGGATTTAAGGTAAGCTGATTGCATGGCTGCAACAATCTTTATGGATAAGACAACATTATGGCATAAGAGCTTAAGACATTTTCATCATGCCATAATGCAGAATCTATCCAAAAAATAGCTTGCAGAAGGCATACCTACCTTTGCTGAGAAAATGATGATTTGTGAGGTATGCCGGTAAGGTAAACAACCTAGATTGACCTTATAATCCAACTAGAAGCAGAAAACAATAGCAAGGTTATAGCTCATGTATAGTGACATCTATGGTCCAATGAGTCTGACCTCCTTGAATGAAAGTAAGTACTTTATAACCTTCATTAATGACTTCTCAAGGTTTTGCTAGATTTTCCTATTAAAACAAAAGTCAAAAACAATAACAACATTCAAGGAGTTTAAAGCCTAGAGAGAAAATCAATTAGGCAATAAAATCAAAACTATAAGGACAGATAATTAGGCAAAGTATACATCAACTACATTCAACCAAACATGCAAAGCAACAAGTATACAACAACTTTCTACTCCTTACACACCCTAACAAAATAAGGTGAGTGAGAGCAAAAATAGGTCCATAATAGATGTCTTTATAAGCTTACTTCATGACAATGGAATGCCTAAGAGATTTTGGGGGGTGGTTGTTACTATTGTTGTTTATTTGCTAAACAAGCTTCCAATTAAGACCTTAGCAGACGTGACTTCTTATGAAACTTGGTTTGAGAAGACGCCCTCTCTCCATCATTTAAGAATTTTTGGTAGCATATGTTATTCACATATACTTGGAAGCAAGAGAGATAAATTGGATCCTAAAATAAAAGTAAATGTGTTTGTTGGCTATATAAACACACCTTACAATTATAAGCTCTTTAATCCTCAAACAAATAAAATCTTTATTAGTAGAAATGTTAAGTTTATAGAGGAAGAGAGTTGGAATTGGAAGAAAACTAGTGTTAAAGCCACCTTATCTCAATCTATCCTTGTGTAGCAAACACCACAATAGGATACTAACTCCTTAAATGATGATTAAGTGGATCATATACTAGTAAAAGGAACGTAGGCTCTGTCAAATGTTTATGAAAGGAGTCTTATTGCTCAACTAGAACCAACCAACCATGAAAAAGCTTCTAACAATCCAAATTGGAGGAAAGCAATGAAAGCAGAAATCAATGTTATTAAGAAGAACAAGACTTAAAGTCTTGTTAAAAGGCCAAAGGATAAAAAAGCTAAAAGAGTCAAATGGATTTTTAAAACAAAATTGAATCCAAATGGCTCTTTAAACAAATTAAAGGTAAGGCTAATAACTAAAGGTTATGTGTAGCAATATGACATTAACTATATTGAAACTTTTGCTCCAATAGATAGAATGGGCACCATTAAGCTACTCTTAACTATAGCTGTATAAAAAGACTAGGTTGTCCATCAACTTGATATCAACTTAGTCTTCCTAAATGGTGAACTAAAGAAGGAGGTTACATTGAGTAGTTAGAAGGCTTCTAAAAATAGGGCAAGAAGACAAAGTCTATCTATTAAATGAAACTCTTTATGACTTAAACAAGCCCCAAGAGTTTGGTACACAGAGATTAATGACTACTTACTTGGTACACAGAGAGCGACCACCAAGAGCTCCCTTACTGTTTTATTAAGAGCAAGAATGAGACTACCTTATGCATTAAGGAAGAAAAGCAGTAGCTCTTGGTGGTCGCTCTCTATGTTGATGATTTGTTGATCCTTAAAAGTAACTCTATTTGGTGAATCAATTCAAATTTAAGGTGATAAAGTAGTTTAAAATGATAGACTTAGGTCTCATGACCTTCTTTCTAGGCCTACAAGTGTAGTAAACATCAAAAGGTACTTTTGTGGCACAAAGTAGATATGCAGAAGAAATTTTAAAAAGGTTTCAAATAACTGAATGTACGAGTTGCAACACACCTCTTGTGGTAGGAATGAAGTTGATGACTAATGATAGTGCTACCAAAGTTGATCTAAGCAAATATAAAAACTTAATTGCATGCTTGCTTTATATGGCTACATCAAGGCCAGACATCATGCAAGTTATGAACCTCTTGTCTAGGTACATGCATGAACCAAGTGAACTCCATTACAAAGATCCAAAAAGAGTACTTAGATACATCAAGGACACTACAAATTATGGTATATTGTTCAAGAGAATAGAGGCACTTGAATTGATTGGATACATTGACAATGATTGGGGTGGATGTGAGGATGATAAAAAGAGTATCTCAGGGTATGTTTTCAACTTAGGGCAAGGAGCTTTTTGTTGAAACTTAAAGAAATAGATTGTGATTGCACAATCAATTATAGAAGCTAAACTTTTACCAATTACAACAACAATAAACCAAGTTGTATGGCTGAGAAATATCTTGACAGACCTAAAGAAAACTTTGTGTGAAGCTACACCAATCTTTTGTGACAACTAAGCAACAATAGTCATCTCAAAGAATCTTGTCCTACATGGAAGAACAAAGTATTTTCTAATCAAGACTCACTATGTTAGAGAAGTACAAGAGGAAAATGAAGTAAAACTAATATTTTACAATTTAGAAAATCAGTTGACAAATATAATGACCAAACTATTGTACAAAGGTAGATTCCAGGAGTTGAGATACTAGTTTGGAATACAACCCATTAACCTTAAGCAGGAGTGGTGGTATTATTGGTGCTATTAGATTGCTAAGTTAAGTTGTCTTTATATTGTTGTAGCTATTGTTGTCCAAAAGCATCATGTTTAAGTGGTGACCTGCAATTCCAACAACTTTTGAATGTTAGTTTAGTTAGTTGTAAGAATGAGGCAATTGAATAACCCCCTCCTAAAAGTTGGTTTTTTCAAAAAGTAAAATCAGTTCAAAATTAAAAATTTATAATTTAAATTTACTATGATTACTTTTACTAATATAATTATTATAAATTCAAATTTAAAATGATAGACGTGCCTCATAAATAGTTTGTATATATAAATGAAAAGCATCCTTTTGGCTTTAAACACTTACTACTTTCCAGTTTTTTTCTCTCCACTCTTTCACGTTGATCTAAGTCTATCACCTATGCAACTTATACAGCAAGCCATACCAGAAACTATATCAAAAACATAACTAACAACACACACTAAAATCACACCAAACCAAAGTCCAATAACAATGGAGAGATGCCTGACTTTTGGTAGCCTAAGGAGCATCAACTTTTGATGATTGAGATACTTGGTTCAACTGATGAAAATGAACTCTTGTAGGTTTATGTTGTGTGTGTACATACATACATAGGCAGGCACATACCTCCCTACACACACACACACTGCAGTATATATAAACACATAACCTGCATTATAGGCTTCAATTATGCTAGTTTAGCTAAAAGTCAGGTTCATATTGTTGAAACATTATTTACCTGTAGCATGTCTGTTATTATTGTTGATTGCTATGGTGCATTATTTAAAAGGATCATTAAGGTTACAGTAACAATGTCCTTTGTTTGAGGATTGAAACCTCGATTCCTTATGTACTTTTTCCTTAATGGTCTCGTTGGGTGTCAATATCTATGAAATGTGAAACTGCAGTTTATGACGAATGGTCCATTTGGAAATTACGTTGTGCAGAAGGTTCTCAAGGCAGGCGATGACCAGAGTCTTGAGTTAATTCTATCTCACATAAAGGTTCATCCGATTGCCTTGAAGAGGTACACTTACGGTAAACATATTGTTTCTCGCATTTCGAAGCTCATCACGACTGGAGGTGAGGGAAACTAATTGTATTTTTCCTATTTTGGTTTCCGCATGTTCCGCTATAAAGAAAATTGGCTGCTTGTCTTTGCTAGGTATCCTTGTAACTGCTATGCTCATAACTCCTTGCTTTCATTTCAGAAAGACGCATATGATTGTCACTTTCATTCTTCTCTTAATAAAATTGAATAATGAATTCAGAAGACACCTACTCGTTTGCCATGCTGAAAGAGCTGAATGAGGAAATTCTTTTCTACGGTTAAGACGGGAAGATGATTTTTGCAAGCTATCATCCTGTATCTTTATTTGCCTCGGAGGCATTAGTTGAAAATAAACATAAGCTAGCAAGGTGCCAATACTTAGTTGTATATAAAGACCGTAGTGTTTTCGACGAGAACACCGTCAGAGGTTTATTTTAGATAGAGAATATCAGAGAAGCTATTTACAGCGGATTGTTCTTTCTTTCCCGGGGGGGGGGGGGGGCGTTGCGAGGCATGCTTTATGTCTAGCCTTTATAAAGTAAAAAAGTGTAATAATGTTGCGGTGGTAGTGAAGAGAGGAGTCTATCAGCGTAGTTTCCAAATTGGGAAGTTCATAAGTAAATATCTAGTAATTTATAGGAGGCAGATGCTTATAATTTTTTCAGAAACGCTTATATTTCTTATGTTGTTAGGCTTAGGCACACTACCTTCGGCGGGTAGTTTTCTTTACTGTTGTGTAGCAGAAGGTTCAGATTCCCTCAGTCCCGCATCCCACACCACAAGGGGCAAGCACAAAATAACAGAAATTTAGATCTGAATCACCTGCATGTCTGATTTGTTCAGTATGTCAGATAGGCGTACGTTAACAGATGAGGTGACATCAATACTCGGAGAAAAGCTCCATTGTTTGGGTGGGAAACAAGATTTACTTATTTCGATGTGCAACTCTGAATGGTTGACAGTTGACATGACATTCACTTCAACTACTTGTGGTAACGCCACATTATAGCCACTCAGCGATCCGCCATTGCTGTCAAAACCACCAATATACTGAACAAAATTGCTCCATTACGATCCACTCGCCCGACTAACCAACACATTTTGAAGATTAGGAAAAATAATGGTCCCTCGACCAAAACTTATTACACTCCTGTCTGACTATAAGCTCAGGGCCCATCATTGTTTTCAGTTATCCAAATGCATTTTATACTGTAAAATTTCAGCAAGAGCAGAGCATGAGTATGACTTCACGAATAAGGAGTCGGAGATCAACTCTTTCAAATTGAGCACTCTAAAAGCAACACCTTGGAATTGGATTAAAAAACAACTACAATAAATGTTAGGAATGCCTGATGAAATTACACCATCTTCTTAGTGTCATTAGCTGCAGTTTCCTCTATACCTTATATAACAAAATCAGACAGCAGTGAAAAGCAGTAAATCAGCACTCAACACTAGTCAAACCTACTTGGTTTTCTTCCATCTCTTTTGTGTTTTCATCCACAGAATCCAAATCTTGTTCCTCCCATTGAATTAACGGATGTTTCACCCTTCTACTCTTCAAGATAATCCCCGACCCTTTCATCAAATCAATGTACTTCTTCCTGACCTCCAACATGGGGTGCATCTCTATGGCGAACTTGTCACAGTAGGGCTCCTTAAGAATAGCAGTACAAGTCTTATTCCTGAAAGACAGATAAAACAAATGGGGATGCCTTTCGAACGCCTTGTGAAACTTCTGGGGCAACCCAAAATACTTCTTCAGGCATAAAAGCTTCTTCCTTTCGGCAGAATGCCCAACAAACAAGCAAAGCAACTCATGCAGAAGCCCCACAAGTCTCTTCTCTGCAAAATCACTATCAGGATCCAAATGCGAATAATCCTCATATGGCGATACATAAGGAAGTTTTTGGAAATCTTTTAACCAGTTCTCAATCTTTCTCTTCAACCTCACACCCTTTGACGGAAAAAGAGGGAATTCAATAGGCTCCATTGGTCCTCCAGAATATAGCCCTGATTTCATTGCATTTCTTTGCAGAACTGACAAAATCCTTTCCTTACTCTCAACAGCCAATCCCTTCAACCCACCCTCCAACTCCACTAACCGAAAAGCGTCGTCAAGATTTTTATCTAAACATTTCAGAAAATCTCCAGGCATACCCAAATACCAGAGCATCCCTTCAATAATCTTCAAAGGCAATACCTTATCTTTACTCATTAAAATAAACTTCTTCAGCCTTTCCACCAAATTCTCGTTGTGCTCTTCAAGCGCCCTTCTTTCTTCCTCATCAATCTGGATAGCCTCCGGGGTCAATCTGAACCAAGGCAAGCCATATTTAGGACCAGTAAACTCGTCAAATATTGATGGATATTGCCTCAAAAATCTAGCAACCTTAATCTTGATATCAAACTCCAATCCCCTCTTTGAAACATGAGAGATTGGGATACAACCATCGGGTTGTCGGGCTATAACATTTTTCAAGGAAATGATGCGTTTGAGCTCTTTGGACTGGTGGATGTGCTCCATTGGGTCATAGTAAGGGTCCTTCTTCCACTTCATGTACACGCTCACGTAGCTCTGAATTTGAATGTATATGTAACAAGCACTGTATTTTTTGTGATTTAAAGGCCAAAAGATGGGATTTTGAGAGGTGAACAGTAAGGGTTTTAGCGATTTGGAGGTGGGTTTCTTGAGGAACATCGGGTCTTGAGGGATTTAAAGGTGATTTATATTACTAGCCGCCACTTCAGTATCATAACACCATCCATCATCGTCCACACTCGCCCATCTCGCAAATCTCCTAGAAGGTAGTCTTTCAGAGGAATAAGAAAACAATACCCCCTAACACACACACCTGCCCGGAAGGGAGAATCGATGATTCTATCGTGCTGAATACGGCTGGGAAGAGAAGCGAGACACGAGAACGCGAGAGAGAGAGAGAGAGATACGAAAGTAGAGCACCGAAGACGGGAGGGTTTGGCGTTGGCAGAACTACGTCGTATTTTACAGATAAGGTTTATTTTTATTTTTTATTTGTATTTATATAAATATGTAGAATTCGGGCCAATTCAATCACAAAACAAGTCTAAGCAGCTTAATAGGAGGGAAAGAATGACCGAATTATTGAATATTATTTATTTATTAAATTATTAATTATGTAAAATGAGATAATTTTTTTTGATAAATTTTATATTCTTCTTTTATAATTAAAATAAAAATTTAAACTTATTAATTATTGAGTGTTTTTAGAGAAATATTTTTAAATATTATTTTATTATTAATAATTAAAATTATTTTTTAATATGTGTTATTTTATATTTAATTTTTATTATTTATTTAAAAGTTATGATAAAATTATTTCATAAATTGTATAATATTAATATTATAAATAATTATGACAATAAAATAAATAATATTTTATAATAAAATTTTTTTTATCTGATTTAAAATATGAAAATTAAATTATATATAATTTATTTATAATATTATTTTTATTAAATTATTACAATTAGATCGATTTTATTTATTATAAAATTATTTTAAAAAAAATTATTAAAATATATATTATTTATATTTATATAATTTAAAATTTATTTTGTAACAAAAAGCTGATAAACCCATCAAACGCGTCTGGCACATTCTTCCCTTCCTTGGTTAATTCCTCCAGAGCCGCCCCACCGGCGTTGTCCACCTTAATCTCCAGCAAAATTTAATTGACTTGGTCACTCTCTTTTCTAGAGCATTGAGGACAGCTTTGTTTCTCTTGTACGCAACTTTATAAGCCGACGACCAAATTATAAAGAAATACGTAAACTCTGAGAGTCTTGGGAGTCGAGGGGCCACAAAACAGATGAAGACAAAGCTCGGCGTCTGCCAGGAGGAGTTGCGACACTTCAATTGGTGGTGTCTGTGAGAATTCTTCAACGCCTTCAAGTGATTAACTAGGCAATATGTAATTATCATTTCTTGAACGAGATGAAGGATCGTAAAAATGGAGAATCCAATCAATCCTTATAATAGGAGAAATAAAAACACTAAAAAGAGATCATAAGGAGGATAGGTCACCTGTAGATCTACTCGTATCTCAGTGAGGCCAAGTTCCCTCAGTCTGGCCCCACTGGAATTTGTCGAGAAGTAGAGTTAAGAGAAAAATTTTTAAATTTATCTGACTGAAAAATTTTTCTGCCCCAACTGAAAACTAATATTTATCCTCACTGCATTTATAAATTAAGAATGAAACGAATTTTCTTTATCAAACAAAAAAATATAATGTGTTTAAGACTTTTATAAACTCAATATTTTGAATATTTCTATACCATTTATTTTAAGTCATTTATCTTTTCATTAAATATTCAAAATAAAATATGAAATAATAAATACTATTATTTATTTTGAAATTATTATTCAACTACAAAACTAATTTTTTATTCTTTTTTAATATATTTTTGTTTTAAGATTTTCATCGTGTACTTGTTTTTAAATTAAAAATGTTTAATTTATATTTGAGTCAAAAAATTGTAGCAAAACTACAAATACCGAATAAAATTTTGTGTCTTTTCATATTTACTACTTACTTTGCTTTTATTTTTTGGCATATTATTACCTATTTTTTTTGTTATACCCTCACCGACTAAAATTTCTAGTATCGCCACTGTTTGGGTGTTATCCAAGCAATTATTATTATTTTGGGGAGGTTATACTTATATTGATGCCACTAAATATTAGAAATGAAGGTATGATGGACATTCGTTTGCTCCACTGGCACAATTTTCTGGATCTGCCACTGGGAGAGCCATGCCACGTAGCAACCCCAGCAAAAAAAATAGATATGTCATGCAGAGATAGATAAATTGTAAGATACACATACAGATTGCTATTTTTATTTGGACAATAATAATATTTAATCTGTACCTAAAGATGACAGATTAATTTGCGATGCAAAATACAAGAATATAAGCATTTTCTGCAGTACTCATATATACAAACGTGGATCAGTGATGATTCTAAGTGAAAGATATATGTACACAAGAATCTAAAGTGGCACTGCCGAAGAGATAATGGCACCCGAAATTCTCTCTCTTTTGGCAAAATTGTGAAGGACAGGTATTAGAATTCTATAAATTTTAATATAATATTATTTAATTTTAATATATAATTTTATGTAAACTTTAAATTTATTATATAAATATATTTAAATTATATTAAATATATATTTATGAATTTCTCTTAATATAATAATAAATATCTCATTATTTTTTTGATATTTTTTGTCTCTTTTATATATCTCTTATTTTTATAAATTGATATAATCTCTTATAATTTAGTACATGTAGAAAAATTATTCTTATTTTCTCAATACTCTCTTACTTTTATCATGATATCGCGCCTTTTACCATTAAAAGCCTTCAATTAGATCGATTCCACCTGTTAGACTATCTAGTTTTTGTCAATTCAACTAGTTTCTAGTTGTTGGAACTTTGTCTATATGGCTCCCATCATTGTTTTTGTCAATCTAGCCGATTTTTGGTTGTCGGAACCCTGTCTACATGGCTCTAGTCTCCTTAAAATTTCCTTGTTGGTTACTTATTAACTATGTTGTGCCAATGTCATTTGCACTTTAGCATTCTTGTCTTGGTCATGTTTCTCACTCTAAATTGAGTTCTTTAATTTCTAATGATCTATTAGATTCTGTTAAAGATGTTGAGATTGATTATGTTCCAAGTCAATTTGCTGAACATCATGCTTTATCTTTTAACTTGAGTTACTTTTATCTCTTTTGCATCATTTAGATTGATTCATTTTGATATTTAGGGGCCCTTTTCTACTAATACTATGGGTGAATCATGATAGTTTGTGATATTTGTGGATGACTAGCCATGTTATATATGGCTTTATCTTACAAAAGTTCATTGTAAGTTATTTAATATTTATTTTCAATTTGCTATTATAATCAAAACTTAATTTTCTCAAATAATAAAATTATTTGTACTGATAATACCATAGAATATAGAGATTCAAAATTTATGTAGTTTCTTTTTTAAATTGGTACTATTCTTCAACACTTTTGTCCTAGTATTTCACAATGAAATGGGAGGGTTAAATGAAAATATCGTCATATTCTAAGTACAATTTAAGTCCTTATTTTTGCCTCTTGTCTTGACCATTTTTGGGGAGAAGCTACCCTTATTATTGTATACATCATCTATTGTGTTTCATCCCAAATTATTAAAAATATTTATCCTTTTGAGTGATTTTATGATGCATTTCTTACATATTAATCTCTTTGAGTCTTTGTTATGCTTGCTTTGCTCTCTTATAATCTCATGAACAAACTAAGTTAGACCCTTATGCCTATTTGTGTTGTTTTTTTGGTTATGGGATTGAACATAAAAGATATCAGTGTTAAGATCTTATATCTAAACATCTTTGAGTTTCTCGTTATATCATTTTTAAGAACATAAGATATTTTTTTTCTTTTTCCTCCTTTTAGTTAAATGCTTCCTCATAACCTTTCTTCATTGATTGTTTTGTTGAATTAATGTCAAACACTGTGAATTCTAAAGTTTCATTATTGTCTCCTTCTATATAACCTTTTCCTTTTAGCTTGGATACAAGCTTAACAACTAATCAACTAATCAGTCTTGAATTATCTTCCTCATTTATGGATTTGGTGTCTCCTTGTGAGTCCCCCTCTAAGCCTTCACTTATGTATTGTTCTTCTCTTCTAAAGTAAGTAAACAACTCTCTAACTTCTAAGGTTTTGTTATTTACTTAACTATTGCCTTTTTATATTAACCTTAGACCCATTGAGAAGCTAGTACTAACCCTTTCTGGCAACAAGTAATGGTAGAAGAATTGTAGGTCTTATCAAAAACTTACACTTGGTATTTAGTTATGCTACCTATTGGTAAATTTACTATTAGGTGCAAATGGGCCTACAAGATTAAGATGTAATTAAATGGATATGCTGAGTAGTACAAAGTTTGATTGGTGGTCAAAAGCTTTACTCAAGAGTATGACATTGACTTTAAGGAGACTTTTACTCTTGTAACTCAAATCACTTTAGTCAGGAGTTTTGTTAGTAGTTTGATATTGGAAACTCTTTTAGATGGATGTTAAGAATGCATTTCTTACTAGTGATCTTATTGAAAAGGCCTACATACAACCTCCACCTAAGGATGATAATTAACCTAATAGGATTTGTCATCTCTATCAAGTACTCTATGGTCTTAAACAGGCATCTAAGGCATGGTTTGCAAAATTTTAGTAGTACTATGCATCAGTTTAGATTTTCTTCGAGTTCTTATAATATTTTTTGTTTATTCATAAAAATGATAAAGGAATCATTTTACTTTTACTTGATGTCAATGATATGATTGTCATAGAAGTTAATTTATAAGCCATTAATGATCTCAAAACAATATCTCAGTCAACAATTTGAGATGAAAGATCTTACTCAATGACTAAAGGTTTCTTTTGATGCTATAAGGTACTATTTATCTTAAGCCAAATATGCCTTAAATTTGTTTACTCAAGTAGAGATCAATGACAATAAAATTTCTTCTACCCCTCTTAAGTTTGATGTCAAATTTTCTCCCACTAGTAGCAGGCCATTAAAGGATCCCTCACCTTACCAATAGCTAGTTAGGAGTTTGGTTTATTAAATTCTTACTTAATTAGACATTGCCTATGTTTTACATGTGATTAATTAGTTTATGGCAATGCCTTGGTTGACATATTTTGTTATTGTTCTTTATATTCTTTACTATGTCAAGGGAATTATGTTTCATAGGCTCCATTTCTTTGGTTGATCATCATTTGAGTTGCATGCTTTTTGTGATGCTAATTATGTAGGAGATCCCATAAACAGATGTTTTACGATATGATATTATTTCTTCTATAAAATACACTTATATTTTGGCATAGTAAAAAGCAAACAATCATTGTGCGATCTAGTATTGAAGCCGAATATTAGGTTCTCATTGACATTGCATCTAAATTATTGTGGCTTTAATGGCTCCTACAAGACATAGGTATTACACACTCTTCTTCCACACCTATTCATTTTGATAATCGTAGTGCCATTCAAATTGCTTAATAATGTTTTTCATAAACAGATCAAGTACACTGAGAATGATTTCCATTTTGTTTACTAGCACATTGTACATAATACCTTTTATTTGATTTCCATTTCTTCTGTTAATTATACTATTAATATCTTTGCATAAGCTTATTCACCTGTCAAGTTTTTCTATTTGGTTTGCAAACTCAAGTTGGTAATAGTACCTTCTTGAGTTTAAGGGTAAGTGTTAAATTCATATAGATTTCAACACAATATTATTTGATTTTGGTTTATAGTCTTGTATAGAGTCTAAGTTTATTATACATATATGTCTAAATTATATCGAGGATATGCATGAATTTCTCTTGATATCATGTGGTGAATATTTCATTAACTTTTCTTGATATTTTTTCCCTATGTTGTACATCCCTTTTTGTATAAATTAGTGGTGTCTTTTACAATTTAGTATAAATAAAGAAAGTATTTGCATTCTCTCAATACTCTTTTACTTGTATCAAGGGGTATAAGATCCAGGAAAAATGAGTTTGAATATAAGTAATGAATTTCTACGGAGATGTGCTATTGTGAAGCTTCTTTATAAGAGATTTGCCAATAAATATCTTAACTCATGAGGATCTAACATTTCTCCTTTTTTTAGTCTCTAGATGGGTTATCTCTATAATGACAATAATGACAACATGATATAACTAGAGATTGCGACAAAAGAAAGTACAAAACTGCATATTGGAGTTGTAATGACTAAAAAAGGACACATGCCATTTAACTAACATAAATTTATATTTACATGACATCACAAAAATGTAAAAAAATACATGATTGATTTTTCTCCAACTTTATTTTATCTAATCATAAAACACTATGATTTTGTTTAAAACCAACTACTTTTATTAAGATCTTAGTAACAAAGATCAAGTAGATATTAGTATGTGTCTTAATAGCCAATCAATTGGTTATATTTATACATATATTGGATATTTTTTTATACAATTTTTTTAAATAAAGGCATTTCTTATTTTTGGTATTATATATATATATATATATATATATATATATATATGATATTATTATCAATAAATTCTAAAGATAGTATATCAAAATAATATACTTCACAAAAGTAATTATGATTGGATCATAGTTATAAGATGTTTATTACAACAAAGTATTATTTCTAAATATTCCACATCAGTGTGCTATCAACATTAGACATTGATAAAGCCACAAGACTAGCACACTTTAAGTTCCTTACTTACGAAGAAAGTAGTAAATCTCATAGGTTAAAGTATTGAAATACTTGAACAAACATATGAGTACTTGTTAAATGACAAGTTCACTGAATTGGCCCATTAAGCAAATTGTCATTGATAATTAATATGATTAATTTATATGTTGATTTGATGTTTTTAATTTAATATTGTTCTAAAAATAATTTTTGTCAAAACAAAATCAAATAAAAGTTATTTGAAATCAAACAATTTTTGAGATTTGATTTAGGTGTTTAGAACACCTATGGACTTGTGTAAATACACAAGCAAGGTAGCATAATGCAAAAGTATATGATATTTTTGGTATTAGTAAAGACTTTTACACACAAAAAAAGGAAAAAGGTTAAGCATAATTTGTGCTTCCATTAGGTAGCACATTGCATATTGGACTACGTTTAAGTAGCCACTAGGTGTTACTTTTGATTGTATACCCTTTGGCAGCACTTTGTTACCATTTGGGTAGCACAATTTTTGCTGCCTTTGGGAAGCATGTAAAGAATACTAAGAATGGCAGTCAATGCATGAACATCACCCGTTTGTGTAGGGTAGTAGACTCATTATCATGTCACCACCTCCTTGTGCAACGAGAAGTGTTTTTATAATATGACCCATCATAAAATTCAGTTGTATCATGTCCCAAAATTTCTCCTTGCATCACCACATTATTCGGGAATTGTTGCTAACTATATGGAAAATATTGGAAACATTTACAATTTGGTAATTCAATTAGATTGAATTATTTATATTTGTGAAATTTCCAATTGGATTGGAATTTTGAAATTGAGAAGATTTTTATTTTAATCTCATAAGGAAGATTGTCTTCCATATTATGATTTTTGACCAAAAATTATTCTATCCTAGTTGGATTAGGATTATAAAATTAATTATAAGATTAATACCTAAGTTGACTAGGATTCCTTTTTAGAATAGGAAATATTAAATTAATTTAAATTGAATATTTCTAGTTGTTTGAATTATTATTTAAATTGTATATAACATTAAGAATTAGACTCAAATATGTGTTTTGCCTTTTGTATACATTATATGATTATGATGACATGGTGGATAGTTATGGAGTCAATAGACTAATGCAATTGTATTTATGATTGAAAGGATGTTTTATTTTTGGGTGTATAAGGACTACTTTTCCTTATTTTCTCTAAATCTTTGATTGTAAATTCTCTTTTCATCTAAATTCTCTTTAAATGTAATTTAATTTTTTTTATTACATAACACTTATGCAATTGGGGAATTTATAACTTAAATAAGAAGGCTATTTATGATTATAGGGATTAAGATGAAAGTACCAAAGGAGAAATCAAGAGTAAGTTGTAGGCAAAAGAACTTTAGAACACCACGTTACCATCCCTTAGGATTTAACCACCTAACTTCCTTTTATGGTTTGAGGAAATCAATTTAATAGAGTTCATAGTTATGCATGTTAGAATGGTATAATATGATTGTATTTTACATATGCGATATATATAACAATTGTGAACCTAACATGTGAGATTGACATTAATTAACCAAATTCCTCAAATTAAATATTAAGGACATGGTGAATTGCTTTTCATAATCACTATATAAAATCATAATTCTTTTTAATGATTTATTTGTTGAGTTACTCAATATCACCTTAACTTAAATACATTTAATATCGTGATTTATGGGTCTTATTTAACTAAATTTATATAATTGAGATAAGACACTGATGATCATGTAAATTTAAATACAATAGTTAGACAAAACATATATGATTTGTTTTGATAAGCAATTGTCACTTAATTGATCTAAGAGTCACATTAAATGTGATTGGCAAGCTATATTACCCACCTAATTTAGTATATTTGATTTGTTGATTCACTCAAGGTAAAATAAATTAAATGACATCTTATCTTATTAAAAAAATCTAATAGGATTTTTTTAGTTGTTAGTGAGGGCTATTAATTTGAGTAAAATAGAGAGAATAACCAAAATAAATGATTGAAGACCTAATATATTTTTGTTATACATTCACAAAACTAATGCTCACTTTCTTTATATATATATAGATTGCTAGAAAATGTGTAATAACTTGTCCTTGCATAGCATACTTGATACTAACAAACTTATTGATACCATATTTCTTGCATGTGTCCTTGATGATCTTGTTCTAGATCTTTAAATTGAGGATGTTGATAAGGAAGAATTGGAGACATATAAATAACATAAGGATGATGATGACTAAGCTACATGTATGAGGTTAGCCTTATATGTCTCATAAGCTTCAAAGGCAACATGAGAACATGGATGTATATGCTATCATTATGTATCTCATGGAGTTGTTTAATGCACAATCTATGACTTAGAGGTATGAGCTTTTAAGGAATTGTTCCACTAGAAGATGACCAAAGGATCTTTAGTAAATACTCATGTACTGAAGATGATTGTCTACATAGAGATGTTAGGCCAATTAGGTTATGTCATAGATCATGATCTAAATGTAGATATGATCTTATAGTCATTGCCATCAAGCTATTCATATTTCTTAATGAACTTCCATATGAACCATTTGGAAGCTACATTGCCAAAACTATTAAACATGCTTAAAATTGCTAAGGGGTCCTTTAGCAAGAAAAGGTATCTATTCTTCTTAATTTAAATGATAAGAAAATTAGCCTAAAAAGAAAAAGTAGTGAAGGAAGTGAAGCCTAAAAGTGGTGTCAAGAAGGGTAACAATAAGGGCATATGTCATTGTTATGGTAAGGAAGGCTAATGGATAAGGAATGACAAAGAGTACCTCATAAGCTTAAAGGACAAAAAGGCTAAGGATGCTTTAAGTTTTGGTATGTTTATAATTAAGATTAATCTATCTACTTTTAACCATTCATTTTGGGTATTAGATATTTGATTTGGTGCTCACATTTATAGAAATGTGTAGGAACTAATGAGTAGCATCATTATAGAAAGGTAAGGTAGATTTATGAGTTGTAAATGGAGTAAGAATTATTGAATTAGTTGTTGAAACTTGATATTTACTTTTTCCTTTTAGCTTGCTATTAAAACTTAATAATTGTTGTCATGGTCTAGTTCTTTCTAAAAAAATCATTTCCATTTTATGTTTGGCATTATATGGATTGAGTTTTAATTTCAAAGACAAGTTGTTCCTTTTATAGGAATGAAATTTATTTTGGTTCTAAGTTTTATACAAATAATTTCTATGCATTTGATCTAGATTGGCCATTCTTAACATAGATAATAAAAGACTCAAAATGGATAATCAAAATGCATCTTTTGTATGACATTATTGATTGGGTCATATTAATGAACCAAAAGTCACCTAGTTACATAAGGATGATACTTGGATCTATTTGATTATGAATCATATGGAACATGTAAATTCATTTATTAGGTAAGATGACCAGGTCTCCTTTTAAGGGAAAAGGAAAGTATACTAATGAATTGCTAGGGCTAATACATTCAAATGTATGTTGTCGAATGACAATTCATGCAAGAGGTAGTTTTTCTTATTTCATTACATTCATTGATGGCCTTCTAGATATGGTTGTGTGTATCTAATGTAATACAAATTTGAATCATTTGAAAAGTTGAAAAAATTCAAAAATGAAGTGGAGAAACAAACTAGGAAAAGTATTAAAGTACTTCAAAGCTTTGAATATTTAGACCTTATAATGGACTACTCCTGGAATTCCATAATTTAATGGTATTGCATTAAGGAGAAATCAAATCCTATTAAATATGGTTTGTTCCATGATATCTCATTGTTGGGGTTATGCCCATAAAACTATTGCTTGCCTTTTAAATAGTACTCTAATACTTTTCCTAGTTTGTTTCTCCATTTCATTTTGAGCATTACTTCATTGCTTCCTAATTGCTACTTAAAGATTTGGTGATGCGAAAAACCCTAAAAGGACATGACTTAGGGACCTAATGCACACAAGGAATCAAAGAACAACCAAGAAAGCTAAATTAGAATTTAATAACACAAACCCTAGACCTAACATTTGAAGGAACACGAACCTAGGGTATTTAAGAAGGATATATATGCCACACTTTAGAAAGGAAATAAATTGGGAGTGATAAGTTGAGCAGAACGCCACAAGAAGAAATACCTCTTGATAAGTTTGTTAGCTCTTAAAATAATTGAGGGAGAAAAATCCTTTCTTTCTATTTCACTCATAGGTGTTTGATCTATTCTCTAATGTATTTTTTCAAAGCTTACAATGGGTGCCTATTTATAGGCTAAGATAATAATTCTAAAGAGGTACAAATTCCTACTTAGGACAATTCCTTATTTAGGAGGAATTCCTATCTAGGTACAAATTCTTACATAAAAAATAAACTCCTAATTTAGAGTGACTGTTATTACTTAGTCCTAATACTTTAAGTACTCTAATGATATTAGTAAGGCCTGGACTCTCTTTCAAGTTTGAATTATCACCATTTGAAACTTGTTTGGCCTGAACATCCTTAATTGGCTCATTTAGTGCTTCTTTCATCTTTTTGGCTCTAACCCATGTTATTGGGCCTCTTGGAATATGCAATGGGCCTCTTGCATCGATTGAAACTCTAGCTTATGTTATTGGGCCTTTGGGAATTTGAAATGAACTTCTTGCATCCATTGAAGCTCTAGCTCATACTATTAGGCCTTCTGGAATCTACAATGGACCTCTTACATCCATTAAAGCCTTCCACCCATTATCTTTACAGTTCTCATCATTCCCTTTTTCCTTGAAAGGATTTATCCTCGAATCATCACCTTATTTATACTTGATGATGTAGGGAAAGGTCTGAATGAATTTGATCCACTTGGCATGTCTTTATTCAACTTTCCTTGTATAACTAGGATAGGAATTACACAAAGACTCATGCTTTCCTTTACATACCCTTTTGAAATAAGTTCCTCTACTTGCCTTTAAAGCTAGGATTACTCCTATATGCTAGCCGATTAGGAATAAATATACTAGGGATGAAATCAATTCAATGCTTAATTCCTCTCTTAGGTACCAATCCACTTGGGACATCATCATGGAATACATCTTCAAATTTTTATAATAAAACAACAACATTAAGTAAAGACAGTTCAAGTTTGTGAGTGTTAAAATAAGCCTTTTTGTATTATATGATCATAGGTTGTTTGGCAAAAATTGCTCTTTTAACATCATTTTCTTTTGCGTAGAAACTTTCTGTTTTCTTCTCTTTCTCTTGTGTTCTCACTTTTTCTCCTCTTTTTTCTTTTCTTTTTTTTTAATCTCTCTTTTCTATTCACTCTTATTTTTAATCCTTAATTGATCCTCATAAGCTTGTTGAGGTGATAATGATACAAGAGTGATGGGCTTTTCATTCATTACAAAGGAATATCAATTTCTAAAGCCATCATACATAACTCACCTGTCAAATTGTCATGGTCTTCCTAATAGAATATGGCCTGCATGCATAGGTACAACATCACATAAAACTTCACCACAATACCTTTCAATAAAAAATGATATGAGCATTTGCTTATTTACCTTGACTTCACCACTCTCATTTAACCATTAAATCTTATGTGGCTTAGGATGCTTCATAGTAGGTAAATTTAGCTTCTCAACCATAGTTATGCTAGCAACATTAGTGTAACTCCTACCATCAATAATCATACTACATACCTTATCTTTGATGAGACACCTCGTCTGAGAGATGTTATCTCGTTGCACTTCATTTTCTTCTTTCTCGTGCACATTCAATGCTTGCTTTATGATGAGAGCAACTCTATTAACCAGATACTTCTTTCCATCACTTTCACCCTCTGATGAAGGCATAAAATCATCATCTTCATGGTTATAGGCACGTCTTAATTGCCTTCTTGCTTTAAAAGTCTTATATTCTTCGTGCCTCTTTTGTAACTCTATTATTGTACTAGCTTGCTCCTCCATCCTCTCCCTTATATCATCAAGTCTGGTATTCATATACTCAAACTGTTGTTGCATAGCTTTGATCATGAAAGACACATCACTAGCTCCTTTCTGAGCTGCACCTTTGGAAGTCATAGTATTACTTCCAATTTATAGCTAAACTTTGACACCAACTAATGTGAAAAACCCCAAAAGGACGTGACTTAAGGATCCAACACACACAAGGAATCAAAGAACAACCAGGAAAGTTAAATCAAAATTTACTAACACAAATCCTAGACCTAACATTTGAAGGAACACAAACCTAGGGTATTTAAGAAGGATATGGACGTCACACTTTAGAAAGGAAAGAAATTAGGAGTGATAAGTCGATTGGAATGCCATAAGAAGAAATACCTCTTGATAAGTTTGTTAGTTCTCAAAATAATTGAGGAAGAAAAATCCTTGCTTTTTATTTCACTCAAAGTTGTTTGATCTATTCTACAATGTATTTTTTCAAAGCTTACAAGGGGTGCCTATTTATAGGTTAGGATAACAATCTTAAAGAGATACAAATTCCTACTTAAGACAATTCCTTATTTAGGAGGAATTCCTATCTAGGTACAAATTCTTACATAGAAAATAAACTCCTAATTTGGAGAGACTGCTATTACTTAGTCCTAATATTTTGAGTATTCCAATGATATTAATAAGGCCTAAACTCTCTTTCAAGTTTCAATTCGCACCATTTAAAGCTACGTCCTTCATCAGCCCATTTAGTGCTTATTTCATCTTTTTGGCTCTAACTTATGTTCTTAGGCTTCTTGGAATGTGCAATGGACCTCTTGCATCGATTGAAGTTCTAGCTCATGTTATTGGGCCTTTTGGAATGTGCAATAGACCTCTTGCATCCATTGAAACTCTAGCTTATGTTATTGAGCCTTCTAGAATATACAATAGACTTCTTACATCCATTAAAGCCTTCCACCCGTTATCTTTACGGTTTTCATCATTTAGGGATGCGACACATTATGTTAAGTGTACAATATCTAATAAGTTGAGATTTAATTCAGATAAAAGCAAATTTATGGGATATCTAAAGAATTATTGGATAATAATTTTAGCACCTAGTTGAGTAAAAGTATTTTTCTTAAAGCATTTCACCTTTCTATAGGAGATAATTTATTCTTTATTTCTATAGCATTTCACCTCATCGAGATCCATTAGAATGCATCCAATTGGAGCTTAAGCCAAAGGATAATACAATGGTTACATAGGTTGATGCTTAAGTAACACAAAAGTTCATAAATCTATTGAAATATGTCAACCTCCTAAATAGTACCAATTACTCATTAAGAAGAGGAATGAAGTAATGCTCAAAGAGAATGAGCCTATTAGTTATGATGAGGCAATATCTAATAGTAACTCATCTACTATGCATTCAAAAATTTGAAGGTGATATATCAAATTGGAAATTTCTTCTAAGAATAAATTGTAAAGTAGTAGAAAATATCCTTAGTGAGGATGTTAAAAATATCACTTTCAAGCAAATCTTTGCTAGATGGTAAGGAATTCTATTAGGTTTTGATTTTGATATTGAGTTTATTAAGGAAAATTCTAATTTTTTACTAAATTTCCTAACTTATGAATTTTTGCATGAACTTTCTCAAAAAGTAAATGGCCCCTTACATAAGGACTGCAGTCCTCAACAAAGTTAGTTATTTCACTAGGAAAAAATGCTTTTATTTCAAAAATAAAAAAGATAATCTTTAGGATGATACTTATGAGTGAGTTTTGCATAACATCTTTAGGATGATACTTATGAGTGAGTTTTGCATAAATCAATAATATATCCTTTAATTTCAAAGTTTATGAACTTTTTATGTGTTATTAAGAATAATTATGCATAACTGTGGCCTAATGAGGTTGCTTGGTTTTATCTTAAAGATGATACATATCCTTAAACTAATATAAAGGATTACTTATATTATCAATAAGTTATTGAACCCATTGAATGAGGATTCAATTTAGCTTAGAGATTTAGAGATTAGGTCTATGCCAAATTTAAGATAAAAAAGATACTTTATCTAAAAGATTGGCAAGGTGATCTCTTTAGCTATTATGATTTAAAAGAATGGTAGAAGGTTAAATCTTATAATTACGTCAATTATATTGAAACTTGGGAAAGAGCCTTATTATATGAAAATAGGTAAAAGAAAATTTAGTTGGTTCATTCAGATTAATCTTCTGAATGATCCAAATAAATTTCCAAATTAGTTTAAAATCTAGTTTTTTAAAGTAAGGACTACATTATTTAACTTTTCCTCACTAAGTACAAACTAGTTATGAATAGTTTTGTGAAAATAGTGGTGAGGTTAAAGACAGCTTATTGATGTTTGCCTCATAATATCATGTCTCATGGATTATTAAATGAGATTATACTATCTTGGCAAAATAAGTTAATGTGTTGGATATTGATATTAAACATGTATCATGGCTCGCAAGAAGGATTAACATCCATTTATGGAAAAAGTTTGATTTCCTTGATGATGAAGTACACATTACCAAAGGAATCATTTGTATAAATGGACCCAAGGCTCCACTATCAAAGCCTACCTTTTTAACATTAGAAGAATTGCTTAAGATTTTAATGGAGTTTGTGTCCAAAGAAAGACTATTGGAGGTGATGACCTAATTGCTCCAACTAGAATTAGAATATAGACAAGTCATGCCGAAAGTAGTAGGAAACCTAATAATGATGACCTTGTGCAAGATTCTCAGGACCATTATGAACTATAAATGACAAAATTACTTTATAATGAAGTACTAAGGTCAAATAACATGAGTTAGAGCCAAAAAGATTAAAGAAATACTAAATGAGTTGATTGAGGAAATTTAGGCCAACCAAGTTTCAAATGGTGCAAATTCAAGTTTGAAAGAGAGTATAGGCCTAATTAATATAATTAGAATACTTAATGGGTCAGACTAAATAATAGCATTTACTCTTAAATAGGAGTTTATTGTATGTGCTGGAATTTGTCCAAAATTCCTCTAAAATAAGGATTTCTCCTAAGTCGGAATTTATACCTCTTTAGGATTGCTATCTTAGCCTATAAATAGGCACCCTTTGTAAGCTCTAGAAATCATACAACTTTGAGTGTAATAGAAAGTAAGGGTTTTTCTCCCTCGGTTCTTTTGGGAACTAACGAACTTATTAAGAGGTATTTCTTCTTATGGCGTTCCAATTGACGTATCACTCCCAATTTCTTTCTTTTTTGGAGTGTGGCGTCTATATCCTTCTTAAATACCCTGCGTTCATGTTCCTTTGAATGTTGGGCCTAGAGTTTGTGTTATTACACTCTAATTTAGCTTTCTTGGTTGTTAAACTCTGATTTAGCTTTCTTGGTTGTTTTTTGATTCCTTGTGTGCATTGGGTCCTTGAGTCACATCCTTTTGGAGTTTTCCACATCAGTTGTGAGAGATACTCCATTAATCGGATACTTCTCTCCATCACTTTCACCCTTTGATAATGGCATAAAATCATCATCCAACTCACTTGCAATTTCAACGCATCGTTACCTCTGAAGATCATTGCATGCTTATTTGGACATTGAGATGCAATGTGACCCCTTTTTAAACACTTAAACATTTAATATTTCTATTTTTACCTAGTTAGGGATCAGAACTACATGCCTCCTTACTATAACCCACATTCTTGCTTTTGGATAGCTTTGCTTTATACCTATAATTAGCCTTCTCGTCCCTTTTACCCTAATTTAACTTCCAAGATAAGGCAAAACCTGAATTATATGCATACTGTGTGGAACCCTTTTGTTTAAGTTGTCTTTCAACTTTCATTGCCATGTGCACCATGTCTTCTAATTTCATGTAATGTTGCAACTCATCCACATTGGCTATATCTTTATTTAGCCTTTGTAAAAATTGAGTCATGGTTGCCTCTCTATCTTCTTTTACATTTGCTTTAATTATGGCAATCTCCATCTCTTTATGATAGTCGTCCAAACATTTGGTGCCTTGAGTAAGCCCTTACAGCCTTTGGTATAAAATTCTTGCAATAGTGATTAAGGACAAACCTCCTCCTCATGATACCCTTCATCTCCTCTCATGTATCAATAAGCCTCTAACGATTCCTTTTCTTTGTCAAAATAAGTTGACCCCAACAAATAATAGTATAATTAGTAAATTCAATGGCAATAAGCTTTTTGTTTTTCTCCTCAGAATAGTTGTGATAGTCAAAAACCAATTTAACCTTATTCTTCCATTTTAGGTACATATCAAGATCATTCTTACCTTGGAATAGAGGAATTATCATTTTAGTGCTGCCTAAATCATAATCATAAGTGCCTTGCCTCCCAAAATCTCTCTGATCCCTTCTATTATTGGTAGTTCTAGCCACAAGTTCTAGCCACAATAGCTCGATCATCAAATTCATCATCTTTTACATCATCTTTATGGTCATAGGCTCATTTTAATTGCCTTATTGTATTAAGAACCTCATAGTTCCCATGGCTCATTCATAACTTTGCTATGGTATTAGTTTGCTTCTTCATCCTCTCCCTTATATCATCAATTATGGTATTTATGTGCTTAAATTGTTGTTGATTTGATCATGAAGGACATATCACTAACTCCCTCCTGAGCTATACCTTTGTTTATGGAAGTCAAAGTATTACTTTTGCTTAAAATGATTAGGATACCTCATAAAACACTCCCTCATGTATTTTACTCAAAGGAAAAGGTGTCATACTCTTTTATATTTACACTTTTTATGACTTTTTCTTAATATGAACTTGCACTCTTGACTTTTACCACTTAAATTCCCCCTTTTAACTCTTTAAAGAATTAAACAAGATAAATCAAGAGGATTGCTTTAGAACAAAGTAAGTTGAATGGGGTAGAATTAAACTAATTGGAGAATCAAGGGGTTAAAAAAATAAAAAGAAAAAGGACATCAAGGCAAATGAATTTAATGAATTAAACTGATATAAAACAAGATATAGAGTTAAACTTAAAGGACAAAATTATATGTCATAACAAAAAAATAGATGGCAAAATTAAAGTTGAGTAAGAAAACTATATTATTATTGTGACTAATTTGACCAAATCATTTAATTTCTATCAATACCTTGAATTTGATGCTTTTTTTTTCATTCCTTTTTTGTTTCTTTTGCTAAACACAAAACAATAATAGAATACTTAGAGATAGTAAATGGAATTGAAAATAACACATTTTGGTAGTCATGCGTTTTAACAAATGAACAAAGTAAGATCGCAAATGGATAGATTAGCACGTTTAAATGGTAATGCACTCAATAAATGAACTAAACAGAAGCAAATAAATTAGAAGATAACAAATTAATGAATTAATTGATCCAACCTAATTTAAAGTTGGGCTCTAATACCAACTAATGTGAAAGATCCCAAAAGACGTGGCTTTAGCACTTAACTCATGCAAGGAATCAAAGAATATTTAGGGAAGCTAAATCATACTTTGATAACATAAACTCTAGACCCAACATTCAAAAAGACATGAACCTAGGGTATTAAAATGGATATGGATGCCTCACTCCAAAAAGAAGGGGATTGGAAATGATAAGTTGAGTTGAATGCCACAAAAAAAAGGTACTTCTTGATAAGTTCTTTAATTTTCAAAAGAACTAAATGAGAAAATCCTCGCTTTTTATTTCTCTCAAAATTGTTTGATTTTCTAGAGTTTACAAGGAGGTGCCTATTTATAGGATAAAATAGCAATATTAAAGAGACATAAATTCCTATTTAAGACAAATTCTTATTTAGGATGAACTCTTATTTAGGAAAAATTCTTATACATAAAACTTCTACTTTTATTATAAACACTTATTTAAGAGTGAATGTTATTACTTAGCTTAGCCTTATTAAACACTTCAATCATATTAATAAGGCCTTGACTCTTTTTCAAACTTGAATTGACACCATTTGTAACTTGGTTAGTCTAAATATCCTTAATCTACCTATTTAGTGCTTTTTTCATCTTGTTGGCTCTAACTTGTGTTATTGGACCTTTTGGAATGTGCAATGGACCTCTTATATCCTTTAAACCTTCCGTGCATCATCTCTAAGTTTCTTGTTAGCTTATATGACCTAGGATGCTTCATGGTAGGTAAATTCAACTTTTTAACCATAATTATGCTAACAACATTTATATAACTCTTACCATCAATAATCATACTATGTGCCTTATCTTTCATAAGACACCTCATATGAAAGATTTTATCTTATTGCACCTTGTTCACTTGTACATTCAATACTCACTTTGTGATAAGAGCTATTCCATTAACTAGATACACCTTTCTATAGCTTTCATCCTTTAATGATGGCATATAATTACATTATTACTCTTAGATAGCTCTACTTTAGACTTGTAATTGGCCTTTTTGTCCCTTCTATTCTAATTCAGCTTCCAAGATGAAGTAGAACCTAAATTTTACCAGCATCGTGTATAATCCTTTTGTTTAAGTTGTCTTTCAACTTTTATTGCCATGTGTATCGTGTCTTCTAATTCCATGTAGTGTTGTATCTTAACCATATTGGCTATGTCTTTATTTAGCCCTTGCAAAAATCAAGCCATGGTTGCCTTTATATCTTCTTCAACATTTACCTTAATTGTGGTAATCTCCATCTCTTTGTGGTAGTTCTCCACACTTTTGGTGCCTTGAGTGAGCCCTTGGTACAAATCTTATAATTGTGATTAGGGACAAACTTCCTCCATATGATCTCCTTCATCTCCTCTTATGTATCAATAAGCCTTTCACAATTCTTTATCCTAGTCAAAACAAGTTGATCTCACTAAATAATAGTATAATTAATAAATTCAACAACAACAAGCTTTACCTTTTTCTCTTTAGAGTAGTTATGGCTGTCAAAAACCAATTTAACCTTTTTTTCCCATTCTAGGTACACATCAAGATCATTCTTACCTTAAAATGGAGGAATTGTCATTTTAATGTTGCCTAAATCATAATTATAGGTGTCTTGCCTCCTAAAATCTTTTTGATCCTTCCTATTGTTGCAATTCTAACCACATTAGCTTAATCATCAAATTCATCATCTTCTACATCATAGGCTTATTTCACTTGCTTTCTTGCATTTGGAACATCATAGCCCTCATGCCTTCATTGTAACTTTACTATTGTATTAGTTTGCCCCTTCATTCTCTCTCTGATATCATCAAATCTAGTATTCATATACTTAAATTGTTGTTGCATAGCTTTAATCATGAAGGACACATCACTAACTCCCTCATAAGCTTCACCTTTGTCTTTGGAAGTCATAATACTACTTTTGCGCAAATTGATTAGGATACCTCACCAAACACTCCCTTACGTGTTTCACTTAAAAAAGGGTGTCACACTCCCTCATGTTTTATAATTTTTATAACCTTTTCTTAATATGAACTAGCACTATTACTTTTACCACTCAAATTTCTCCTTTCAGCTCTTTAAAAATCTATACAAGCTAAATCAAAAGGATTGGTTTTGAACAAAATAAGGTGAATGGGGAGGAATTGAACTAAATAGAGAACAAGGAGTCAAAAAAAAAATGAAAAAGGATATCAAGGAAAATGAATTTAATGACTTAGACTCACATAAAATAAGATAGGAAGTTAAACATATATTATTAGTGTGGTCAATTTGACCAAACTATTTAACTTCTTTCAATAACTTGAATTTGATGCTTTTTTTTGGTTCCTTTTTTGTTAAACATAAAATAACAATAAAATACTTGGAGACAACAAATGGAATTAAAAGTAACATGTTTTGATAGTCATGTGCTCTAATAAATGAGCAAAGTAAAAAAGTTTGCAAACAGACAAATTAACACATTTGAATGGTAATGCACTTCATAGATAAACTAAATAGAAATAAATAAATTATAGGGTAAAGAATCAACGCATGCAAAGAATCAAACAATACCTAGGAAAACTAAGTTAGACTTTAATCACACAAACCTCAAATCTAATATTCAAAGGAATATGAACCTAAGGTATTAAGAAGAATATGGACGTCATACTCTAGAAAAGAAGGGAATTAGGAGTGATAAGTTTGGTTAAATGCCACAAGAAGAGTTGCTTCTTGATAAATTTTTTAATTCTTGAAAAAATTGAAGGAGAAAACTTTTTCTTTTTATTTCTCTCAAATTATTTGATTTTAAAGCTTATAAGGAGGTGCCTATTTATAGGTTAAAATAGTAACTTTAAAAGAGACATAAATTCCTATTTAGGGCAAATTCTTATTAAAAAAACTTCCACTTTTAAAACAAACACTTATTTTTGGCAAACTCTTATTTAGGAGTGAATGCTATTATGTAACCTTGACCCATAGGTAGTCCAATCATATTAATAGGGCTTTAATTCTATTTCGAGCTTAAATTCACACAATTTGTAACTTGGTTGGCCTGAATGCCTTCAATCAGCTCATTTAGTGCTTCTTTCATCTTTTTGGCTCTAGCTTGGATTATTGGATCTTTTGAAATGTGTAATAGACCTCTTGCATCCTTTGAAACCTTCCACATATCATCTCCAAGCTTCTTATCAAATGAGGTTGTCTCTTAATTACTTTATGGTCAAACGTTTACATTGGTTACTTTCATATCATTAAAGTTCATCAAATAAAGGAGCTATTACTATTGATTCGCTTTATTTACCATAAAAGAATCATTTATTTCTTAAAACTTGAGACTATCAACAATTTTACAATAATAACCTTATCCTTTTCTTCTGAATCATTGATATAAAATGTTCATGTAATTAACATCCATGTCTATACCAAATATTAATTTTGTTATGATATACACATCAATACACCTTATATAGTCTAAATCCTTTAAATTCCATCAAACAAAATAGTCATTCTTCTTGGTTATTTTTTCTTGTATGGATATAATGGTTCATTGCTTGAAAAATGAGACTAACACTTTATTTCTAGCCAATGACTCATTCACATAAAGGAATTATGGAATTAACTTAAATGTCTACACTACTCATTAACTTCTTTGCGAGATACACATTATTATGTGTTAGGTAGCTCAAATCTATTGAAGTACATCCATTAAAGATGCTATTACTATTGATTAGCTTTCTAGACTATGAGAGAATCACTCATTGCTTGAAGCTTAGGACTACCTCTTGATTACTTGATAAAAGGATTAAAGTCTATTGAATAAAGGAGTTATTATAGTTGACTAGGTTTCTTTACTATAAGAGAATCTTTCTTTGCTTGAAACTTGAGACCATCAACCAATTTCATGGTAATAAGGTTTTGCCTTTCATTGCAAGTAAAGATGGCAAAAGCTAACACAACCCTAGTAATGCTACTTAATCCGTTCAAAATTTGGCCTACTTTAACTGAAAAGGTCAATGATTTGTATTTTAACAATGTTCTAGAAAAAGAAGAATAAATTAAAGAAGAAGAAGACGATAAGGTTGGAGAATAAATCAATAAAATTCAGGAAACATTCTTATTAGAACAAAATCCAATACAAAAGAATCTATTACCTTTTTATTAGAAGGAAATTATGAATATCAACAAAATAACCTTCAATGAGGTCTTTACAAAATTATGTTATCCTAAACTAACTTTGGTCAACCTTTTATTAGAAGAACAACCTTTTATTCAAAGGAAAAGGATAAAGAAAAAAGAAAAGAAGAAGCCTATTCTGCAAAAAAAAAAAAAATAGTAATTTGTTATGAATGCAAAAAGTTAGGAGATTATTTTAATAAGTGCAAGATCAAATGAAAAATATTCAAGAGTTATCTCTTGATGAAGACTTTAAAAGATCATAATACACATTTTCTTATCAGAAAGTGAGTTTGAAGAATCAAATCTCAAAATAAATCTTCTTGAAGAAGAAGTTACCTCTAATATTGGCTTAGATGATAGTTATAATGGGAAATGCAACTATTACCAAGCATTGTGTATAAGTAATGACTTATTAGTCTTGACAAAAGATAATTTGACCATAGATCTTTTTAATAAGATATCATACCCAAAAGGAGAAAGGGAACAATTAGAAAAGTATCTTTATCTTGCTCGGGATGATACTAAGATCAAAGAGCTAGAAGAAGATTATAGTTTAAAAACTATTATTCAAAGAATTAGAAATAAGCACTTTGGCTTGAAAGCTAAAGAAGCTGATCATTTTATAAGTGAACTTAAAGTTGAAATTAATCAGCTAAAATCTAAAATAGATGAGCTAAAAGAGAGGATTATAGTCTTAGAAACAATGTTTGAAAAGAAATAATACATTGAAGTTACTATATCCCGTATCCATATTTCATAAAATCATTGTTAACAATTTACACCACAACTCTTGACACCTAACCATGCCAAAGAAAAATTGTTGAAAATGATGACCTCATTACTCCAACTAGAAATGACCTAACAAAGAAGTCAAGTTGGAGGCAATCAAGGTCATGATAATGATAACATTATGCTGAATTCACAGGATCCTTATGAGTTGTGAAAACAACAAACTACTTTCTATGGAAAAAAGGTGTTGTTCCCACAGCCTTGTATGGGTTGTAATTGTTGTCAACTAGGATTAAGTGTCTAAGAGAGTAAAGTCACATGGAAGGGCAAGAAATTAAATATGCCGCGTAAGGGCAAGAACGTAAATTTGCCATGTATGTAAGCCCTATTAGGATTTCATGGAAGAGAGTATATAAAGGCCTTGGAAGACAAAACTAGGGTAGAGGGCCAACATAATTGAAAAAACAGCAACCCTACAACAACTGGCCAAAAAGGAAGAGAGAGCAGAACGGTAAGAGATCAGAAACGACACCACTGGGAGAGCAAACCAGAAATGTCACCATCGGGAGAGCAAACCAGAACGTGCGACCTCCTGCAAGCAAACCAGAAACGCACAACCAGCAAGAGGAGAAATAAGAAACAGACCACCCAGAAGAGAAGACAGCAGACCTGGTATCCGTGAGACCACCCGAAAGAGAAGACAGCAGACCTGGTATCCGTGAGACCACCCGGAAGAGAAGACAGCAAACTAGAAGCGTGAGGCAGGCCAAGAGACGTGAACCAGAAAAACCAGTAGCATGAGGCAGGCTAAGAGACGTGAAACAGCAGACCAGAAGCTTGAGTGCAAGCTGTGAAACCGTGAGACGGTGAAAGCAGGAGTTGTGTGAAACAACCTATAGAAGGAATTTGGTAAAGCATTGGAAAGAACTCAACGTATTTCCATATTTCTTCAAGAGAGGTTAGAGAGCGTTGCGGTGAACTTCTAAGCGGCAGCGGAGCAGCCTTTCAATTCAACAGAGATAAGACAAACCAGAAGAAGGGTAGACACAGTAAGTGACACTCTTTGTATTGTACTTACTTAGTAATTGCAATAGTGAAAGGAGCAGAAGATTAAGACATCCATTGTAACTAGAATTCTCAAGTATAGTGGATAGTCTCGGTAAGGGAGAGTCCCTACCACCGTGGATGTACGTCACGTTGACGGAACCACGTAAATCTCGTGTGTCCTTAATTTGCTTTACGTTCTGTGTTTTGAATTGAGTTGTGAACGTAGCTAAAGTATCAGCCAACCCATAACCTAACGAAGACCTAAACAAGAACATCCGAATTGTCTATTAGGCAAGGTGTCTGAAAGGTGACTTTAGGGACTATTGTGATTAGTAGGTAGCAATAGATCTACCTTAATCGAATCTAAGAAAAAGTTTGCTTTTAAGAAGAGATTGAAGTTGTTCACTTTCCTGCGAATTGTGAATTGTGGTGATACTGATTCACCCCTCTCTCAGTATCACAAACTAGTAGATCCTAGGGTGAAGTTGGGAACTTCAAAAGGAAAAGATACTTGACAAACAACTTTTATTAAAGCCACTTTAAAAAAGTGAGGAATCTAAAGGAAAACTTTATTATTGATTGATAAGACTCCTCAAATGTCAATTATCACTTTTCCCTAGTATAAATAAGTCCCTATGAGGACTAAGAGAGTAGAGTTTAATAAATGTTTGTATTAATTTCCTTTCTTCTTCTTCTAAATCATTAAATTTCTTTCTAGTTTCCTTTCTCTTCTTCTCCTTTCATGTGTTACCTATAATATAAGCCTATATCAATAATTGTAGTGAAATGAAAGCTTTCTTTTTATAAGTTATTTAATTTTATTGATTTCTTAAATTTTGTTTTATAAATAGCTTGCTTGCCAATATAACTTTCTATGAATTAGTTCTTTACTATATTCCTATGTGTTGCCAAGAGAGAATGGTATTAGAGCCTAAGATCTCTTAGTTGCTAGTTGGGGTTATTTCATAGTTGAACCCTAAGTCGCACTGCCTTTATTTCTCATGTAAGCCTTGGTTAAGCATTAAGAGTTGTGGTATAAATTGTTGATAGTGATACTATAAAGTATGGATAAATTAAGACCAAACTAGTTTTCTAGGAGTAATAGTCTTTATAAGAGTAGAAATAAAGAAATAGTTACTAATGATGTTTAAATAATAATTATTTAGAGAATTGGACTTGTCCTTCATCCTCTTCTTCCCATATTTATACATAAGGATGCTTTTTTTTTTCTTTCCAAAAACTGATTATGTTATCAAAAATGTTGAAGAAGTGTTACCCTTAACTTAGGGTTTTCTTATTATCACAAGAACTTATTAGTTCTCATCAACATAAATATAAATTCATTCATATAGGGATGATTAAAGTAATCTTAAAACTTGCTACTAAATTAGGTTTAAATAACTCAGTTATTATCTATATCTAGGATAAGAGACATGATCGTTTCCATGACTCCTTTTTATAAGTAATTGAATCAAGTTTAAGTCATGGACTTATTTGGTTCTCTTATTTTTTGAATTTTACATTATCTTTATTAGATTCAACTTTAATGCATGCTTTATGTTTAGACATAAAGACCAAAGGATTTAATATGATGCCAATTTCAAAAAATTTGATCTTTATTTATAGAATTGATTATAAGGTTATGAATATTACTAGTCCAAAAATTAAAGAAATTCCTTTAAAATATGCTGATAAAAGGACTACAATATTATTTTTGATTAATAGGTCAAAAGCTAATATTTTGGTACCTAAAACCATTGCTTGGAATTAGGTTAAATTACATGATAAGGGGACTCTAGAAAAGGCAATTAAACTTGTTAAATAAGTAAATATACAAATCAAAGAAATTATTGTTTATAAAGATAGAGATGTCAAAATTCAATTTACTCCATCATGAAATATGAGGTTAAACCTTGAAAAGGGAAAAGAAAAGGATAAATCTACATACTTTACCTCTTCAATACCAATTATGGAACTAGAAGGTATATGAAGAACTAGAGAGTAAGTTAGTCAACCTCAATATAAAATTAACTTTCTGCTATAAACTATTGTTTCAATGGTTAATGAACTACCAGAAACATCCAATTAGGTTTTTAGGTCAAGATCTCCCTTTTTATCTAATATAAGATATTAAGATGAAGATAAGAGTTTTTATGTCCTTACTTCGTAAATAAGGTAAAAGAAAAGGCAAAAGAGTTATTTTACTCTTTAAAAAATACTATAAAAAGAAAATGATTTTTTATGACTTTTAGCCAAAAAGATCAAGAACTTTGGAGTAAACATTATAAAAAATTTATTAATGAGATGGAAGCAATTGATATTTTTACTTATTTAGAAAAGTTTTAAAAGAAACCTTTCCCTAATTTTTCAACTTTAGAGGAATGCTTGTTTCTTGGAGAAACCTACCAAGTATACATTACAAAAAAAAAAAGGGAAAGAGAGTTATTAGTATCCACCCTTCTACTTTAAACTTAAAACCTGAAAGTTGAGGATAGTAAGGTTATAGTCTCTCCATACAAAGTTGAAATTACAGCTAGTGTTGTAATTTAGTAGGGAAATTACACCAATTTGTCTTTAGTTTATAGGTTGTGTCAAAGAAAAGATTGAAAAAATTTCCTTACAAGGACTAAAACCTTTAGTTAAACCAGAAGTAGAGAAAAAGTTTTTATTTAAACCTATGTCCTCAAGAAGAGCTACAATATGTCTAAAAAAAATCTTGAGAGGACAAAATTAATAAATGAAATAGTTAAAAAAGCTCAAAAACCTTGGCTTAAGAGAAAAAAAAAAAAGCCTCTCTTCTAAGAAAAGAAGAACAAATTAAAGAAGAAGAAGAAGATGAGGTTGAAGAATATATAGATAAAATTCAAGAAATGTTCCTATTAGAACAAAATCCAATACAAAAAAATCCATCACCTTCTTTTGAGAAGGAAACTAAGAATATCAACAAAATGACCTTTAATAAGGTCCTTACAAATCTATATTATTCTAAACCAACTCCAGTCAACCTTTTATTAAATGAACAACCTAAATATAATTATGTTTAATATGATAGAGCAGTATAGTAGAATGGAATCTAAATGAGATGTCTAAGCATTAGATTCTTATTGTAATTCATTATAGGATGGTGTGTGCAACTACTACAAATTGAAAGATAATTCTAACCCTTAAATAACAAAATTTATAACTATTGGATTTACTAGATAGGTTAAAAATTGGTGAGATTTTTTTTATCAAAAGAAGTAAAGGCTTGCTTAGATAGCAAAATCAATGTGCTTTGGAATCAAAGAATACATTAAAATTTTATCTATTACTTGCTTATAAACGTCACTTCAAAGTTTATCAACTTCCTTAGATTTTGATCCAAAGGCATCTTTCACCAATTAAACAACTAACTTAGCTAGGGACTAAGGTCTAAGGAGTCATTTAAACAAAGAAATCATCAAAGTAACTTAAATGCCTAGATTGATAGTAGTCCAAATCCATTAAGTCCATTAGATAAAGAAGATATTACTTTGAATTAGCTTTCTTTATTATAAGAGAATCTTTAATACATTGAAACATGAGACTATCTTTTGATTACTTAAAGTTTATTGAAATAATTGGGATCCATTGAAGTTTATCGAATAAAGTAGCTATTACTATTGATTAGCCTTATTTAATAAGAGAGAATCATTCATTTCTTGAAGCTTGAAGCTGCCATCTTATTCATTAGCAATAAGTCTTCCCCTTTTGCTACAAGGATTCTATCACACAAAATGATGATGCAATTAACATCTATGTCTATTCCAAACATTATTTTCACTATGACATGCACATCAACACACCTTGTATAGTCTAAATCCATTGATTTTCACCAAACAAAGGAGTCATTCATCTTTATTAGTTTTTATTATATGAATAAAATGATTCATTACCTAAAAGATGAGATTGACATTTCATTTCTAGTTAATAAGACATATCCTTTCATTCCAAGGAGTCATTTATCTCAATTAACTATTCTTACATGGATATATTTGGTCATTGTCTAAAAGATTAGATGGTCACTCATTTCTGTCTTGTAAGGCATTTCCCTTTGTTCCAACGAGTCATCCACACAATTACATCTTAAAAATACCTTAAATGTATGCATTAATTAATGGTTTCATTGTAAGATGCACATTATTATGCCTTAGGCAATCTAAATTGATTAAAGTTTACCTAATAAAGATACTATTACTCTTGATTATCATATTTTACTATAAGAGAATAGCTTATTGGTTGAAATGTGAGACTATCTCTTGATTACTTAATAATAAGACTTCTCCTCTTTATATTTTGAATCCAATGTAGTTTTTTAAATAAAGTAGCTATTATGGTTGATTAGATTTGTTTACTAGGAGAGAATCATTCATTGCTTGAAACTTCAGATTGTTAATTGATTTTGTGGCAATATGTCTTTCCCTTTTGTTCCAAGCAACCATTCACACAAAATGATCATGCAAATAACATTGATGTCTACATCAAACATTAATTTCATTATGACATGTATGTCAATACACATTAGGTAGTCTAAATCGATTGAATTCCATCAATCAATTCATGCATAGAGTGGTTCATTTCCTAAATGTCAAGACCAACACATCATTTCTAGCTAATAAGGCTTATCCTTTCATTTTAAGAAATCATTCAGACAATGGAATCACGTAATTAACATAAGTGTCTACACTAATCACTAATTTTATTGTGAGAGCAATATTAAGTTGACTTTTCTCCTTTAACTTATACTTCTATAGTTAATGAACCATTAGAAATGGCCAGTCAAGCTTCTAGACCTAAGTCTCCTTCTTTATTTGATATGGGATATTAAGATAAGAATGAGTCTTTATGTCCTTCAGATTGTTAATGAGGTAAATGAAAAAGTTAGAGAATTATTTTACTTTTTTGAAAATATTATAAACAAATGATTTTTTTATGACCTTTAACAAAAAGAATGAGAATTATAATGTAAATGTTATAAGAGATATATTTCTGAAATGAGAGTAGTAGACATTTTCACTTATTTGGAAAAAATATATAAAATTAAAATGAAATGTTTCCCAAATTTTTCTGCCCCAGTAAAGTGTATGGTCCTTGAAAAGACTTAGTAGGAATATACCACCAAAAAAGGAAAAAGGTTTATTAGTATTTACCCTCCTACTTTAAATCTAAATGTAAAAGTGAAAGATAGTGAGGTTATAGTTTCATCATATAAAACTAAACTATCTACTAGTATTGTTATATAGTAAGGAGATTATACCAATTTTGTCTTCATTTTTTAGCATAATAAAATTGAAGAAAAGATTAAAGAGACAGCTCAACAAGCTTTAAAGCCTTTGGTTAAACCAAAAATAGAAAAAAGAATTTTATTTAAACCCATGTCATTAGAACAAATAGTTTATAACATGTTAGGAAAAAATCTTGAAAAGGTAGAATTAGTAGATGAAATACTCCAAAGGTTAAAAAACCTTGGATTAAAAAAAAAGGAAGCCTTTGTTCTAGGAAAAGAGGAACAAATTAAAGAAGATGAATCTTTAGAGGCTGAAGATTATGTGGATAGAATTCAAAAAATATTCTTATTAGAACAAAACCCAATACAAAAGGTTTTATCACCTTCTTATAAGAAGGAAACTATAGGAATCAATAGGATGACTTTTAATAAAATTCCTACAAAATTATACTATCCTAAACCAACTTTAGTTGACCTCTTATAAAAGGAACAACCTGAGTACAATTATATACAATATAAGGGTGACAATATTAAAGAATGGAATTGAGATGGGATGTTTAAAAATTAGATTATCATTTTACTCTATTATATGATGACATTTGCCATTATTGTAAAGTCAAAGGGTAATTTTAACTTTCAAATAACAAAATTTATAAAAAGTGGTTTTATTAGGCGGTTTAAATGGTAGTGATATTTTTATTTATCAAAAAAGGCTAAAGAGTAGATATTTGCTGCTATAAAAATAAAGCAAGGGATCTAATTATTTGATTGTATTAATACACTAATTTATACTATTATTAATCATTTTATTGATACAACCACCTTATTAATTAATAAAATATATGAGTAATTCATTAATTTAAGGCACCCAGATTTGTCCCATTTTAGGTGGTGGAAAAATGTTTTTTTCTCTAAAGTTTTTACTAGAAAAGATAGTTAAAGTATCTTTTGAAAAGAAAATTTCTGTCTAAGTTACCTACCTTATTTGTTAAAAGAGTAAAAAATAGGTTGAAATCTTATCATGGTGGAGTTACTTATTACTTTAATTATACATATATAGAAGTAGCTACTAGAATAATAATCAAGGGAGTTAAACTTTGCAAGAAGATAAAGCTACATAGGTAGTTGTAGAATGAAAAAGCTTAAGGTAAAAAAGTCTTAGGAGATTTTTATGACAAAATGGATTATTTACCCATGAAGTACTATAAAAATTCAAAAGAAAAAGTTGAAAACCTATATCTCAAAAGAAATCTTTTTATGAAAAAAAAAAAACAAAAAAGGTCTAGTTCACAAAAGAAGAAAAGAAAGACAATTATCTATTATAAATATAAAAAGATAGAACATTATTCTAACAAGTGTAAAGTGAAATTGAAAACTCAAGAATTATTGGTAGAAGAAAACCTTAAAAGGTCATTAATGCACATCTTCTTATTAAAAGAGAAATTTAAAAATTCAAAGTAAGATGTAGATCTTCTTGAAGAAGAAGAAACTACCTTAGAGGATAACTCTAGTGATAATTGTAATGGTTAGTGCAACTATTATCAAGTTATATGTAAGAGTTATTGATTATTAGTTCTTACCAAAAAAGATAGTTTAATATTGGATCTTATTGATAAAATTATAGATCCAAAAGAAAAAAGAGAATAGTTAGAAAAATATTTGCATCTGTCTTAAATACTAATGTCAAAGAACTAGTAGAAGATTTCAGTTTAAAAACTATTATTTAAAAAATTAGAAATAACTATTTTAGTTTAAAAATAAAAACTATAGAACCTTTGGCTAGTGAACTTAAAGTTGAGTAATTAGTTAAAAATTGAAATAAGAGGATTAAAAGAAAGAGTATTAGTTGTGGAATCCATGTCTGATAAAATAAAAGAAACTCCAAACATTCCAGATACTTTTTTTGAAAGAGTTAAGTACTTTTCAATATATTAATTTTATTAATAGGATTATTATCCATAAATGACATACTTAGATTACTGAAGTAATTAATATAAAGTATATTTTTTCTGCTATAGTCTTTATTGATTCAGACACTAATATGAATTTTATTAATGAAAGAAGAGTTCTTTTAAAATGCCTTTTAAAAACAACAAAAAGCTTAAACACTACTAATAAAGGTAAGCTTGTTATTGAGTACAAGTTATCACAAATTGCAATATGTAACGAAGGAATTTGCATAGAAATTCTTTTCATATTGGTTAAAAACCTATCATAAGATATCATTTTGGGAAATCCTTTCTTACATATATTATATCCTTCTAAGGAAATTAGTAATCAAAGGGATTTTTTCAAAAATAGATGGAAAACTGATCAGTTTTAAGTTTATATCTACTCCCTAATATAAAGAGATAGATTTGTTCCAAGAAAAAGTTAAAAGAAAAGTGAGATTTATTCAATCTCTTCAAAATGAAGTAAAAAATAAGTATTTATAAGAAAAAATAAATACTCTTGTTATTTAAGTCAAAATATACAAGATATAGGGAAAACTAGAAACCCTAGTTTATGTATAAATTCTTATATTTTTTATGTAAAAGGAAAAAAAAGCATATAGTAGAATTACCATATAAAATGAATTTTGATGAAAGTCTAATACCTTAATGTCTTTTGAGCATTGGGTGAAACTTTTACTTTTGTTATACTGATATAACTTTCATGAGATTTTCAATTTCTTATTTTTCTTATGGGTTTTAATGCACTCTTTGAGATTCACATTAAGTGGTATGAGAGCTTTGGACTTTAAATCTAATTTGCATTTCTAAATTCAAGGTTTTTTCTTCTTTTTCTTAACTGGCTCCCATATCTTTCTGTGGCATTCCAACTCAACTCATCACTCCCAAATCTCTTCTTTATGGAGTGTGGTGCACATATCCTTCTTTATACCTTTGGTTCATGTTCCTTTGAACATTGGGTTTAGGTTTATACATTAGTTTCCTATTCCTTTGAACTTTGGGTTTAGGTTTATACCTTAAGTTCTTGTTCCTTTCAACATAGGGTCCAAGTTTTACTTTGTTTATACATGATTTAGCTTTCTTAGGGTTTTGAATTCCATGTTTTGCTTGTGGGTTTCATTATGCTCTTTGGAGTTCACCTTAGGTGGTATGAGAGCTTTAGGATTTAAATCAGATTTGGTTATCCAAATTTGAGTTTTTCCCTTGTTCTTCTTCTTAACTGCCCAACTTTTTGTGGCATTTCAACTTGACAAATCACTCCTAACCTAGACTCAATGTTCAAAGGAACATAAACCAATGGTATAAAGAAGGATATGGGCACCACTCCAATAAAGAAGAGATTTAGGAGTGATAAGTCAAGTTGGAAAACCATGAAAAGTTATAAAAGGTAGCTAAGAAGAAGAATTAGGGAAAAACTCAAATTTGGATAAGCAAATCTGATTTAATGCCCAAACCTCTCATACCACCTAATGTAAACCTTGAGGAGCACAACAAAACTCACAAGCAAGGTAAGGAATTCAAAACCCATTGAATGTTTAATTAGGTGTAACAAAAGTAAAACCTTAACTCAATGCTAAAAGGAACAAGAATTTGAGGTATAAACCTAGACCCAATGTTGAAAAGAATAAGAATCTAATGTATAAACATAGACCCAATGCATAAAGGATCATGAATCAAAAGTATAAAGAAGGATATGGGCGTTACACATTCTAAAGAAGAGATTTAGGAGTGATGAGTCAAGTTGAAATGCCACAAAAATTTACAAAAGGTAGCTAAGAAGAAGAACAAGAGAAAAACTCAAATTTAGATAAGCAAATATGATTTAAAGTCTAAAGCTCTCATACCATCTAATATGAACCCCAAAGAGTGCAACGAAATTTTCACGTAAAACAAGGAACTAAAACCCTATGAAAGTTAAATAAGGTATAACAAAAGTAAAACCTTTACCCAATGTTTAAAGAAACAGAAACTTAAAATATAAACCTACATCTAATGTTCAAAGAACATGAACTAATAGTATAAAGAAGGATGTGGGCACCACACTCCATAAAGAAGGGATTTAGGGGTGATGAGTTGAGTTGGAATGCCACAAAAAGTTATAAAGGCAGCTTAGAAGAAAAATAGGGGAAAAATTCAAATTTTAATAAACAAATCTGATTTAAAGCCTAAAATTGTCATACCACCTAATGTGAACCCCAAAGAGCGCAATGAAACCTATAAATAAAACAAGGAATTCAAAACCCCATGAAGTTAAATTAGGTTTAACAAAAATAAAACATTGACCCAACGTTCAAAGAATCTAAGGTACAAAGCTAGAGCCAATGTTCAAAGGAACATGAATAAAAGGTATAAACAAGGATATGGGCACCACACTCTGTGAAGAAGAGATTTGGAAGTGATGAGTCAAGTTGGAATGCAACAAAAGGTTATAAAAGGCAGCTAAGAAGGAAAACAAGAGAAAAACTCATATTTAGATAAACAAATCTGATTTAAGGACCAAAGCTCTCAAACCACCTAATGCAAACCCCAAATAACACAATGAAACCCACAAGCAAAATAAGGAATTCAAAACCCGTTGAAAGTTAAATTAGATTTAACAAAAGTAAAATCTTGACCTAATGTTCAAAAGAATAGGAATTTAAGGTATAAACCTAGATCCATTGTTCAAAGGAATAGGAATCTAAGGTAACCACTAGACAAAAGGGACCAAAAAGTCATTCTTCATATACCTTAGCTCTGAGAATAGAAATGCTTCATTTTCTTTCTATATGCAATTCAAGATTTTGTTTGTGTTCATGTTGGTGATTTCTAATGTCAATTCAGCAAGTCATCACCTTTTCTAATGGGTTCCCCTACTAGCCCAATGATACACCAACCACACCCTTTTCATTTCTTTGATCACGAAGTCCCCTAATCTTTTTGTAAGATACTAGTGTTTTAAAGACATTAGTACGATTGAAAAATCTATCTTCATGTGTTTATTATTATTCATCTGAGTTAATCGGCGAAATGAACTCAACTCATTCAACTATTCATACTTTGATTCTTTCTTTTTCATTTTCTTTTTTTTTTGTTTTTATTTTATTCATAAATGTTTGCAGTTTGATTCTTTTGTTCAAATTTCGCTTAACGAAAACTCCTCATTCCTTTTTTTTTTTTTGGTGGTTAAAGTTGAACAGGATTATTGTAAAAACTATAATGAAAAGTATGACAGAATGTGTAATAAGGCACCATAAAATTTAGTACATTTTAAATGCAAAAAATCGTTTTTCATTATTTATTACATTCTAGTACATTATATCAAACACAATATATTGACATCAAAAAGTGACTAATATTAATCAAACTCGTCAAGAATTTAAGTGAAAACAACCAAAATAATGAGACTAAAAATCAGATTTTGTACTTAAAACTAACAATTTAAGTAATTTTAGTGGGGAGACCTTGTGATTATTGGTAATACAAAAAAAAAGGGAAAATTTTAGTTAAAGTATATTCATGACCTAATTATAGAATGAACTCATTGCTTCGTGGCATGGTCAATCTTATGTACAAATAAGCCAAATAAAGATTAGAAAATTTGAGAGAATTAGTGAAAAATATGTGAAAAACAATTAAGTGAGTTAGAAATGTTAAACAGAGAATATAAAAGAATTTTACCAATGAGTTTGTATTGATTATCTAAAAATATATTTATAAATAAAAGAAGTGATTTATTTATAATTATTTTATTTTTTAAAATATAGTTATAAATATATATATAAAATATTTATAAAAAATATTTTAAAGAGAGAGTATTAAAGAGAGTTTTTTTAAAAAAATTTTAAATAAATATTCTTACTCATTTTTATTAAAAATATCTAAATTTAGGTCTTTCAATTATTTCAATATTTTTTTAAAACCTTTTATTAGTAGACAAGGTAACAGAGTGATTTGAGCAGTGCTGGCAATTCACAGAAGTTCAATTTCAGTTGAATTTCTGCCTTCTCGGTCACGGCTAGATTTAAAATATCCACGTGATAGGTAGCTTTGCTGGGGAGGCTATCTGAATGTTAAAGTGAAAAAAATATAACATAAACGACAAGAATAATTATAAACTCTCTTAAAATAGACAAATGCCTCTATCATATAATTAATAACATCATCGACAGGACCTCTCGGAAAGAGTTATCATGCCAAGTCTTCTTTTTGTTTTTTATTTTATTTTTTATTGTCATGGTCACATCATGGGACCTTTCTTCGGTTGGCCTTAAAAGGGAAAGCCATTGTGGCTGTCAAATAATAACATATTCACACCTATTATGAAACTTTAACTGAAATGAATCCAATTTGAGTACTAGATTAATTTGAATAGATTAAACATATAATAATAATAATAATAATAATAATAATAATAATAATAATAATGATATTAAAGGTCTTGAGCAATCGATCCGGCAGAACAACTCAAAAGATAAAGAAGTATCGTTAATTTCTCCATGCTCGTTCCAAGTTCGAAGTACCATTTGTACAAATAAGAATCCCCTTCGTTACATGATTTCTTCTTCATATAGATAGATATAGGATCTATGGGGCAATTACTTAGAAATACATTTTGTGCAACAACCCTTCCTATCTGATAGGGAAGGATCCTATGATCCTGAACCGATCTTGTCTATGAAGAGTAGATCTAATTATATTAGTGTCTATAATTGATTTCTTCTCTGTCATACTAATCGATAGGGCCTCATTGGTAAATGCTACAAGATCTCGTACATTGGAACCCATGGTTATGGACCTGAATCCATTAGTATGGAACATTTTCTTTTCCAAGTGAAATCCCCTAGTATATGAAAGAGTGAAAAAGTACTTTCGTTGTTGTGGAATGAGAAGCCTTCGTATCTTAATGCATGTATTTAATTTATTCGGAGTTATTAAAGCAGGATCCACTTTTTGGGGAATATGAGTCGAAGCAATAACAAGAATATTTCTAGTGGAACATCTTTCACAATCCCTGGAGAGATAGTTCACTAATAGACCGAGGGATAAGTAATTCGACTCATTCACATCCAGATCATGAATGTTTGGAATCCATATTATGCAAGGAGACATTGCTTTTGCTAATTCGAATTGAAGGGTGATATAAAATCCATCTATTTCCGGCATCATATCCATAGTTAGCGCATTCATCCTAGTTAGAAGCTCCAACTCCGTATCAAGGTCACAATCGATATCGTCACTCACATCAATATCATCACTAGCATCAATATCGTCACTATCATCAATAAGAAAACCCTTAGGCTTGTTATCCAGGAACTTGTTCAGAAATACTGTAATGAAAGGAACAAAGGAGTTTGTCGCTAGGTATTTGACCAAATAGGATCGTCCAATTCCTGTAGAAAACCCATAGCATGTTGCCGCCAAAAGTAGAACCCCATATTTCTTCTAGAAAATTTCCTAATTGTTCCAGAGCAACTAGAAAGAGATTCTTTAACCAGAAAGAATTCAATTCAGATGTAGGATACCTATCCAGAAGTTTTCGCAACTCAATCATGTATGATGGAATCGTCAAAGATTTGACCTTTTCGAACTCTATCTGTAACTCACTCTCACTATAGGCTCGGGAAAGGGAAACAAAGAGAAGATGTGTACAAACGAGATATCCAATAACAAGAAGAAGGAAAAGGATTGAATAGAGGAACTCCCAAACATTTGGCGATCTCAGATGTGTCGATATCAATGGTGGCTCATTATTTCGATGAATCATTTCTTCGGACAAAAGAAGATTATGTAAACACTTACTCAAAATCTCACTTATTAGATTCCATTGTGGAAAACACAATTTTTTCTAAAGAATTCGCCATGATATATCTAATCCATGCATAATATTATGAAAAATAGATACAAATTTTTGACTGCTACTTAGTATCGGTAATAGGCCTGAAAAGGTATTTAAAAATATCCAATTTAGATATTTGTACCCTGGCGAAGTAAGGAACCATGGCATATATGTTTGGAATAGATTCCATTTTGAGAGAGTTGAAAAAGCACTATCTCGTTAAAAGGTTCTATACATCTGCCCTTTTTCAACGTATTTCTTTAGACAAAAACTCTATTTTTTCTCTTTTCGGATGGTAAATATTTCTCAGAACATGGAGTATGAATCAAACCCATGTTTGAATTGAAATTGAGATACTGATGCAAGTTCTTCCCTTGGAAATCAGATAGATTCATATCCGAAAGAGGTTGACAATAAGTTCTTTCAAAATTGACTATTTGTCCCTCTGTTAGAGGTGTTCCAGAAATGTCTATAATCGAATAAATAGCTCTACCAACGAATGGATCGGATCGAATTGGAAAATAGAAAGATTTGTACAAGTTATACCTTTCGTCACTACTTTGTGGAAAATCATTAGGTATGAATATGTTAGATACCTGTGACTCGATTGGTGAAATAGTATCTCTCTCTAAAAAAGCTTTTTTTTTTTTACGGCCGCACAAAGAAAATATTTTGTTGCAAATGAACAAGATATTGTGGAATTGTCTATACGTAAAATCATAATTCTTGATATGGGCCTTTTCCACATCAAAAGGGAATCTTTTGTTATAATAGAAACAGAAGTGATGTAGATTATACAAGAATCGAAGTCGATTTGCTTTATAAAAAGAAGATATCAATGAACTTCTATGAAATGGTTTCAGGGATTCAGCCATTTGTCTTAATCGTGGGATATCATTGAGAAATAGGAATCCGTGTTATCAAAAGATTTCTTATTTCTAGTATGGAATGAGTCAATCATCCACTTTAGTATCTTATTATTGAACAAAAATAGTGATATTGTTCCTCCATTGATCAAAAATTTCGATTTTTGGGAAGTATCATGATCATCCAATAAGAAGGGTTTCAATTTTTTCAAATGAACGATTTGAAGAGCTATTGGTTCTAATAGCTGATTGCAGAGTTGATCATTCGAACCTTTCAATTCATAGATATGAATCTCGAACCGATGAATGGGGATATTCCCGAAACTCACAAAGAAAAAAGGAAGTGAGTTGGACAAAAAAAGAAGAAACTTGGACAAAAAAAGAAGTAACTTGGAAAAAAAGAAAGGAAGTGACTTAGACAAATCTTTTTTATCGATAACCTCAAACCAATCAATCGAATATTGATTAATACGTAATCAATCGAACACTACTTGAAAAAGAAAACGGCTCTTCTGCTCAGAAATGAAATGTTCCTGGAAATTCTTGCTCCCATTAGACCATTTGTATCTATATGCATTAGGATCCCAATTCATGGATCTCTCGGTTCGAGAAAGAAAAAAAAGAGGATCGAACCATTTCTTCTGACTCAGTTTCAAATTCGATAAATGTTGGTTGATCGTATATTTCATTATAGTTCTATAATTCAGAGTATTATTTCCTATTTGATCCCTTTGAATTCCATATTCGAAGTTGCAATCAGATTTATTCATTAAAAAGAATTGATTCAATACATTTCTTATGTACCCATAGGTGCTATATTGGATTTGAATTAGATTTCGGATCAATCCATATTGATTGACTGCCTCCATTATGTTGTTGCTAGCAAATACCACTCTTTTTTGTTTTGGATCTTCCAAATCATTCCCGCAGGAGATCCAGACCCATTTTTTTCTGATCCTTCGATAAAAAGATTCATTCTCTTCATAAAAAATAGGAGGTAGAACCAATAAAGATTTCTTTTTCGATTCATCCCTGGAGTTGAATACCTCATTCAAGAATTGTTTTTGATCCAATCCGTATGAATCAATAAAAAAGGCAAATCCCTTATGATACACCAGATCCGGCTCGGTTATTGATAGAGTGAATAGATCTGCCATTTCTTGAAATCTCTCTTCTGATTCAAAATCGTGGTGTAACGCGTATCCCCCCCCGTTCTGATCATGGAATAGATGAAATAAATCAAAAAATGGATTTTTGTTCAAGAAAGAAATCTTATCGGAACTGTTCATATCCAGTTCATCCTTCATAACCATATCACGTCCTGGATCTGATGAAATAGGATGAATTGAGACGGTATTTTGTAAATACGTAATCATCTTGAATATATTAACTATTTATTTATTTTCCGATTGCCTGGAAGGGACAAAAGAAAGATCTTGTTCTTTTTTCAACAATTTTTGATCTTTAATGGACCTCTCAGTGGGATTCGAACCCAGATGAAGTTCTGACCATCTGTCAAAGAAAAAAGAACGAATGGATCTTGTAAGATTCCCAAGAAATTCTTCGATTTCTTCCGGAAGCAGATGATTATTCATCTCCTTCTCACCTTCCGTGAATAGCCGGGACATTGAGGAATATCCAGAAAGGCAGTTAGGGAATCGGTCTGATTCTATCTCTGTTCGTTCCGTTTGAAGAAAGGAAGGATCCCAAAGAATCGATCTTTCTTTTCGTTTTAGTTGTTGAATCTCTCTTTGATTGATCAATGTGTGATATTCCGAATCCTCATTACTAATGGAATCGAAATGATCTCTGGATTGATCAGAAGATCCCTTCAATTGGCTAGAATCCCTTCCTTGAACGAAACTAGATCTTGTGGAATCATATTGAATATTTGACGATATATTCCGTGCTTTGCTAAAAAACCGATCCTTGTTTACCAACCACACATTGTCTAACCAAATCCAATTATCTCTCGATATGTTCCTCAAAAAATCCGATTCGTGCGGATTATTCCCCCAACTAACGAAAAGATCTTGGCGGAATTGCCACATATGAAATTGAGCACAATTTTGCAAAGAAATAACCCACTTCTTTCTAGAGAAGAGATGGGAAACATGCTCGCAATCATAGCCCCCTACTCCTCCCTCATTAGGTTCGCAGGACCACCACCATTACCTCAACCCCAAAGGTTGAGCATAGAGTGGAAAAGAACTTGACAGCATAGGGTTCAACGTTTGGTTTAATCTGATTTTTTTTTATGCTAAGTTTGAAGTTTTGTAAACCTCACCTTCAAAGTGAAGCCTCTGGAAGTGTACTCCACTAAATCCAACGGAAGACGTCGAACTTGATTACTAAAGTCAATGCGGACATAAAAACTTCAAATGTGGTCAGAGCAAAGAAGCCAAGTCTGAAAAAGGTAGCGAGAAGTGACCAAGAAAATGAAAGCAACGTTCTAGTTTTCATGGGAACCTCTGATGTTTTTCTCTACACTCTGATTTTCCACCTCTGGAGTAGTTTGTAGGCCGTCAGTGCTTGAATTCGACCCGTGCTAACCATTCTCACTAGTGGGTGCACTGTACTTATTACTACCAAGCTCTTGGCTTTCTATTGCAATCTTCTTGAATTTCTTCGACTCTTCCTTGTATTGGCTTGAATCACAATCTGAACTAGCAGAAGAACTATATACTGCGCTGTATCCTGGTGTAACTCCACCGCCTAGATCATCCAGAGGCAAATTTCCTTTCAGAGCTCGAACTATCTGAAAACAAAAACAACATAATGATTATGTGCTAGCATAGGATTTGAATTCATGTACTGCACATTCCAAGTCAATTTGCTTCTCGTAGGGTGTAAGTAAAATTGCAATATTTCAATCCAGCCGATCCACATATCCACATTTGTGGTGTATGTGGATCACAATCTTGCCAAATATTTGCAATGACTTTGAATGGTTCCACAAGGAAATTAACAACTAAGAATTAAAAAGGGTCTTGGTCGTGCCGAGACATTAAAAGTAAAAGTAAATGAAATAGCTTATGTCTCGATTTGAGCATCAGAATAGGGTCCCAGTTCATCCAACTTTGATAGATGAAAGGGTGGATGTACCTGGCACATTGGTGGTCGAAGCCACCCCGAATGACGCACACAAGCTGAAGCACAATAAATCATTCGAGTCCTTTTGTAGGAATCATACTCCAGCAATTTTGGATCGACAACAGCAGCATAGTTGCCATTTTCCAGAGCTTGTGTGAGCAACGATGTGGCCTGAAAAACCATAAAGAAGAATTTTTATTACCATAGAAATGGAGCTTCAATTTTCGACTACAATATACAACTCTTTAGTCTTGTGACACAATTGCACTTCTAAAGCATGAAAGGATAGCAATTTTCTACAAATATAATACAACTTAATCCTCAACCAACTGTAAACAATTGTTTCTATAGGATGGGCTATCATTACCCCTTCATCAATAATTTAGTTACAAGAATTTTGTTTCCTTTGCAGGCACTGGCAAATAATACAACCTGACTACAGCCAAGGAACAAGTACATACCCAATCAACTAGGCTTTCATCAAGGAAAACAGGCCGATGACGAGTTATCAACTTTAGAAGCACAACTCCAAACGAAAAGACGTCTGACCTGTCTGTAAGCTTCCCAGCCAAGTAGAAGCATACTCTGAAGCCATATAATTGCAGCAAATGAAATTGTCCACAAACAACCAGTTTAATGATTTCCCCACAAAAGGAGATCAAAACACCAAAAGATGCCCGAGGGCTTTTGCTCTCATTAGCTGTGAAATACTTGAAAGCTAAACAATGCAGCTTGCCATTACTGTACACAACAAATGGAATTGAATCTAGTTTCTTACCCAAATGTTCCCATCACTCTTGTGGAGACATGAGTATTAGTATCTAAAGAGTGCTTGGCAAGTCCAAAATCCGCAACCTGACAACAAAATTCCACTTATTTTATCTTGCATCATATACTTTTGAGATAAAGAAACTAAACTGAGTAAGTTAACCTATGCAGTTTAATAAAGCAACCTGAAATAGTTGTATACCTTATCAAAGGATATGTTTTTACTATTCAGAGTCATCTTCTGTAGTTATATCTTGTACCATTTAATGACTCCATAAAGATATATTCGTATACTTGGACACTTTACCAAAGTGACATCCAACATCTCATAGGATTAAGAAAATCTATGATTAGCCACATTCACTTGGAAATAATAGAATAAAGGCCAAATTATACCTGAAGATCATCAAGAATTATATTAAAATATTTTATTTATAACATGGCATACCTTCACTTCAAAATTGTAGTCAAGAAGAATATTAGCAGCTTTATTATCCCGGTGTATGATCTTGGGATGACTTGAACAAAATATAACATATAAACGCAGTAAAACTCAGTCAAATATTATATACTCAGAAAACTGAGTAGACATAGGAGTAACTAAAGGCAGCAAGCAAAGAATACATACAATCTTTATGCAGACATGCCAATCCTTTTGCTGAGCCAACAACAATTTTCATCCTGGTTGACCACTCCATAGTTGGTCTGTCCTTTCCTTTAACGTCAATTATCTTTCATAAGAAAGACTATAATGTCATTCGAGCCGCAAAGATGACCATAAAATCCCAACCCTAGCTAGCATATCCTGTTTCTCAATTATTAGGTCTTAATCTTCTGCCAATTGTCAAACACGCCATGCAACACACACAAAAGCCAAGCAGAAAACAAAAGGAAACAGAGAATCGATGTCTGGTCTACAAGCATGTATGAGTATGTGAGTTGAGAGAGAGGGAGAGAAAGTCAAAAGGTAGGACAGTGTCTAGGCTTCAAGGTCTTACTTCCACGTAATTCCACAGGTAGACAGAGCAGGATATTTTCAGTAAACCACAAAATTAGCATCAAAATGGAGGTTGGATAAATAAGTAAAGATTCTTCTTTCTTGGATTTTATTTATCTTGCCTCATAGCAATTACAAAATTAAACTTCAAAAGGGCACTAACCATGTAAATGAAATTCCAAGATTTTGTTGGGAACAAACTCATAAACAAGCATTCTCTGGGCCTCAGTAATGCAGTATCCCACCAATGAAACAAGATGTCGGTGATGGACACGGCTAAAGATCTCAATCTCAGCCCGAAACTCACGCTCCCCCTGTCTACTCCCAGTTTTAAACTGTTTAACGACAATGTTAAAGATTGATTTTGAACATTGCTAGTTGGTCAAAACAGTGTGGTAGTCATGTTGCAGTTAATTACAGTAAACTTCAAGTTGCTAGAATCATGTGGCCTTGTAGCAACCAAGTGGATGTTCTATGCCAATCTTCTATCTTTTTTCATTCTATCAAATCCTCCATCATGTTTCCCATCCACACTTTTTTATTTAAGTGAATTAAGTATGGTAGACCATAAGCAGCATGGTCTTTTCTAAAAAAGTATGGCAAACATGTCACAGTATGGGTAAGGTAGTCAGTGATTTAATCACTTGCATAGACATGCCCTAATTGTCTTTTGTACTTTACAATGAACACTATATATTTGAATGATAATGCATCATTTGTGTGGTTCCAACGCCAGACAATCTGTCTACTATTACTCTTCCAGCTATTGTTGTTTTCATTGTCTGCAAATCAATTAGAGGCAATTCTGCAATTAGCCTATTGGTTTGTGGAAGAACTAAGAGTGGTATCAGAGCTTCTAAAGGACCTTATAAGACCTGTGGTGAGTGAGGGAAAAGAGAGACACACGAGAGGTTGAGTGAAACACTTGAGATTTTTAACCAAGTGGTGCAGGATAGCAATTTGAGATGGCTTCTGCAAACTTCACACCTGTCTCTCCACCCAAATTTTCTGGAGAGATTTACATGCAATGGTCTGTTATGATGAAAATATACCTAAAGGCATATGATCTCTAGGATGTCACTAAGAAAGGGGACGATCCACCAGTTCTTCCAGCAAATCCAACTGTTGCTCAACTAAAAAATCATAGTGAGCAAGTAGCTAAAAGTTACAAGGCTCTGTCATGCATCCACTCGGTAGTCACTGATGTTATATTCAATAGAATTGTGACATGTGAGACACCAAAGGAAGCTTGGGAGAAGTTAAGAGATGAGTACAGTGGTAGCATTAAACCAGAAACATGCAAATTCTCAACCTAAGAAGAGAATTTGAAGTTTTAAAAATGAAGGACTCGGAGACTATTAAATATTACAGTGACAGACTTATGAGGAGAATGAATCAAGTCAGGTTGCTTGGAGAGGACTTGCCAGATAAAAGGATTGTAGAAAAGGTACTGGTTAGTGTGCCTGAGAGGTTTGAAACTAAAATCTCTTCCTTAGAGGACTCAAAGGACCTCTCTCAAATTTCCGTGGCAGAACTAATCAGTGCACTCCAAGCTCAGGAGCAAAGAAGGACCTTTAGACTTGGAAGAGTAACAGCAGAGCCTTCAAGGTCAGCAACAGCTTCTGAAGGTGCTATGCAGGCCTCTTATAAAGGAAAAACTTCCTATAAAAGGTCTCAAACTGAAAGAATACAACACAAAGATGCAGAATCCAGTAAGACAAAAGGGAAGAAAGTCTATGCTCCATGTGAACATTGTAGCAAAACTTCACATCTCTCTAAGGATTGTTGGAGAAAGCCAGATGCTCTTTGTTCCTTCTGTAACAAACGAGGTCATATTGACAAAATATGTAAAAGCAAAAGGAAACACTTGCAGCAGCAAAAGAAACAGCAAGCCAAGGTTGCAGAAGAAGAAACTCAGCAAGCAGAAGAAGAACTATTTGTTGCTAACTGCAACACAACAAGTTCTAACAATCAAACATGGCTCATTGACAGTGGTTGCACACATCACATGTCCTCTTGTCCATCAGTTTTCAAAACATTAGACAAATCCTACGCAACCAAAGTTAGAATTGGAAATGGTGCCTTACTTGAAGCACATGGAAAATGCACAATAACTGTCTCAACTCTATCAGGTACAAAATTCATCTCTCATGCATTGTTTGTGCCTAAAATTTATCAAAACCTACTTAGTGTTGGTCAGTTGCTAGAGAAGAACTATACATTGCAGTTTGAAAACAATGGCTGCACTATTTTTGATTCAAAAGGAGATGTGATCATCAATGTTCCAATGAAAGCCAAAAGCTTTCCGTTAGAACTAGACCAAATGACACATAGGGCCTTACCTGTTGCCTATGATGAGTCTAATCTTTGGCATAAAAGATTAGGACATTTTCACTATGGTGCACTGCAAAAGATGCAAAAAAAACCAGTTAGTGACTGGTTTGTCAGAAATATCCAATTCAGGAGGAGTCTGTAGTGCTTGCCAAAAAGGCAAGCAAACCAGGCAGCCCTTCCCTGCCCATCAAGCTTGGAGAGCTAAGGAGAAACTCAATCTAATCCATTCTGATATGTGTGGACCTATGTCTATAGCATCTTTGAATGGAAGCAAGTTTTTCATCCTATTCATTGATGATTATACCCGATTTTGTTAGGTGTATTTCATGAAAGCTAAATCAGAAGTTTCATCAATATTCCAAACCTTCAAAACTCTTGTTGAGACTGAGATAGGAGTCAAAATTAAATCTTTGAGGTTTGATAATGACACTGAGTTTACCTCTGCTTCTTTTGAAGAAATCTGCAAAATTTCAGGTATAAAATACCAATTTACAGCTCCATATACTCGTCAACAGAATGGAGTATGTGAAAGAAGAAATAGAACAATCTTGGAGATGGCAATAAGTCTTCTTTACGAGAAAGGCATGCCAAAATTCTTTTGGGTTGAAGCTATCAACACTTCAGTATATCTTCAAAATAGACTCTCATCCTCAGTCATTCCTGAGAAAACTCCATATGAGCTTTGGTTTAGTGCAAAACCTTTTGTGCAGCATCTAAAAGTTTTTGGATGTCTTTGTTTTATCTTGATACCTGATCAAAAAAGGAAAAAACTTGATCAAAAAGCCAAGGCAGCTGTGTTTGTTGGCTATAGCACAGTTTCAAAAGCTTACAGAGTCTATGATGTAGAATCTAAGAAGATAATAATCAGCAGGGAGGTCAAATTCAATGAGGATCAAGGCTGGAACTGGAATATTGTTATATCTGATGATCTGGATGTCGATATACAGCAACTAAATCAACCTGAGGTTGCTGGTCATGACAGCTCAGATGAGAATACAGAGGATAATGCTCTTGATGATATACCTGTAAGGGGAATAAGACTTCTCTCTAACATTTATGATATAAGCAATGTTGCTATCTCAGATCCTACAAATCATAATGAGGTTGTTAAATCAGCAGGTTGGAGGAAAGCTATGCAGGATGAATTTTGTGCAATTCAGAAGAATCAAACATGGTTCCTTACATAAAGACCTAAAGATAAGAATGTAATTGGAGTCAAATGGATTTATAGGACCAAGTTGAATGCAGATGGCAGCATCAATAAATTAAAGGCCATATTGGTAGCCAAAGGCTACTCAACTTGATTTCTCAGACACATTTGCTCCTGTTGCTAGGCTTGACACCATTAAACTTATACTAGCTCTTGCTGCTCAAAAGGGTTGGAAAGTTTATCATATTGATGTCAAGTCTACCTTTTTAAATGGTTATTTGCAGGAAGATGTCTTTGTGGAACAACCAAAAGGTTTTATGATTGAAGGGGAAGAGGAAAAGGTCTACAAATTGAGAAAGGCCTTGTCTGGCCTTAAGCAAGCACCAAGGGCCTGGTTTAATAGAATCAACAATCATTTGTTGTAGCTTGGTTTTAAGAAAAGTAAAAATGAAGCAACTCTGTATGCTAAAGCTACAAAAGATCAAATTTTTATTGTATCAATCTATCTTGATGACTTGCTCGTTACTGGGAGCCATCTTGAATCTATCTAGCAGTTCAAAAAGGAAATGGAGATGATATTTGAGATGTCTGATATGGGAGAAATGTCCTTTTTCCTAGATCTTCAAGTGAAGCAATCAGACCATGACATTTTCATTTATCAAAGGAAATATATCAGCGAGGTTCTCAAAAGATTCAGCATGAATGCTTGCAGGTCTGTCTCTACACCAATGGCTACAAATGAGAAGCTCACCAAAGATGATGGAGAAGAAAATATCAATGAAGGACTATTCAGGAGCCTCATAGGGTGTCTACTTTATATTACTGCTTCTAGACTAGACATTGTTCAAGTAACTAACTTGCTTTTAAGGTTTATGCATTCTCTTAATAAGAAGCGTTACAGAGCAGGTAAAAGGATTCTTAGGTATCTCAATGGCACCCAAGATCTTGGCATCATATTTGGTAAGTCAGAACAGCTTAAATTATCAGGATTTGCTGGCAGTGATTGGGGAGGTTCAGCAAATGACATGAGGAGCACTTCTGGTTATTGTTTTACACTCGGTAGAGGTTTCTTTTGTTGGAATTCCAAGAAGCAATCAATGGTTGCACAGTCAACTGTAGAGGCAGAATACATAGCTGTCACTGTTGCAGTTAACCAAGCCATTTGGTTAAGAACAATTCTCATGAACCTGCAACAAACACCAGCTCAACCAACATCTATCTTTTGCGACAACCAAGCCGCCATAGCCATATCCAAAAATCCAGTACAACATGGGAGAACCAAGCATTTCAAGATAAAACTTCAATTTCTTAGGGAAATGCAGGAAAAAGGAGAAATAAAGTTGGAGTATTGTGAAACAGCTATTCAAATTGCTGACATCTTTACCAAGGCACTCCCTAAAGCCAGATTTGATTTTTTAAGAAGGAAACTTGGCGTGCACTGATGCAATATCAAGGAGGAGTGTTAAAGATTGATTTTGAACATTGCTAGTTGGTCAAAAGAGTGTTGCAGTCATGTTGCAGTTAATTGCAGTAAACTTCAAGTTGCTGGAATCATGTGGACTTATAGCTGCCAAGTGGATGTTCTATGTCAATCTTCTATCTTTTTTCATTATGTCAAATCCTCCATCATGTTTCCCATCCATACTTTCTTATTTAAGTGAATTAAGTATGGTAGACCATAAGCAGCATGGTTTTTTCTGAAAAAGTATGGCAAATCTGTCACAGTATGGGCACGGTAGTCAGTGATTTAATCACTTGCATAGGCATGGCCTAATTGTCTTTTGTACCTAACCATGTACACTATATATTTGAATGATAATGCATCATTTGTGTGGTTCCAACGCCAGACAATCTGTCCACAATTACTCTTCCACCTATTATTGTTTTCATTGTCTACAAATCAATTAGAGGCAACTTTGCAATTAGCCATTAGCCTAGCGACAAACTCCTTTGTTCCTTTCATTACAGTATTTCTGAACAAGTTCTTAGATAACAAGCCTAAGGGTTTTCTTATTGATGATAGTGACGATATTGATGCTAGTGACGATATTGATGTGAGTGACCATATCGACCGTGACCTTGATATGGAGCTGGAGCTTCTAACTAGGATGAATGCGCTAACTATGGATATGATGCCGGAAATAGACCGATTTTATATCACCCTTCAATTTGAATTAGCAAAAGTAATGTCTCCTTGCATAATATGGATTCCAAACATTCATGATCTGGATATGAATGAGTCGAATTACTTATCCCTCGGTCTATAGTGAACTATCTCTCCAAGGATTGTGAAAGATGTTCCACTAGAAATATTCTTGTTATTACTTTGACTCATATTCCCCAAAAAGTGGATCCCACTCTAATAACTCCGAATAAATTAAATACATGCATTAAGATACGAAAGCTTCTTATTTCACAACAACGAAAGTACTTTTTCACTCCTTCATATACTAGGGGATTTCACTTGGAAAAGAAAATGTTCCATACTAATGGATTCAGGTCCATAACCATGGGTTCTAATGTACGAGATCTTGTAACACTTACCAATGAGACCCTATTGATTAGTATGACACAGAAGAAATCAATTATAGACACTAATATAATTAGATCTGCTCTTCATAGACAAACTTGGGATTTGCGATCCCAGGTAAGATCGGATCAGGATTATGGGATCCTTCTCTATCAGATAGAAAGGGCTGTTGCACAAAATGTATTTCTAAGTAATTGCCCCATAGATCCTATATCTATCTATATGAAGAAGAAATCATGTAACGAAGGAGATTCTTATTTGTACAAATGGTACTTCGAACTTGGAACGAGCATGGAGAAATTAACGATACTTCTTTATCTTTTGAGTTGTTCTACCAGATCGGTTGCTTAAGACCTTTGGTCTCTACCCGGACCCAATGAAAAAAATGGGATCACTTATTATGGACTTGTTGAGAATGATTCTGATCTAGTTCATGGCCTATTAGAAGTAGAAGGTGCTCTGATGGGATCCTCACGGGCAGAAAAAGATTGCAGTTAGTTTGATAATGATCGAGTGACATTGCTTCTTCGGCCCGAACCAAGAAGTCCCTTAAATATGATGCAAAATGGATCTTGTTTTATCCTTGATCAGAGATTTCTCTATGAAAACTACGAATCGGAGTTTGAAGAAGAGGAAGGAGAAAGAGTCCTACCACGGTTGGTTTGGGGGCGTGGGATTGGGGGAGGGGTGGTGTATTGTACTTAATTAGGTAGATATTGATTTTGTCTCTTCATGATATTAGGTGAAACTATACTATTGTGTATGTTTTTTTTTTCTCTCCGGTTAGATATTGTTCTATATTTTATGATAATAATATTAGGTGAAATTTTATTGTTGTGTTTGTTTCTTTGTGCCCCTTTTCTAATACTCATATATGATAGCATGTTGACCTTTATTGGACATTGTTAGGAGGACAAACCAACAAATTGAATTAATATTTTTTAGTATTATAGTCATTTTGCAAATTTCGTGTTAAATTTACTTCTATATTTTTGTTTTTTTTATATGTGTGCCAATTTTGATGTAGTCAGATGCTTTCATAATATGGGTTGTTACTTTTGATCTTCCCAAGGCTCAGCCTCGGAGAAGTACTAGCAAACTGAATGATACAATGAATAAAATTCCAATCTGTAATGTCTTGCATTTAAATTAAGGTCTTTGATATGAACAAGCAGAAAAAGGCCCCTGAGTCTCTTAGGAATCACCTAATTGATCACTTGCTAAAGCCAGTCCTCTTCTCATCATGTTGCTCAAGTTTTTTTTGAAGTGTTGGTTTAATAATAATTCCCTTCAAATCCACTGGCCCTACAATAGCTAATGTGGTATCAGATAGAGGATCCGAGAGATAAGATGTTCTCGTGTCCGTATCATGTCTTATTCATACCCATGTATCACAGAGGCGAGCATCTAGGAATGAAAATCCAACACATGAAATCATGAATCCAAATATGTAATTAGCTTAAGAAAAAAAGAAAAACTGGAATCTCAATGAAATAATAAATCTGTATGTTTAACAGATATAATATTGAATACAAGTGACAACTGTTTGAACTAAAAAGAGCCAAGTTGGCACCTTCATCACACACATAATGGAATTTTAAACATCCTTGCCTGATTCTAATTTCCAGCTATAATGACTGCATGTCTAATGGAAGAACATAACATAAAAGGGAAGTCAGTCCCCAATTTGAAAACAGATTGAGGCACCCAGGAATTCCTTTCAGCATTCGCACCCCGTAGATCTTTGCTGCCGCCCTCCGATGTCGATGGTGTCGGGGAGGTATCTTCATCAGCCATGAAAAAAGGTTAAAACAATCAGTCAGCACATAGGAAAAAGACAAGTCAATGAAAGCCACAATTGAGTTCCTTCATGTCCACCTAACGTGACAGCAACGCAACTGGGATACCTTTCAGGCTCCCACAGACTTGGAACTTTGAAAATGGCGAGTTTATTAAACAATATCAACCAATCACTTTTCTACTTACATGTCTTCTTCGGGTTCATTCTTAAATGCATTCTTGGCTATACACTGGAAAGCAGCATCCACATTGAATCCTTCTTTTGCAGAGGTCTCAAAGTAGGGTATGTTTCCCTTAGAGGCACACCATGCCTTTGCTTTCTTTTCAGAAACCTAATAACCAATATGCAGGTGGATTGTCATCGAGGTCAACTGGAAAGTTCAAAGCAATGTGAAAATGCATGAATGGACAAGACAAAGAAAAATCAGAAAAGCGCAATAGCCTGAATCAAACATGGTTCACCTGACAATGTTTCGACGATAGAAAAAGAATTTGAGAAGATGTATGTCTGCACAAAATAAATAAGTGTGAAAGATGGCTCCAAAATAGATATCCACCCCTAAAAAGATAACCTCCTCCCTTGACACCTGCCATTAGGGCATTTTTTTCACCCAAGAAGAAAGAACTGAGAGGCTCAAAAATAGCAGAAAAAAGGACCTGAGAATCGACGCTAAGGAAGTCCCACACTTCAATAGACCCCGAAATCGTAGGAAGTTGCAGTAGCTTCTGAAAATAATAACACGGAGGGTTATCGAAGGGTTTCAAGTGTAGAAAACTGCATTACAAGACCGTAGAGACATTAACAGACATCAGATTATGGAAATAATTGACGTCTGCATCACCAAATATGCAATATCAGGGTATTTTAGTAACTGACTCAATAGAAAATAAACACACTAATAACTACAACGTTCTGTATATGAAGTGCAGTCTTCAAGTTAATGGCAATTTCCCAATGTGAAAATGTTAAAAGTCAATTGAAGCTGGAAGTTCAAACTTAGAAATCTCCATATTGAATCCAGGATGAAACTCCAATATATGCTGGAAAAAATCTATCTCAGAGCTAACATTTACAATCAGTTCCCTCCACAAAAGAAATAAACCATAAATGTTTTGACCTTCAGATATTTGTCTAGCAATTTACACCGTTCCTGAATGACAAGCAAATCTAATGCTGTTGAGAGAAAATGCTTTGGTGGCAAATGCAGACAATACTCTGGGTACTCTTTCAGACGTCGATGCAACTCTTCAAAATGTCGAAACCTGACAAGGAAAATGTAGTCCGTATATTTTAACTGACAATAGTGGGAAAATACAAGCTAATAATATTAGAAAACTAAAAACATCACTTAGAATGATTGCTACATCACAGAATACATCGGTAGCAGATGAAAAAAGAAAAATGCCACAAAAAATCACAGCACCTTCTTTTGATTGACCAGCTATTATGATTTACATCAGTAACAGATAGGGAATAAACAGCAAATGTTTTGGAGCCACTTCTTACTATATTTGCACCCAATACCTGCAGCAGCAAATGAGCTTACATTCTTTACATGGATCAGTATATGAGAAGATGAAAAGTAGGGTGACAGGCAGGAAGGAACTGACGAAAGAGCTTTGAGACCATACCTCACATCTCAACTTAAAAAATGAATCCACCATCATTGAACTTTTAAGGGAATTAACAGTCAGACTATGACTTTGAGGAATGGAAGCAAGTGCAGATGAACTAGCAGTTGCTCCACTGCAAACACCATACATACTTTCAATCTCAGAATCACTGCTAGAATCATCAGCCTTACCATGTTCTTTTGAATTAAGTATGTCCTGCCCATCTCCGGAAAGAAAGCTTGTTCTCTCAATTTCATGCCAGACATGCACCTTCTGGGTGCTTGGTCTTGACCTTTTCCTACCGAACTGTGACCTAGGGAATCTTGGATAGCGAGCATGCCCCCTACCAATCCTTTTTCCCATGCAGCCTTCTGAATTTTCAAGTGGATGATGAATTTTGGAGACAGCCAGATTTCTTTTAGTCTTACCATCCCAAACTTTAGTTCCAGGCGAATCAAGAGCAGTTACACTGCTTGGATCTTCCTCTTCAGAAGTATAAGAACTACTGCCCCCTGATTCACCTTCGTCCACATGCAGGATGCTCTGTTGATTGTATTCTTGGTCTGACATAAACGGAGAATGATTTGAAATGGCACGATGTTCAGCTGCAGAGTGGACAGGAACCACAGACAGACCATTTTTCCCCAGGGGATCAACTTTGGAACCACCATCCCTTTCATTGGCTCTAGAAATCTTCTTGGATTGGTTCACGGAAGCAACCTTGCTTACTGAAGTATGCTGCGGGACTTGCTCAATTAATCGATTTTCTCCCTCTTTCTTTCTGTAATCTCTCCCTTTTGTCCACATGTTCTCAAAATTTTCTGGAGCAAGGGCTGCAGTTTTTCTACGAGACATCATATCTCACATCTCACCCCATTCTCCTCCTGAACGATGCCGTTGAATACCTCCTTCATGACAAACTTGGGAGTTTAAGGGCAATGAGCTCCATGAATGGGAAGATCTAGTATCAATGGAAAGCAATGGATGTTTTGAGATATGTTCTCTATCTACATTCTCTTTTTCATGCCTAACTGCCTCACTTTTGGATTGATCATTTTTCAACTGCACAAGTTCGACACCAGTAACAGAAGGATCTAGAAGCCTAGAAAAATTATCAGATGAGATTCTTGGAGACCCGTTAGATTTGGATTGAGATGACTCTCGTGCAGCAACAACTCCCTTATTAGCCCTAGACATGATGAACTTCTCCATCCTTTCATTTATAAACCTGACCAAGAAATGAAATGAAATGACAATGGTGACAATAGGTAACAGGCAGTAACAGACAAGGAACAACTACCTTGGACTAGCTAGGTTGAGGACTGGTCGCATTACTGCACAAGCAAGAAGCTCCCTGGCAACGTAACGAAAAAAAGAACACTGCAAATCTTCTGGCCTGAATGTGAAAGAGATGAGACCATCCATCAAATGCTGCAAAACCTGAGAAAGAAATGGCAAATATTTGGTCCGAGTAATGGAGGATGCCAATAAATTTAGGGATTATTTCTTCATCATTTCAATTGACATTGCTCAATTGGTTGATTTGCATAATTCAGAGACTGAAAAAAGATACAGAAAACAACCTTATGCTCAGCTTGAGCAGAAAATAAAGCAGGAGGCAATTTGCTTTCAGCAGCCAGTACGCGTCTTAGTTCCTTGTCTCGCTGTTCAATAGTTAATGGTCCAGACTGTTGTTTTTCAATTTTCACTTGAGTGGCACGAAAGAGCTCCGAATGGGAGCAGACGATACTAACAAGGTCCCCGCATCATCAACACTATTAGATCTCGCATACAAAAGACTAAGATGTGCTTCAAAAGTAAATGATGGACAAGAAAGCGAGTGAAAGGACTAAAATCTCGTCAAGAGATCGATGAGATTTATATTTCTCATACGACTTGAAATTTCCCCCACAACACCATTGATGATCTGCACCAGTTCCTCTGGACCTTCTCTATCAGGAGTTAGGCGACAATACCACAGATCTGTTATCCACTCAGAAACTATATGTCTAGTGAATTGATCAATTGCATCCTCAACGACAGGCGAATTCACTTTCCTTCTCCAATCAGACTTTTCAACCATCGTAGTATATTCAAGAGGTTTACTTTTAGACGATGTATCTGCCAAGGCAGATTTCTTATTATATGTGGCAGCTTTCCTCCGCATCTCATAATCCAAGGAGAAATGACGAAGGAGAATGATTAATGAAGCGGCAGCAGGCAAGTTAACCCAGACGGAGGAGCTTGTTACTAAAGGAAAAACAACCCCCAAGTTAAAAAAAACATAGAGCAATGAGGTATTGCTTCATGCTTCATGAACAACATGAACAGATGCAGGCACATGGCTCCGCATCCAAAAAGACTCTAATTGTAAAACAGCATACAGTGTACTACGCAGATATACAAATAAGAATTTCCACTAAAATACTAAATAGAGCAAGCACCTACTGTCCTGATTATCCAAAACTGCAGCACAAGGGTAAAATATTTTCCCAAGGCACCATTTGCTCATAGGAATCTAGATATTAACACGTTCAGTGAATTAAAGAAGAAAAAATCAATTGTGGCTACCATTTCACAGACCCCACTAAGCCAATTGCTAAATCCCCTATAAAGTTGACAAAAAATCCCGATGTCCAATTTTACTGCAAGAATTAGAATACACAACTACCACACTAAACTTGTAGCATAAACATTAATATCCACTAAAGACTAAGAGAAAAATAAAGAGAGGCAAATTAGAAACTTTCCATCATTTTGTAATTAAACGAGAATCAACCGATCAAAACCAGTCCACAGAATTGCAGTTTGAATGTTTTCCTGAGGCACCATTTGCTTGAAGGAAACTAGCTATTAACATGTTCAGTGAATTCAATATTAAAACTCAGTCAAATATTATATACTCAGAAAACTGAGCAGACATAGGAGTAACTAAAGGCAACAAGCAAAGAATACATACAGTCTTCATGCAGACATGCTGATCCTTTTGCTGAGCCAACAACAATTTTCATCCTGGTTGACCACTCCATAGTTGGTCTGCCCTTTCCTTCAACGTCAATTATCTTTCATAAGAAAGGCTATAATGTCATTCGAGCCGCAAAGATGACCATAAAATCCCAACCCTAGCTAGCATATCCTGTTTCTCAATTATTAGGCCTTAATCTTCTGCCAATTGTCAAACACACCATGCAACACACACCAAAGCCAAGCAGAAAACAAAAGGAAAGAGAGAATCGATGTCTGGTCTACAAGCGTGTATGAGTATGTGAGTTGAGAGAGAGCGAGAGAAAGTCAAATGGTAGGACAGTGTCTTGGCTTCAAGGTCTTACTTCCACGTAATTCCACAGGTAGACAGAGCAGGATATTTTCAGTAAACCACAAAATTAGCATCAAAATGGTGGTTGGATAAATAAGCAAAGATTCTTCTTTTTTGGATTTTATTTATCTTGACTCAGAGCAGTTACAAAATTAAACTTTAAAAGGGCACTAACCATGTAAATGAAATTCCAAGGTTTTGTTAGGAACACAACTCATAAACAAGCATTCTCTAGGCCCCAGTAATGCAGTATCCCATCAATGAAACAAGATATCGGTGATGGACAGGGCTAATGATATCAATCTCAGCCCAAAACTCACGCTCCCCCTGTCTACTCCCAATTTTAAGTTGTTTAACGGCAATGTTAAAGATTGATTTTGAACATTGCTTGTTGGTCAAAAGAGTGTTGTAGTCATGTTGCAGTTAATTGCAGTAAACTTCAAGTTACTAGAATCATGTAGCCTTGTAGCAGCCAAGTGGATGTTCTATGTCAATTTTCTATATTTTTTCATTCTGTCAAATCCTCCATCATGTTTCCCAGGAATGGCTGAGAATGAGAGTCTATTTTGAAGATATACTGAAGTGTTAACAACTTCAGCCCAAAAGAATTTTGGCATGCCTTTCTCGTAAAGAAGACTTCTCACCATCTCCAAGATTGTTCTGTTTCTTCTTTCGCATACTCCATTCTGTTGAGGAGTATATGATGGAGGATTTGACAGAATGAAAAAAGATAGAAGATTGACATAGAACATCCACTTGGCTGCTAAAAGTCCACATGATTCCAATAATTTGAAGTTTACTGCAATTAACTGCAGCATGACTACAACACTCTTTTGACCAACTAGCAATGTTCAAAATCAATCTTTAACACTCCTCCTTGATTTTGCATCATTGCACGCCAAGTTTCCTTCTTAAAAAATCAAATCTGACTTTAGAGAGTGCCTTGGTAAAGATGTCAGCAATTTGAATAGCTGTTTCACAATACTCTAACTTTATTTCTCCTTTTTCCTGCATTTCCCTAAGAAATTGGAGCTTTATCTTGAAATGCTTGGTTCTCCCATGTTGTACTGGATTTTTGGATATGGCTATGGCGGCTTGGTTGTCGCAAAAGATAGATGTTGGTTGAGCTGGTGTTTGTTGCAGGTCCATGAGAATTCTTCTTAATCAAATGGCTTGATTAATTGCAGCAGTGGCAGCTATGTATTCTGCCTCTGCAGTTGATTGTGCAACCATTGATTACTTCTTGGAATTCCAACAAAAGAAACCACCACCGAGTGTAAAACAATAACCAGAAGTGCTCCTCATGTCATCTGCTGAACTTCCCCAATCACTGTTAGCAAATCTTGATAATTCAAGCTGTTCTGACTTACCAAACATGATGCCAAGATCTCGGGTCCGATTGAGATACCTAAGAATCCTTTTACCTGCTCTGTAATGCTTCTTGTTAGGAGAATGCATGAACCTTGAAAGCAAGTTACTTCAACAATGTCTAGTCTATAAGCAGTAATATAAAGTAGACACCCTATGAGGCTCCTGAATAGTCTTTCATTGATCTTTTCTTCTCCATCATCTTTGGTGAGCTTCTCATTTGTAGTCATTGCTGTAGAGATAGACTTGCAAGCATTCATACTGAATCTTTTGAGAACCTCGCTGATATATTTCCTTTGATAAATGAAAATGTCATGGTCTAACTGCTTCACCTGAAGACCTAGGAAAAAGGACATTTCTCCCATATCAGATATCTCAAATATAATCTCCATTTCCTTTTTGAACTGCTGGACAGATTCAAGATGGCTCCCAGTAACAAGCAAGTCATCAACATAGATTGATACAATAAAAATTTGATCTTTTGTAGTTTTAGCATACAGAGTTGCTTCATTTTCGCTTTTCTCAAAACCAAACTGCAACAAATGATTGTTGATTCTGCTAAACCAGGCCCTTGGTGCTTGCTTAAGGCCATACAAGGTCTTTCTCAATTTATAGACCTTTTCCTCTTCCCCTTCGATCATATAACCTTCTGGTTGTTCCACAAAGACATCTTCCTGCAAATAACCATTTAAAAAGGTAGACTTGACATCAAGATGATAAACTTTCCAACCCTTTTGAGCAACAAAAGCTAGTATAAGTTTAATGGTGTCAAGCCTAACAACAAGAGCAAATGTGTCTGAGAAATCAAGTCCAGTTTGTTGTGAGTAGCCTTTGGCTACCAATCTGGCCTTTAATTTATTGATGTTGCCATTTGCATTCAACTTGGTCCTGTAAATCCATTTGACTCCAATTACATTCTTATCTTTAGATCTTTATGTAAGGAACCAAGTTTGATTCTTCTGAATTACACAAAATTCATCCTGCATAGCTTTCCTCCAACCTACTGATTTAACAGCCTCATTATGATCTGTAGAATTTGAGATAGCGATATTGCTTCTATCATAAATGTTAAAGAGAAGCCTCGTTCCCCTTATAGGTATATCATCAAGAGCATCATCCTCTGTATCCTCATCTGAGCTGTCATGACCAGCAACCTCAGGTTGATTTAGTTGTTGTATATTGACATCCAGATCATCAGATATAACAATATTCCAGTTCCAACCTTGATCCTCAATGAATTTGACCTCCCTGATAATTATTATCTTCTTGGATTCTACATCATAGACTTTGTAAGCTTTTGAAACTGTGCTATAGCCAACAAACATAGCTGCCTTGGCTTTTTGATCAAGTTTTTGCCTTTTTTGATCTTTTTGATCAAGTATCACGATAAAACAAAGACATCCAAAAACTTTTAGATGCTGCATAGAAGGTTTTGCACTAAACCAAAACTTATATGGAGTTTTCCCAGGAATGGCTGAGGATGAGAGTCTATTTTGAAGATATACTGAAGTGTTGTTAGCTTCAGCCCAAAAGAATTTTGGCATGCCTTTCTCGTAAAGAAGACTTCTCGCCATCTCCAAGATTGTTCTGTTTCTTCTTTCACATACTCTATTCTGTTAAGGAGTATATGGAGCTGTAAATTGATATTTTATACTTGAGATTTTGCAGATTTCTTCAAAAGAATTCAAAAGAAGCAGAGGTAAACTTAGTGTCATTATCAGACCTCAAACATTTAATTTTGACTTCTATCTCAGTCTCAACAATAGCTTTGAAGGTTTGGAATATTGATGAAACTTCTGATTTAGCTTTCATGAAATACACCCAACAAAATCGGGTATAATCATCAATGAATAGGATGAAAAACTTGCTTCCATTCAAAGATGCTATAGACATAGGTCCACATATATCAGAATGGATTAGATTGAGTTTCTCCTTAGCTCTCCAAGCTTGATTGGCAGGGAAGGGCTGCCTGGTTTGCTTGCCTTTTTGGCAAGCACTACAGACTCCTCCTGAATTGGATATTTTTGACAAACCAGTCACTAACTGGTTTTTTTGCATCTTTTGCAGTGTACCATAGTGAAAATGATCTAATCTTTTATGCCAAAGATTAGACTCATCATAGGTAACAGGTAAGGCCCTATGTGTCATTTGGTCAAGTTCTAACGGAAAGTTTTTCGCTTTCATTGGAACATTGATGATCACATCTCCTTTTGAATCAAAAATAGTGCAACCATTGTTTTCAAACTACAATGTATAGTTCTTCTCTAGCAACTGACCAACACTAAGTAGGTTTTGATAAATTTTAGACACAAACAATGCATGAGAGATGGATTTTGTACCTGATAGAGTTGAGACAGTTACTGTGCATTTTCCATGCACTTCAAGTAAGGCACCATTTCCAATTCTAACTTTGGTTGCGTAAAATTTGTCTAATGTTTTGAAAACTGATGGACAGGAGGACATGTGATGTGTGCAACCACTGTCAATGAGCCATGTTTGATTGTTAGAACTTGTTGTTAGAACTTGTTGTGTTGTAGTTAGCAACAAATAGTTCTTCTGCTTGCTGAGTTTCTTCTTCTACAACCTTGGCTTGCTGTTTCTTTTGCTGCTGCAAGTGTTTCCTTTTTCTTTTACATATTTTGTCAATATGACCTCGTTTGTTACAGAAGGAACAAAGAGCATCTGGCTTTCTCCAACAATCCTTAGAGAGATGTGAAGTTTTGCTACAATGTTCACATGGAGCATAGACTTTCTTCCCTCTTGTCTTACTGGATTCTGCATCTTTGTGTTATATTCTTTCAGTTTAAGACCTTCTATAGGAAGTTTTTCCTTTATAAGAGGCCTGTATAGCACCTTCAGAAGCTGTTGCTGACCTTGAAGGCTCTGTTGTTACTCTTCCAAGTCTAAAGGTCCTTCTTTGCTCCTGAGCTTGGAGTGCACTGATTAGTTCTGCCACGGAAATTTGAAAGAGGTCCTTTGAGTCCTCCAAGGAAGAGATTTTAGTTTCAAACCTCTCAGGCACACTAACCAGTACCTTTTCTACAATCCTTTTATCTGGCAAGTCCTCTCCAAGTAACCTGACTTGATTCATTATCCTCATATGTCTGTCACTGTAATATTTAACAGTCTCCGAGTCCTTTATTTTTAAAACTTCAAATTCTCTTCTTAGGTTGATAATTTGCATGTTTCTGGTTTAATGTTACCACTGTACTCATCTCTCAACTTCTCCCAAGCTTCCTTTGGTGTCTCACATGTCATAATTCTATTGAATATAACATTAGTGACTGCCGAGTGGATGCATGATAGAGCCTTGTAACTTTTAGCTACTTGCTCACTATGATTTTTTAGTTGAGCAACAGTTGGATTTGCTGGAAAAATTGGTGGATCGTCCCTTTTCTTAGTGACATCCTAGAGATCATATGCCTTTAGGTATATTTTCATCATAACAGACCATTGCATGTAATTCTCTCCAGAAAATTCGGGTAGAGAGACAGGTGTGAAGTTTGCAGAAGCCATCTCAAATTGCTATCCTACACCACTTGGTTAAAAATCTTTAGTGTTTCACTCAACCTCTCGTGTGTCTCTCTTTTCCCTCACTCACCACAGGTTTTATAAGATCCTTTAGAAGTTCTGATACCACTCTTAGTTCTTCCACAAACCAATAGGCTAATTGCAGAGTTGCCTCTAATTGATTTGCAGACAATGAAAACAACAATAGCTGGAAGAGTAATAGTGGACAGATTGTCTGGCGTTGGAACCACACAAATGATGCATTATCATTCAAATATATAGTGTACATGGTTAGGTACAAAAGACAATTAGGCCATGCCTATGCAAGTGATTAAATCACTGACTACCTTGCCCATACTGTGACAGGTTTGCCATACCTTTTTAGAAAAACCAATGCTGCTTATGGTCTACCATACTTAATTCACTTAAATAAGAAAGTATGAACGGGAAACATGATGAAGGATTTGACAGAATGAAAAAAGATAGAAGATTCACATAGAACATCTACTTGGCTGCTACAAGTCCACATGATTCCAGCAACTTGAAGTTTACTGCAATTAACTGCAACATGACTGCAACACTCTTTTGACCAACTAGCAATGTTCAAAATCAATCTTTAGCACTCCTCCTTGATTTTGCATCATTGCACGCCAAGTTTCCTTCTTAAAAAATCAAATATGGCTTTAGGGAGTGCCTTGGTAAAGATGTTAGCAATTTGAATAGCTATTTCACAATACTCTAGCTTTATTTCTCCTTTTTCCTGCATTTCCCTAAGAAATTGCAGCTTTATCTTGAAATGCTTGGTTCTCCCATGTTGTATTGGATTTTTGGATATGGCTATGATGGCTTGGTTATCGCAAAAGATAGATGTTGGTTGAATTGGTGTTTGTTGCAGGTCCATGAGAATTCTTCTTAACCAAATAGCTTGATTAACTGCAGCAGTGGCAGCTATGTATTCTGCCTCTGTAGTTGACTGTGCAACCATTGATTGCTTCTTGGAATTCCAATAAAAGAAACCTCCACCGAGTGTAAAACAATAACCAGAAGTGCTTCTCATGTCATCTGCTAAACCTCCCCAATCACTGTTAGCAAATCCTGATAATTCAAGCCGTTCTGACTTACCAAACATGATGCCAAGATCTCAAGTGCCATTGAGATATCTAAGAATCCTTTTACCTGCTCTGCAATGCTTCTTGTTAGGAGAATGCATGAACCTTGAAAGCAAGTTAGTTACTTGAACAATGTCTAGTCTAGAAGTAGTAATATAAAGTAGACACCTTATGAGGCTCCTGAATAGTCCTTTATTGATCTTTTCTTTTCCATCATCTTTGGTGAGCTTCTCATTTGTAGCCATTGGTGTAGAGACAGACTTGCAAGCATTCATGCTGAATCTTTTGAGAACCTCGTTGATATATTTCCTTTGATAAATGAAAATGCCATGGTCTGACTGCTTCACCTGAAGACCTAGGAAAAAGGACATTTCTCCCATATCAAACATCTCAAATATCATCTCCATTTCCTTTTTTAGCTGCTGGACAAATTCAAGATGGCTCCCAGTAACAAGCAAGTCATCAACATAGATTGATACAATAAAAATTTGATCTTTTGTAGCTTTGGCATACAGAGTTGCTTCATTTTTGCTTTTCTCAAAACCAAGCTGCAACAAATGATTGTTGATTTTGCTAAACCAGGCCCTTGGTGCTTGCATAAGGCCATACAAGGCCTTTCTTAATTTGTAGACCTTTTCCTCTTCCCCTTCAATCATAAAACCTTCTGGTTGTTCCACAAAGACATCTTCCTACAAATAACCATTTAAAAAGGCAGACTTGACATCAAGATGATAAACTTTCCAACCCTTTTGAGTAGCAAGAGCTAGTATAAGTTTAATGGTGTCAAGCCTAGCAACAGGAGCAAATGTATTTGAGAAATCAAGTCCAGCTTGTTGTGAGTAGCCTTTGGCTACCAATCTGGCCTTTAATTTATTGATGCTGCCATCTGCATTCAACTTGGTCCTGTAAATCCATTTGACTCCAATTACATTCTTATCTTTAGGTCTTTGTGTAAGGAACCAAGTTTGATTCTTCTGAATTGCACAAAATTCATCCTGCATAGCTTTCCTCTAACCTGCTGATTTAACAGCCTCATTATGATCTATATGATCTGAGATAGCAACATTGCTTCTATCATAAATGTTAGAGAGAAGCCTCGTTCCCCTTACAGGTATATCATCAAGAGCATCATCCTCTGTATCCTCATCTGAGCTGTCATGACCAGCAACCTCAGGTTGATTTAGTTAATGTATATCGACATCCAGATCATCAGATATAGCAGTATTCCAGTTCCAGCCTTGATCCTCATTGAATTTGACCTCCCTACTGATTATTATCTTCTTGGATTCTACATCATAGACTCTATAAGCTTTTGAAACTGTGCTATAACCAATAAACACAACTGCCTTGGCTTTTTGATCAAGTTTTTGCCTTTTTTGATCAGGTATCAAGATAAAACAAAGACATCCAAAAACTTTTAGATGCTGCACAGAAGGTTTTGCACTAAACCAAAGCTTATATGGAGTTTTCCCAGGAATAACTGAGGATGAGAGTCTATTTTGAAGATATACTGAAGTGTTGACAGCTTCAACCCAAAAGAATTTTGGCATGCCTTTCTCGTAAAGAAGACTTCTTGCCATCTCCAAGATTGTTCTGTTCCTTCTTTCACATACTCCATTATGTTGAGGAGTATATGGGGCTGTAAATTGATGTTTTATACCTGAGATTTTGCAGATTTCTTCAAAAGAAGCAGAGGTAAACTTAGTGCCATTATTAGACCTCAAACATTTAATTTTGACTCTTGTCTCAGTGTCAACAAGAGCTTTGAAGGTTTGGAATATTGATGAAACTTCTTATTTAGCTTTCATGAAATACACCCAACAAAATCAGGTATAATCATCAATGAATAGGATGAAAAACTTGCTTCCATTCAAAGATGCTATAGATATAGGTCCACACACATCAGAATGGATTAGATTGAGTTTCTCCTTAACTCTCCAAGCTTGATTGGCAGGGAAGGGCTGCCTGGTTTGCTTGCCTTGCTGGCAGGCACTACAGACTCCTCCTAGATTGGATATTTCTGACAAACCAGTTACTAACTGGTTTTTTTGCATCATTTGCAGTGCACCATAGTGAAAATGTCCTAATCTTTTAAGCCAAAGATTAGACTCATCATAGGCAACAGGTAAGACCCTATGTGTCATCTGGTCAAGTTCTAATGGAAGGCTTTTGGCTTTCATTGGAACATTGATGATCACATCTCCTTTTGAATAAAAAATAGTGCAACCATTGTTTTCAAACTGCAATGTATAGTTCTTCTCTAGCAACTGACCAACACTAAGTAGGTTTTGATGAATTTCAGGTACAAACAATACATCAGAGATGAATTTTGTACCTGATAGAGTTGAGACAGTTACTGTGCCTTTTCCATGTGCTTCAAGTAAGACACCATTTCCAATTCTAACTTTGGTTGCATAGGATTTGTCTAATGTTTTGAAGACTGATGGACAAGAGGACATGTGATGTGTGCAACCACTGTCAATGAGTCATGTTTGATTGTTAGAACTTGTTATGTTGCAGTTAGCAACAAATAGTTCTTCTTCTGCTTGCTGAGTTTCTTCTTCTGCAACCTTGGCTTGCTGTTTCTTTTGCTGTTGCAAGTGTTTCCTTTTGCTTTTACATATTTTATCAATATGACCTTGTTTGTTACAGAAGGAACAAAGAGCATCTGGCCTTCTTCAACAATCCTTGGAGAGATGTGAAGTTTTACTGCAATGTTCACATGGAGCATAGACTTTCTTCCCTCCTGTCTTGCTGGATTCTGCATCTTTGTGTTGTATTCTTTCAGTTTGAGACCTTCTATAGGAAGTTTTTCCTTTATAAGAGGCCTGCATAGCACCTTCAGAAGTTGTTGCTGACCTTGAAGGCTCTACTGTTATTCCTCTAAGTCTAAAGGTCCTTCTTTGCTCCTGAGCTTGGAGTGCATTGATTAGTTCTGCCACGAAAATTTGAGAGAGGTCCTTTGAGTCCTCCAAGGAAGAGATTTTAGCTTCAAACCTCTCGGGCACACTAACCAGTACCTTCTCTACAATCCTTTTATCTGGCAAGTCCTCTCCAAGCAACCTGACTTCATTCATTATCCTCATAAGTCTGTCGCTGTAATATTTAACAGTCTCCGAGTCCTTCATTTTTAAAACTTCAAATTCTCTTCTTAGATTGAGAATTTGCATGTTTCTGGATTTAATGCTACCACTGTACTCATCTCTCAACTTCTCCCAAGCTTCCTTTGGTGTCTCACATGTCATAATTCTATTGAATATAACATCAGTGACTGCCGACTGGATGCATGACAGAGCCTTGTAACTTTTAGCTACTTGCTCACTATGGTTTTTTAGTTGAGCAACAATTGGATTTGCTGGAAGAACTGGTGGATCATCCCCTTTCTCAGTGACATCCCAGAGATCATATGCCTTTAGGTATGTTTTCATCATAACAGACCATTGCATGTAATTCTCTGCAGAAAATTTGGGTGGAGAGACAGGTGTGAAGTTTGCAGAAGCCATCTCAAATTGCTATCTTGCACCACTTGGTTAAACATCTCAAGTGTTTCACTCAACCTCTTGTGTGTCTCTCTTTTCCCTTACTCACCACAAGTCTTATAAGATCCTTTAGAAGCTTTGATACCACTCTTAGTTCTTCCACAAACCAATAGGCTAATTGAGAGTTGCCTCTAATTGATTTGCAGACAATGAAAACAACAATAGCTGGAAGAGTAATAGTGGACAGATTGTCTGGCGTTGGAACCACACAAATGATGCATTATTATTCAAATATATAGTGTTCATGGTTAGATACAAAAGACAATTAGGTTATGCCTATGCAAGTGATTAAATCACTGACTACCTTACACATACGGTGACAGGTTTGTCATACTTTTTCAGAAAAGACCATGCTGCTTATGGTCTACCATACTTAATTGACTTAAATAAGAAAGTATGGATGGGAAACATGATGGAGGATTTGACAGAATGAAAAAAGATAAAAGATTGACATAGAACATCCACTTGGCTGCTACAAGACCACATGATTCGAGCAACTTGAAGTTTACTGCAATTAACTACAACATGACTACAACACTCTTTTGACCAGCTAGCAATGTTCAAAATCAATCTTTAACATTGCCGTTAAGCAGCTTAAAATTGGGAGTAGACAGGGGGAGCGTGAGTTTTGGGCTGAGATTGAGATCATTAGCCGTGTCCATCACCGACATCTTGTTTCATTGATGGGATACTGCATTACTGGGGCCCAGAGAATGCTTGTTTATGAGTTTGCTCCCAACAAAACCTTGGAATTTCATTTACATGGTTAGTGCCCTTTTGAAGTTTAATTTTGTAACTACTATGAGGCAAGATAAATAAAATCCAAGAAAGAAGAATCTTTGCTTATTTATCCAACCACCATTTTGATGCTAATTTTGTGGTTTACTGAAAATATCCTACTCTGTCTACCTGTGGAATTACGTGGAAGTAAGACCTTGAAGCCAAGACACTGTCCTACCTTTTGACTTTCTCTCCCTCTCTCTCAACTCACATACTCATACACGCTTGTAGACCAGACATCGATTCTCTGTTTCCTTTTGTTTTCTGCTTGGCTTTTATGTGTGTTGCATGGCGTGTTTGACAATTGGCAGAAGATTAAGACCTAATAATTGAGAAACAGGATATGCTAGCTAGGGTTGGGATTTTATGGTCATCTTTGCGGCTCGAATGACATTATAGTCTTT